>JACDIV010000048.1:1207500-1660000 GCA_022244645.1 Thraustochytrium striatum
GCGCCTCCTTGAAGGCCGACTCCTCGTGAAAAAGTTGGTCCAGACGCAGGCTGCTGCGCTTGGGAGGCTCGAGGGCTGAGCCGATCCGCCCATAGTTTTGGAATGCGTCCACGAGGCGCTCGCGGTGCGAAAAGCTCTCGATGTTGAACGAGTCCAGCAAGTCCTGGTGCGAGAGCGACTTGGCCTGGCGGATACTCGTGAGCCCCTCCTTCTCGAATGCCGGGTAGTACTGTAACAGCTGCAGGTTGCCGAGCAGCTCGGAGAGCAACTTGCCGTCCTCGTCGTTCTCAAGCGCCTCCGCGTCCAGCGCGCCGCTCGACTCGTGCAGGTTGGACGTTGCGGCAACGAGGCGCCGCCGCCGGTGCCGCCGGCTCTCCTTCTTCTCCACATCCGTAAACACCAGGAGCCCGTTTGCCGCGAGCCCTGTCTTGGGCTCGCGCTCGACCACAAAGCTTCTGAGGACGCACTCCCGCAGGGCCACGCCGCGGAGGAAAAAGTCCATGGCCTCGTCCACCTTGCCGACGGAGAGTTTGACCCCCGCCACCTGGCGGTACCGCTTCTCCGGCGTTGCGGGCTGCAGCTCGGTGCGGGGCGCGTGCTCGGAAAGGTACTCTGTCGAGGACATGAGATGGTACAGGCCCCGCGACACGCGCGATTTGAGGATCTTGCGCTTGGCGGTCCACAACCGTCTTACCGACCGCACCGAACCAGCGCTATGGCGCAGGCGCGGCCGCAGCCGCGCGCCCTCGGCGGGCTCGGCCGCGCCAATGTCTTGCTCGAGCTGTGCCGCGTCCTCGCCCTCCCCGGCGCCGTCGGCGTCGGACGCAGCGCTTGTGCTGCTCGCCCCAAGACCGGCGCCGACGAGCTTGGACAAGCTGCGCTGCACGACGCGGCCCTTGGCGTCTAGCAGGGCCGCGGCCGCCGCTGTGGAGAAGTTGCCGCTGTCGCGCAACGTGGAAATGGCAATGGCGTGGTTGGCGAGCGTGCCGCTGCGCGGGCGCTGCTTGTGGATGCGCTCGAGCCGTTCTATGGACTTGTTGAGGCTAATCATCCACGCGCAGCCCTGGACCCAGCGATCGCGCTCCTCGCGAGAGCTGGCGCGGAGCACGGTCTTGTCGTGCTCCATATCGTCTACGACAATCTCCAGATAGTTGTGGTCGACCGAATTCACCGTGTTCACCGCCCGCACCACGGCAAGCGTCTCGAGAGGATGGACACGCGAATCTCTTCGCCCTTGAACAGATGCAGCCGGGAGCGGTGCAGCACCGCAAAGTGGTCCTTCCAGACCATCCGGTCGCGCTTGGCCATGTGCACGTGCAAGTGCCCGCTCAGAAACATGGAGGCCATAAAGCGGTCTGCCAGGCGCGCAAAGCTCGTGCGCAGGCTCACCAGCTCGGGCACGGATCGCGGCTCGGCGACGTCCTCGGCCCAGTCGGCCAGTCCCTCCGCCTTTAGCCGTTCCGTGAACCCAGCGTGGCCATGCCGCCCTCGAGGCGAGCCTCCAGGCCCAGCTCGGAGGGCCCGCCGGCCTCGCCAGGGAGGACCTGCATCCCAGCATCCTCGGTCCATGGCACGGACCAGACCACCTTCTTGGCAACCGGGTCCACCAGCTTGAAGCACGGCGCCGGGCGGGACGTCAAGAGAAGTTGGCGCTTCCGCTTGCCCGGCCGCGGCAAGGCCGCCACCGCGGTTGTCTGCACCACCAGCGAGCAGCGCAAGACGGTCTGGCTTGGGCCCAGATAGTTGGCGCAGTGCGCGCGGCACACCTTGATCATCTTGACGCGCTGGCGGATGGCCTGGCCGCGCCACACCTTTTGGATGCACACCACCAGGTTGTCCAGCCGCTGGTCGCTTGAGCGCAGAAACATGCGCGCCACCGACTGGAGCCGCACGGCCGCCGCTCTTACGAGCAGGAAATCATTCCGGACGTAGAACATGCGGAACCCGTTCAGAATGCGCAGCGCCGCTTGCTTGACGTAGTTCGGGTCGAGAACCGTCTTGTACACGAAATGCTGGATGGTGCGCGCCGCCCAGGACCGCTCGAGCAGCTGCATCATGGCGTGCTGCACCCGCACGCGCGCTGTGCTCGCGCAGTTTCCAGCGCGTGCGCTCCAGCACCTTGAGCGCCTTGCTGCCCAAGAAGATGCTTGGGACCGTCGGCTTGTCCGGGTCGATAATGCCGGTGCGCCACAGCCGCCCTTCCGAGTCATCCCCGAGAAGACACGAAGCACGGCCTGCGGCGTAGCAAGCTCGCGGCCGGCTAGCATGCGCGCGATCGGCCCGAAACGTACTCGCTACGCGCTCGCTGCTCAGCCGCACGGGGAGAGCGCCCCACGCGCCGTGCAGAGCTGGCGCAGGCCTGAATAGCGCGCAGCTGCAACACTTGCGCGCCGTTCCAGTGCGCCCGTCGCCCGGTGGCGTTTGGGAGCACGCAGCGCACGCACCAGACCTTGGAGGACTCGATTGCCTCGGACAGTGCGGCCACGTCGCGCCGGCGTTGCTGCGCGACCGTCTGCGCCTCCACGTGCTGGTTGAGTTTTTCTTTCTCGTACGACTCGCGAGTGCGGCGCGCGCTGGCGACGTCGCGGAGCAGTGCCAGCACCGGAGATTTTTCCGCGTCGAAAAGGTCGAAAAACTGTGTCGCGGTCGAGACCGTGCGCGCGTTGCACGAGACCATGCCCGTGGCGTCGTACTCAAGCAGCTCTCCGCCGTAGTGCTTGACCTTGAACGAGCTGTAGCCAAACATGGCGCGCTGGTACAGGCGATTGCTCTCCTGCACGGTGTTGAGGTGGATCACAAAGTCGGCGTCCTTTTGAGGCCGCGTGCCACGCAGGAGGGACTGCTGGTCCAGCAGTGTCATGATGCCGGACGGGTGGCCCACCAGCAGCTCTATCGGAGCCGTGCGCGGCCGTAGCGCATGCCGCATACTCTCGCTCTCCTCGACTGAGGAGGACCCGGTCAGGGCGCGCAGCGCTCTGCTCCTCGCTGGTGGCGATCGCCTGCTGGCACAGCTGCTCGAGCACTTCGCTTGCAAAGTTGTTGAACAGGGCGCTGAGGGACAGCGTGACTTGGAGAACTTGGCGGGCGAGCTCTCTGTCGTTGCATTCATGCAGCTCGCGATCAGCGCCACGCGCGGCAGCGGCGGCGGCGCCGCCGCCGCTGGCGTGTGGGTGCCAGCGGCGGAAGCAGCTGATTCGCCTTCGGATGGGTGACGCTGATGTTGCGAGACTGGCGACGCGGCATCGCTGCTGGACACCTCGGGGTCCTCGCCGGGGCTGTCGCCAGGGCTGTCGTCGCCGGCCTCGCCGCTAGGGCTTACCGGCGTTGCCGGCAGCGGGGTGGCGGCGTCGCCCTTCGGCAGCGCAAAGGAAAAGCCCCTCGTCTCAACGAGGTTGATCCAGGATGACGAACCTTGCCCGGCTCCAGCGGGCGCTTCCAGCTTGGGTGCATCCCTTCCCCAACGGCAACTGCAGCAGCTGCGGCGGCAGTAGCGGAGGCGACGGCGTCCTCGCCCTCCTCCAGCGGTTCATTCATTGCCCGGAAGAGGAGGTCCACCACCAGGCTGTACAGGTGCTTGATAAGGTGGTCCCGCATGATGGTCGCGCGCTTCGCCGAGCGGCACGGGATGGAACAACTTGCCGGTCGCATTGCGGTGCTTAAGGAGAATGCACCGCAAGAGCTCCTCCGGCTCGATCTCCAGGAGCTCTGCCGCCTGCTCGAGCGAGGCCTCGCTGTCGCCAGGCGAGACCGCGCACTTTGCAGCCGGCAACGCGCCCCCGGTCTGCGAGCCGTGCGGAGCGTCTTGCTTCCAGTCCTCCCGGGGGCTGAAGGTCACGTTGCCGAGGCAGAGCACGGCTGCGAGGATGCGAAGCACATCTTCGCGGGAGGAATGGTCCATGCCGACGACCCCCATGGCGTCAAGGGTGCGTTGAAGGCCGCGCTTATTCGTGAGCGGGAAGCGCTGCGACTTTGTGTCGTGCGGGCGCGTGACCTTGCGGAAGGTGAGGCAGTCCGGCCCCAGGATCGCGTAGTGGCTGGGCTCGCCGAGACGCAAGTCCCTGCCCACGTCCACGGCCCGCCAGCCGTTGCACAGCTGGTAAAAGACGTGAAAGTTGCGCTCAAGGCGGCTGTGCTGCACGAGCCGGTCCAGGTCGAGGCAATAGCGCTCGAACGAGAGCCCGGTCACCGCGCCCTCCCGGAGGCGCAGGCGGACCAGCCTGTCCATGCACGTCGAGTCGCCGCAGCGCACCGTGCTGGCGTTGCAAAAGGCCTGCATGATGATGCCGCACGCCACAAGGCGGGCCTGCAGCGCCTCCTTGGGCGCCGCCAGCGGCATTTTTTCCTCTAGCAGGTGCCAGGCCATCTCGCGCGCGTTACGGCTCTTGCCGGCGCCCGAAACGCCGGTGAAGAGCACAGATTGCGGCTTGTTGTTGTCTGCCCTCGCTTGCTCCGCGACGCGGTCGGCGAGCGCGAACAGGTGGGCTGGCGCGCTCACGCCACCCTCGGCGGTGGGCCACTCGGCGCGAACAAAAAGCCCCTCCACCTCCTCACACGGGTGCACTGCGAGCAAGACGCTATTGGTCATCCACGAGTAGAAGAGCCTCCGCTCGACAAATCGCGCGCGGAGCCGCCACAGCGCCGCAGCTTCGTTCAGGGGCTCCAAATCGCTCAGCGAGTCGTCCGAGGCCGTTGCTGCAAGGTGTGAGCTGTCCAGGGGCAGCACGCTGTCCGTCGATACCGTGGCTTGGAGGCCACCAGCCAGCACGACTTGTAGCGAGGACCGCAGGCATCGCTGGATAGCGCCCTGCACAAAGCCGTGCTCGGGGTGCTCTACCCAGACTTGGTCTACGAGCTGGCGCTGCGGAAAGTCGCTCACGCGCATTTGCCACTCCCAGCTCTTGGAGAACCGTATTGGCGGGCGCCGGGAACTCTCAGACTCGCGCGCTTGACGGCTTCGAGCGCTTTCTTCCGGCAGCACAATCGTCACGTGCCGCTCCGCGGCAACGCTGGCGCCGCCGGCTGCGTCGACCCCAGCCCCGGCCCCGGCCCCGGCCCCAGGAAGGGCGGCGGCGTCACCCTGGGATCGCCCGCGCTGTTGTCTTGCCCCTGGCCCACCCGGATCGTCGTCAAGGTCCTCCAAGTCTGCGTCGGGGTCCCCATCGGGATCTCCCTGCGGCGCTTGCTGTCGCGCTTCGCCAGTGTCTGCCCCGGCGGCCGTGTGCGCGTGGGCCGGCGTCCGTGGGCCGGCCCTCAAGCTGACAGCGCGCAAGTTGCTCCGCTTCTCGATGGACCGCTCAAAGCCGAGCGACAGTGGCCGCTCGCCGCCGCGGAGGAGCGCATTGACCTGCTCCAGGTCCACGTCGTCCGTCACGACCATCGTCCCGAGGTACACGAGGCGGTCCCCCTCGGCAATATCGTCCTCCGCAAAGGCCACGGGGTCAAAGCTGCGCACGACAATCTTGCGTCCGGCGGCTCCGTCTCCTCGTCCTCCACTTCCGCGAGCTCTATGACGTCCGCCGAGCTGGTCAGAATGATATCGCTCACCACGCTCAGCGTGACCAGCTCGGCGTCGGGCCTGCGCTCCTGGCCGGCGGGCTGCGGCTCGAGCGCAGCTCCTTGCGCTGCCGCTTCCGCGCCCCGCGCGAGGTGGACGCGGAGGAGCCGCTGCTGGCCTTGCGGCGGTGCGCGCGCCGCGGCCGCTCGTCCTCCATGGCCGCGGGAAGTGGGCCGCGCGCAGACCGATCGACCGGCGCCGCCGCAACGCGATTCCACTCTCTCTTTCGTGCTTTTGGGCGCATTTTTCGCCCTCTTTCCGGTTTTTGGATTCGCGCACCAAAGGTGTGCTCGCACATTGCACGCCAGAACCCAGGCATGCGTGCCAAGCCCACACGACCGCGCGAAAGATTGCAAGTTGCGTGTACTCGTGTGGCGCTGGGTCTGCTGCGAGGGGGAGGCTGGACCACCGCACGTTTCGGGCTGCGGGTAAAACGCCGTTGGCGCCGCGGAGCGCGCCATTGGCCTGCTGGTTAGCGGACCCGGTGCTGTTATGTGGGTTGGGCGTGTGACTTTCGCGCGGAGTTGTGTTGCAGAAGCGCCACTCTTGGGATCCTCACTTTGGTGATTCGGCTCTCACCAGAAGCGGTGTCTCGGCCAAGGGTATTTGGAGGCTGCGGGCGGTCGACTCGTTGAAAAATCGTGAGGTGAGGTGCGGCGGAGGCACTTTGGCGCAGTGAGGCGTGGTGAAGGCAGGCGAGGAGAGGATGAGCTCGCGGCGCGGTGCCAGCAAGGGCGCGCGAAGCCGCTCGGGGCGGTCGGTGGGCGCGTCGCAGCGCAGCGCGAGCCAGGCGCCGCATGGCGACGGGCGGTCGTCGCGGCGCAGCGCGTCGCGGCGGCGGCGCGAGGATCGCGACGTTTCCCGGATGATCGAGCAGCTGGAGCTGCGCACGGGCATCCTCGACGACGTGGTGTCCGGGAAGGAGTACCGGCGCGCGCGGTTCAACTTTCGCAAGCGCATGGACGACCTTCTGTTCGTGTCCGAGCTAGGCGAGACGGATGATGAGGACTCGGCGGGCGAGGGCGAGGTTGCTCTGAACGGTGTGCACGGCAACGGCGTGGGCGCGGCGCACAGCGAGTTCGATGGCATCAAGCGCGTGCTGCGCAAGAACGGGTTCAAGGCGTACATCCCGCTGTTCGAGGAGAACAACTGCTTCACCGTGGAGGACGCCCAGGCGCTCAAGCACGAGGACATGAAGCAGTGGGGCATCGACGTGTTCAAGGACCGTGCGGCGATCGTGCACCTGTTTGTCAACTATGAGACGCCGTCAGAGGGCAGTGACTTGGGCGGCAGCGACAGCGCGAGCCTGAGCGACAACGGCGGCGAGGACGTCCTGTCCCTGAGCGACTCGGGGGGCTCGAGCGATATGTCGGAGAGCTCGTCGGGCGACGACCGCAACGCGGTGCAACGCGTGCTGGACAAGATCGGGTTTGGCAACTACTCGCCGCTGTTTGAAAACTACACGCTGACGCGGGCGAAGAACCTGGACCACCAGGGCCTGCGCGCCAAGGGCGTCATCGTCGCCTCGCAGCGCGAGCGGATGATGGAGGCCTTCCAGGAAGCCGCGCTCAAGGAGGCGCAGCGCCTAATGCTGCGGGACCCGGTCGTGGTCTCGGGGTCCGCCCGCGCGCGGGGCAAGTCACTCGAGCGACGGCGCGGGCTTTCGCTCGAGCGATCGCGCAGCAAAATCGATCGGGGTCAGCAGTCGGAGCGGTCGCAGCAGCCGCGCGCGGTCGGTGGCGACGCGCCGGCGGAGCAAGTCGCGCGCCACTGCGCGAGACAAGTCGGTGGCAAGCCGCGCCCGCGGCAAGTCCCTCGATCGCGCGCGCGCGCGCTCCGTGGTGGGCTCGCGCAAGCGGTCCGCGTCCAAGGCGCGGGTGCGCAACCTCGACCCGGACTTTGAGCGCCTGCTCACACGCATCGGCATGAGCCGCTACAAGGCGCGGTTTCAGTTGGACGGCAAGCTGTCCCTCGAGGACGTGCGGGCGATGAGCATGCCCCAGCTGGCGCAGCTGGGCATTGAAACCTACTCGCACCGCCGCCTGCTGCTGGACCGCGTCAAGGAGGCCACGGACCCGGGCTCGGGGGACTCGGAGGACTCGGAGGACAGCGCGCTTGGTAGCGGGTCCGAGTCGGAGCTTGAGATGGAGAAGGAGCTCAGCGACATCCTAGACGATCTCGCTCTGGACAAGTACAAGGAGAGCCTCTGCCGGGCCGGTACCGCGCCATGCGCGACTTTGACGGCGTCACGCACCGCAACCTCAAGGACGCAGGCGTCAAGAGCGTGGCGCACGCCGACATCATCATCACCAAGATGAAGGAAAACGACCAGGAGGGGTACAGCGCAAAGCTCGCGCGCAAGCGCAAGGCCAAGAAGAAGGCGGACAAGAAGAAGGACGCAACGAAGAAGAAGAAGAAGAAGAAGAAGAAGGGCGCCGCTGCCGGCAGCAGCAGCAGCAGCGGGGGCAACGACGACGACACTAGCAGCGACGACAGTTCGTCGGCCGAGGACGCCAGCACGGGCTCGAGCGGTTCGGGCAGCGACGACTCGAGTGGCAGCTCGAGCTCGAGCTCGGGACGAGACGGGCGAGCTTGGCGAGATCAAGTCGGTGCTCAAGAAAGCGGGCCTGGAGACGTACTTTTCGTACCTCAAACACGCCGAGGTGGACACCGTGGACAAGTGCAAGGCGCTGAGCCACACCGACTTGCGCAAGGCGGGCGTAACCCTCTTCTCCAAGCGTAAGCTCATCATCGACACCTTCCGCGAGTACCAGCCCAAGAAGGGCAAGAAGAAGGGCAAGGGCAAGGCGAAGAAGGGCAAGGCGAAGAAGAAGGGCAAGGACGACTCGAGCGACGATTCCTCGTCTGACGACGACTCGGACAAGGGCAAGAAGAAGGGCAAGAAGAAGGCCGATGACACCTCAAGCGACTCGGATTCGAGCACGAGTGATGATGCCGCGGCCAAGAAGAAGGCCAAGAAGAAGGCCAAGAAGAAGGGCGACGACACGTCGAGCGACTCGAGCGACTCGGACAGCAAGAAGAGCAAGAAGAAGAAGGGCGCCGCAGCGAAGAAGAAGAAGGGCAAGAAGAAGGGCGACAGCAGTAGCGACAGCGACAGCGACAGCGACGCAGCAGCAGCGACAGCAGCGACAGCAGCGACAGCAGCAGCGACGGCGACAATGTGGTCAAGGAAGTGCTCGAGGAGGCTGGCTTGGGCCGCTTCGCCAAGGGCATGCGCAAGGCTGGCATCGACACGCTCAAGAAGGCGCAGGGAGCTTCGCACAGCGACTTGCGCGGCGCCGGGGTCGGCCTCTTTTCGCAGCGCGACAAGATTATCACCGCGTTCAAGGACTACAAGCCCAAGAAGGGCGGCAAGAAGGACGACAAAAAGGGCAAGAAGAAGAAGAAGGGCAAGAAAGACGACACGAGCGATTCGTCCACGTCGGGTAGCTCGGACAGCTCGGCCAAGTCCAGCAAGTCGAAGAGGTCCAAGAAGAAGAAGAAGAAGGACGAGTCGTCGTCCGATGACAGTAGCAGCGGCAGCAGCAGCGGCAGCGGCAGCGACGTTGACGATGACGCCGTGGTGCTCAAGATTCTCAAGGAGCTCAACCTCAAGGAGTTCCACAAGGAGGTCATGAAGGCAGGCTTCACGGTGGAAAAGGGTAAGAACAACTCGCATCTTGAGCTCAAGAAGGCGGGCCTCAACATGCCCAAGCGCTTCGAGGTGATCAAAGCCTGCAAGGCCTTTGAGCGGCGGCGGCGGCGGCGGCAAAAAGAAGAAGAAGGACGACAAAAGAAGAAGAAGAAGGACGACTCGTCCTCTTCCTCTTCGTCGGACTCGGACTCGGACGCCAAGAAGAAGAAGCGCAGCAAGAGCCGCAGCCGCAGCCGCGGGCGCAAGGACTCGTCGAGTTCGAGCTCGTCGGGGTCGGACTCGGGCGACGACTCGAGCGAGATCAAAAAGGTGCTCAAGGGCATCGACATGGACAAGTACTACAAGGAGCTGGTCAAGGAGTTTTAGCACGATCAAAAAGTGCAAGGACCTGACACACTCGGACCTGCGGCGTGTGGGCGTGGCTGTTCGGCCAGCGCGACAAGATCATTACCGCGTTCCGCGAATACAAGCCCAAGAAGGGCAGCAAGAGCCGCAGCCGCAGCCGCAGCCGCTCGCGCAGCAAGAGCAAGAGCAAGAAGCGGTCGTCGAGCAGCAGCAGCAGCGGTAGTGGCAGTAGTAGCGGGTCTCCGGCGACGACTCGAGCGAGATCAAAAAGGTGCTCAAGGGCATCGACATGGACAAGTACTACAAGGAGCTCGTCAAGAACTTTAGCACGCTCAAAGAGTGCAAGGACTTGACGCACTCGGACCTGCGGCGTGTGGGCGTGGCGCTGTTCGGCCAGCGCGACAAGATCATCACCGCGTTCAAGGACTACGAGCCCAAGAAGGGCAGCAAGAGCCGTAGCCGGAGTCGTTCGCGCAGCAAGAGCAAGAGCAAGAAGCGGTCATCGAGCAGCAGCAGCAGTGGTAGTGGCAGTAGCAGCGGGTCCTCCGGCGACGACTCGAGCGAGATCAAAAAGGTGCTCAAGGGCATCGACATGGACAAGTACTACAAGGAGCTCGTCAAGAACTTTAGCACGCTCAAGGAGTGCAAGGACCTGACGCACTCGGACCTGCGGCGTGTGGGCGTGGCGCTGTTCGGCCAGCGCGACAAGATCATCACCGCGTTCAAGGACTACGAGCCCAAGAAGGGCAGCAAGAGCCGTAGCCGCAGCCGCTCGCGCAGCAAGAGCAAGAGCAAGAAGCGGTCATCGAGCAGCAGCAGCAGCAGCAGCAGTGGTAGTGGCAGTAGCAGCGGGTCCTCCGGCGACGACTCGAGCGAGATCAAAAAGGTGCTCAAGGGCATCGACATGGACAAGTACTACAAGGAGCTGGTCAAGGAGTTTAGCACGATCAAAAGTGCAAGGACCTGACGCACTCGGACCTGCGGCGCGTGGGCGTGGCGCTGTTCGGCCAGCGCGACAAGATCATCACTGCGTTCAAGGACTACGAGCCCAAGAAGGGCAGCAAGAGCCGTAGCCGGAGTCGTTCGCGCAGCAAGAGCAAGAGCAAGAAGCGGTCATCGAGCAGCAGCAGCAGTGGTAGTGGCAGTAGCAGCGGGTCCTCCGGCGACGACTCGAGCGAGATCAAAAAGGTGCTCAAGGGCATCGACATGGACAAGTACTACAAGGAGCTGGTCAAGGAGTTTAGCACGATCAAAAAGTGCAAGGACCTGACGCACTCGGACCTGCGGCGCGTGGGCGTGGCGCTGTTCGGCCAGCGCGACAAGATTATCACTGCGTTCCGCGACTATGAGCCCAAGAAGGGCAGTCGCAAGAGTAAGAGCCGCAGCCGCAGCCGCGGGCGTAAGAACTCGTCGAGCTCGAGCTCCTCTGGCAGCAGCAGTGGCTCGGGCGACGACGAGGCGGAGATCAAAAAGGTGCTCAAGGGCATCGACATGGACAAGTACTACAAGGAGCTGGTCAAGGAGTTTAGCACGATCAAAAAGTGCAAGGACCTGACGCACTCGGACCTGCGGCGTGTGGGCGTGGCGCTGTTCGGCCAGCGCGACAAGATCATCACTGCGTTCCGCGACTACGAGCCCAAAAAGGGCGGCCGCAAAAGCAAGAGCCGCAGCCGCAGCCGCGGGCGTAAGAATTCGTCGAGTTCTAGCTCGTCCGGAAGTAGCAGTGGCTCGGGCGACGACGAGGCGGAGATCAAAAGGTGCTCAAGGGTATCGACATGGACAAGTACTACAAGGAGCTGGTCAAGGAGTTTAGCACGATCAAAAAGTGCAAGGACCTGACGCACTCGGACCTGCGGCGCGTGGGCGTTGCGCTGTTCGGTCAGCGCGACAAGATCATCACCGCGTTCAAGGACTACGAGCCCAAAAAGAGCGGTCGCAAGAGTAAGAGCCGCAGCCGCAGCCGGGGGCGTAAGAACTCGTCGAGCTCGAGCTCATCCGGCAGCGGCAGCGACTCGGACGCGGTGCTGTCTATCCTCAAGAAGCTGGATCTTGACGAGCACTACAAGGCCGTGAAAAAGGCGGGCTTCACCCTCGAGAAGGGCAAGAGCGAGTCGCACGTGGAGCTCAAGGAGGCGGCATCAAGATGAACAAGCGCTTCGAAATCATCAAGGCCTGCAAGGACCACAAGGGGAGCAGCAGCAAGAAGAAGCGCAGCAAGAGCCGCAGCCGCGGGCGGTCGTCCTCGTCGAGCAGCAGCGGCGGCGGGAGCGACTTTGAGGGCGTGTGCAAGGAGATCTGCTCGAGCGTAGGGATGAGCAAGTATGCGCGCAAGATCGCTGGGCAGTTCAAGTCGCTCAAGGAGGCGCAGGACATGACCCATAGCGACCTGCGCAAGGCGGGCGTGGACCTGTTTTCCTCGCGCGACAAGATCATCACGGCCTTCAAGGATTACAAGCCGGGCAAAAAGAAGAGCAAGAGCCGCAGCCGCAGCCGCAGCCGCAGCCGCGGTCGCTCGCAGAGCGGGACAGACGACGACGAGGAGGCCATGCTAGACGTGCTGGGCAAGCTGCAGCTGAAGCGCTACTACAAGCCGCTCGTGGAGGCGGGCTTTGACACGCTCTCCCGCTGCAGGACCTGACCCACGCGGACTTGCGCAAGGCGGGGGTCAACCTTTTCGGCCAGCGCGACAAGATCATTACGGCCTTCAAGGAGTACGACGGCCCCTCGAGTGACGAGGCCCCGAACCGGCGCCGGAGCCGCAGCGGCTCTGGCCGCGTCGGGCGCAGCATCAAGCCGGCCGCTTTCGGGCCGGGCGACTTTGTCAAGTACGTGGGCCGCGCGTCGCAGTACGTGTCACGGGGCGCTGTCGGCGAGGTGCGCCAAGTTTTGGGCGGGTCCATGTACAGGGTGGCCTTTTCCAGCCGCAACGAGCTCGAGTGCTCGGAGGTCGACCTGCAGCGCACCTACGAGAAGCCCAAGTTCAAGAAGGGGTTCTTGCGGCGACTGATGAGTTGACAATGAGCTGTAAGCTGTATGTAGCTGTTCCAGCTTTACTTTTGTTTTCCGGCGGCAGGGTTGTTCAAACGCAAAATTGCGTCCGCGTCCGGGTCGTACCAGTACAAGCGGTAAAACACATGTCCATCAGCCTGACTTCCACCTGACTTGGCGCTGGGACTGTGTGGCAGCAGTGCGCAACGCGGTGGCGGGAACGCAGTTGTTTGCGGTTGTGGGAGAGGGAAAAGCGGAGCGGAAGGAAAGGGAAAGGAACGGGCGAAGATGCAGAGCGCCATGCGTTCCGGATCCTCAGGAGAAGCTCGAGAGCAAAGTCGAGAGCAGAGACGGAACGGAGACAGGGCAGAACCAGATCGAGAAAGAGATGGGCATCCTCTCCAACCTAGTGCACTCGCACAGCGGCCGGTCCATGCGGTCCGAGAGCGGCGCGAGCAGCGGCGCGAGCAGCAGCGGCGACCCCGAGCGGCGGTCCAGCTCGGTGCGGTCGCTGGCCGTGGCGCCGGAACTGGAGGAGATCAAGCGCGTGCTCGAGGATATCGGCTGGGGCAAGCTGTTCGATGCGCTGGTGGAGGAGTTTGACACGCTGGACAAGTGCTACGCCCTGACGCACGAGGACCTGGGCCGCGTGGGCGTGCAAAAGTTCGGCCAGCGGCATGCCATCGTCAAGGCCCACGAGCCGCCGAGCGCGAGCGCCGCGCGTCCTCCAGCTAGCTCTGGCCGGTCCGCGCGGCTGGCCTGTACAACCTGAACCATGATCTTGTTATGATGCTCTTGCGGCTGCTGGCCTGTACCTCCAGTCTGCTGCCCTTCGGGCGGGGGTGGCGTGTGGCAAGGGGAGGCAGGCGAGATCTGGTCTGGTCGGTTCCCCCTTGGATGCGAGGCGAGGCGAGGCGCGCGCCGACGGCGGGCGAGGGGCGCGGGCGCGGCGCGGGCGCGGCGCTCACGCAGCCTCGTGCCGGGCGGGCACCCCATAGCCAGGCGGCAAGGCGCCGATGAGGTCGGCCCTGCCGTACCGGGAAGCCGGCCCCGGCAAGGAGAGGAGGAGGCCGCGCCCGCGGTGGAGCAGCTTGGGCGCGGCAGCATCGCCAGCAGCGTCGCAGTGGACCGGGTCACCGCGCTGCGGGAGGCGCTGGAGTGTCGGCTGGGGGCACCTGGCCGAGGACATGATGGAGCAGTTCGGCTCGCTGGAAAAGTGCCGCGAGGCGGTGACAGCGGAGGACCTCGGGCGCATGGGCGTCGCCGAGCGCATAGAGCGCGAGGACATCATGCGCGCGCTACGCGGCGACGGCGCCAAGGAGGGGATTAGCGCCGTGTTGGAGGCCGTGGGGATGCAGGAATACGCCGCGTTTGCTGGTCAGGAGCCACGGCAGCCTGCAGGCCTGCCGCTCGCTGGGCCACGAAGAACTTAAGCGCCTTGGGCGTCATGTTTAGCCACCGAAAGGCCATCATCAGGGCCTTCCGCGGCTCGCGCCAGGCCAGTGTCGTGTCCTTTGCCAGCTCGGTGAGCCTCCGCAGTCTCGGTTCCAGCTCCGACGAGGACGACGCGGAGATCCGCCAGGTCCTCGAGCAAGTCGGCGTGACCGGGATCACAGAGGCCCTCATGGCCAAGTGCGACTCGCTCAAAAAATGCCGCGACTTGTCCCACGCCGACCTGCGGGCATTGGGCGTGGTCGACAAGGACAAGCGGGACGCCCTCATCCTCGCCTTTCACGAGACCGCAAAGGGCGCGGACCGCAGCAGCAAGACCAGCACGCTGCTCGCCAGGGCGGGCTCCGACCTGGATCGAGCCATGGTCAAGCAGGTGTTGCAGAGCGTCAAGCTCGAGCGCCACCTGAACAACATGTCCAAGCATGGATTTGACACGCTCGAGCGCTGCCAGCAGCTCTCGCACGCCGATCTCCAGCGGGCCGGGGTCTCCAAGGGCGACCAGGACAAGATCATTGTCGCTTTCCAGAGCATCTCTGACGTCATGGACGACGACAAGATCCTGGGCCTCTTTGACGGCCCGGCGGAGGACAACGACGACGTCAGGAGCAGCGGCAGCGGCAGCCGCGGCGCCCGGCCCTGCACCGTCATGTAACCCACGCTCCAGGCCCGGCCCAAACGCCAGCGTGCCGACACGGACGGACGGATCGCGGATCGCGCACGGACCGGGACGAGGCGAGGCCGCCGGGGCGCTGCCTCGCCCCTTTCCCCCTCCGCGCACCTGCCTAGCCCCCCCGCCCCCGCCCGCCTGCCCGCCTGCCCGCCTGCTCGCTCAAGACCTCAACCGCGGCGACTCCTTGCGAGGGCGGACAGACAAGAACCCAAAACCCAAAACCCCTGTTCAAATTTGGTGGAACTTTGGTGTGAATTTCGATCGGCTGGAGTTCGCGGCCAGGTCGTTCGTTTGTTTTCTGTCCGTCCCAACATGAAGACGCAATTTTGTCACTCTTGGCGATGGCACAGCCTTCCAGCAGTGTGGTTTGATTTTTTTGGAGGCGAGTGCTTGCGCGACACAAAGCGACAGCGCTGTCGCCCAGTCCTGGCCCAGCGCTGGGAGCACCAGGGGGAATCCCGGGTGCCAGTCAGGCTGCGACG
This sequence comes from Thraustochytrium striatum, assembly GCA_022244645.1. NCBI lineage: Eukaryota > Bigyra > Thraustochytrida > Thraustochytriidae > Thraustochytrium > Thraustochytrium striatum. The sequence goes on from JACDIV010000048.1 coordinate 1,222,647, forward strand.
GCGTCGTCAGGACGACGCTGCGGCATCGAGGCCCGAATCGTTTGGACGACTTCTGGCGCGCATGCTTTGTGGGTTGGCGCTGCGATTGTCGAGCTTCTTCCAGGATGTTCCCCAGCGATTGGAGGGCTTGCGCAGGGCGATGACGTGGTGCTTGGAACCAGTTGGACGTAGTGCCTGGGTGGTGCGAAACAGCTTTCACCTCCAGCTACCCAGTCCAACGGACGATCATTTTGCTCGCCGCCATCAGGCGTGCTCAGCGGCCCCACGCCCACACAGGCTCCCGTCCAAGTCCGGGGCAGCTCAAGTCACCGATGTCGCCATGCAGCAAAGCCCAGGCGTCGGTGCATGTTGAGGCTCTCCTGACAAGTCCTTGTTGAACGATAACAAAGCGGCCCCACCGGTCTAGCGTAGCAGGACGACGACGCCGGGCCCTGACGCACAACATATATTCCATCCGCGAGAGGAAGAAAACTTGCCAGCTTGCAGCAGAACCCCAATCGAGCAGAGCAGACAGCCGAGCACAGATGGCGACCCGCTTCGAGATGAACGCGACTGACGCGAGCCTGGACGCAGGTGACGTGTCCTTCGAGCGCATGGCCGGCGTTGCCGCCGCCGTGGTGTCGCTCACCACCATTTTGGTGCTTGGCACGCGCGACCCCAAGGCCGAGCCGGGCCCCAGCTCCCAAGCCGACATGCCCGAGGGCTACAAGGCGCAGACCAAGGAGGAGCAGGCGGCCATCGACGCTTTTGACCGGAGCCAAACGTTGTCGCTGCTGCCCTGGCTGCGCAGCAACGTGCGCGTGACCATGGCCACCTACATTCTGGGCGTGCACGCCCTCGCGCTGGTGGCCCTGCCCCACGTCCTGACCTGCAAGCCGCAGACGCTGCTGGGCATGCTCGTGTTCTACGTGATCGGCGGGTTTGGCATCACCGGGGGCGCGCACCGGCTGTGGAGCCACAAGTCGTACAAGGCCAACGCCGCGTACCGCTTCCTGATCATGATGTGCAACTCCGTGGCCAACCAGGGCACCATCCACCACTGGAGCCGCGACCACCGGACGCACCACAAGTACTCGGAGACGCGCGCGGACCCGCACAACGCGCTCCGCGGCTTTTTCTTCGCGCACGTGGGCTGGCTGCTGCTCAAGAAGGACCCCCGCGTCAAGTTCGCTGGCCGCCGCCTCCAGATGGACGACCTCGAGGCGATGCCCGAGGTGGCCCTGCAGCGCCGCCTGGACCCGTGGTGGAACCTCTTCTTCTGCTTTGGGCTCCCCACGCTCGTGGGCGCCCTGGGCTGGGGCGAGTCGCCCTTGACCGCGTTTTTGCTCATGGGCGCGCTGCGCTACGTGCTGTGCCTGAACGGGACGTGGCTGGTCAACAGCGCGGCGCACCTGTTTGGCGGGCACCCGTACGAGGACACCAACCCGGCGGAAAACCCGGTCGTGGCGCTGCTGTCCATGGGCGAGGGCTGGCACAACTGGCACCATGCCTTCCCGCATGACTACGCGGCCTCGGAACTCGGCGTTTCGTCGCAGTACAACCCGACCAAGCTGGTGATCGACTTTGCGGCGCTCTTCGGCCTCGTGTGGGAGCGTCGCCGCGCCACCGATCTCTGGGAGATGCGCAAGTCCAAGAAGGGCTACAAGCACGTGGGCCTGGTTGGCCCGCCGGCTTTCCGCCAGCGCGTCGTGTCGTAACCGCGCTGCGGCGGCGGCGGCGGCGGCTGTAGTAAGTCTTGTCTAGTACCTTGTTTCCTTCTTCTCGCTCTTCTCGTTGAGTGTTCTATCTATCGATTGCTCTGGATAGCGAGTGGTGCCGCGCCGTCCTGCTGCGCCTTGTGCGAGAGCATCAGGAACTTGAACTCGTCAAAGTCGCCGCAGCTGAGCAGAATGTCAAAGATGTCCGCGGTCATCTCGTCGCGCCGCTTCTCGCACGTGCGCAAAACGGTCCATGCGGAAGCCCGGGACCCGCTGCACGAGCCGCTGCTCCAAGAAGGACTCGATCGTGTCGGTGTACTCGTTAAATATGTCGGTGTACTCAAGCTTGTTCTCCTCCGAGTCGTCAAACATCTGGCAATAGCGCTGGCAAAACGTCGTCTGCAGCTGCACAAAGCGCGGGTCCATGATGATTTCCTCCAGCGCGCCGACAACCTCGTCAAAGTAGTTGTCCTCGCGTGACCCGCCTGTGCCCACGCAGATCATGTCGCTGTCTGCGTCCTCTCCATCCGCCTCCGCAAAGCCCCGCCCCTGAAGCTTGCCCTCGTACATTCTCGAGTCCTCCTCGCGCTCGCTCACGCTCAGCGTCTTGAACTCCTTGTGCAGACTTCCTGGGCCGCCCCGGCCTCCAGAGAGCATCGCCCGTGCGTCGCCGGCCGCGCGCTTCCGCTCCGCCTCGCGCTGCTGCTGCTGCTGCTGCTGCTGCTGCTGCTGCTGCTGCTGCTGCCTCCTCCTGCTCGCAGGTCGCCGTTGACTCCTGCTGCTTTGGCGACCTGATTCAATAAGTGTCCGTTGGTATCGGACCGTTCTGAGATCGTTTTACGATCGCTCGAGGCTCGTTCTGCGAACTTGCGCAAACGCATTGCGCGGGACGGGCAGTCGCAGCGCGAGCGCGGACGAGGAAGGCGCTGGAGCGAGGCGCGGGAGGGCCATGGCAATGCGCGTGTGCGTGGTCGGCTCTGGGCCTGCCGGCATGTACGCGAGCAAGTATCTGCTGCGTAGCGCGCTCGGGCAACGGCTGCGCGTGGACGTGGTGGAGCGGCTGCCGGCCTGCTACGGGCTTGTGCGGTACGGGGTCGCGCCGGACCACCCCGAGGTCAAGAGCGTGAGCAACGACTTTGACGAGGTCCTGGCTGACCCGCGCGTGCGGCTCTTCGCCAACGTGGAAGTGGGCAAGCAGCATGCAGGTTGCACAGCTGGTTGACAACTATGACGCTGTGCTCCTCGCCTACGGCGCATCCAGCGACCGGGCGCTGGGGATCCCTGGCGAAGCGGAGGCTGGCAATGTGTGGGGCGCGCGCGACTTTGTCAACTGGTACAATGGCCACCCGGACATGGCCGAACGCGCCCCGCCCATGCTCGACTGCGAGGAGGCCGCCATCGTCGGCCAGGGCAACGTGGCACTCGATTGCGCGCGTATCCTGACAAAGCCCGTGGACGAGCTCGCCAAGACCGACATCTCCAGCCAGGCGCTTGAGGTGCTCAGCCAAAGCAAGCTGCGCCGCGTGTCGGTGCTTGGCCGGCGTGGCGCCGCGCAGGCTGCCTTCACGATCAAGGAGATGCGCGAGCTGACAAAAATCGACGGGGTGGGGTGCGCCATCGACCCGGCCGAGCTCGAGGCGGGCCGCACGCCAGCCTCCCAAGAGGAGGCCAAGGAGCGCGCCAAGCGACGCATTAACGACCTGCTCGAGAAGACCGCAGGCGGCTTCGAGGCCGCACTGCGCGAGCCGCGCGTGGCCCACTTGCGCTTCCTCGTTTCGCCCACCAGCGTGCACAGCGGACCGGACGGCCGCGTCACGGGGCTCACGCTGCAGCGCAACGCGCTCACCGGCCCGGCCGGCGCACAGCGCGCCGAGCCTGTAGAGGGCGCTCTCGAGGAGCTTAGCTGCGGGCTCTTGGTGCGTTCGATCGGGTACAAGTCGCAGGCGCTCCCGGGCGTGCCGTTCGACGAGAAGCGCAACACGGCCTCCAACACGGCGGGCCGCGTCGAGGGCGTGCCGGGCCTGTACGTGGCCGGCTGGCTCAAGCGCGGGCCGTCCGGCATCATCGGCACCAACATCCCGGACGCGCGCGAGACGGTGGATAACATTGTCGAGGACCTCTCGGCGTCGCCGGGCGCCCGGGAGGGCGCCGACCTCGCCGACCTGCTGCCCGCGGACTGCGAGCCGGTTGACCGTGCGGGCTACGCCAAGCTGGACGCGTTCGAGCAAAGCCGCGGCGCCGCGATGCAACCGCAACGGCCGCGCGACAAGCTTGTGCTTTGGGGCGAGATGCTGCGGGCGACCCGATGACGGGCACCATGTGGATGGACCCTGACAATCGCAAGCGAAAGAAAGAAAGATTAAGTTTACAGAAGGGGGGGAGGGTTTACAGGTGCAGAGAACGCGTCTCGCATCAAACCCGGAACAGCTTGGACGTATCCTCGTCGTCGTCTCCACAGACCTCGATGTCCTTGAACTTTACGACCGTCGCGTGCACCAAAGGTGGCGCTTCCTCTGGCTGATCTGGCTGGTCTGGCTGGTCCTGCTGCGAGAGCGGCGGCGGCGGCGGCGGCGACGGCGGTGGTATTGCTGACGCATACTCCGCCTGCGACTGCTGGGACCGCGGGCTCGCGTTGCGGCTCGCGTGCGCGACGAGCAGTCGATTTGTGTTGACGCGCGAGTTCACCACGCAGTAAAAGGCGCCAAAGCCGATGATGCCGAACACAATCGATATCCCTGCGAACACGGCTATCGTGACCTTGTCCACCACTCGCCGCTCGGCTGGCAGGTCCTCCTCCTGCTTGCGCAGCGTGGACACTGCGCATGGAAACAAGAGCACCCACAGCAAATGTATCACCACAAAGGTCGACAGCAGCGCCACATAAAGCGTCAGCACGCCTCCGAATCCGTCCCTCGCCTCGTCCGCCGCGTCCTCGCGCAGCGCCCTGAGCAGCGGCGCCGCCGCGACCTCCATCGGCCCCACTTCCCTCTGCGCACTCCTCGTCTGGGACAAGGCACCGCTTAGGACCCGGCTACCGGAAACCCTAGCACCAAGTTTGCACGTGCGTCACAGAATACGACCTGGGCGCGGTCTCCGCCGGTTCTGCCCTGATTCCGCATTAGTTCCGCATTGATTCCGCATTAGTTCCGCACTGGTTCCGGAATTTCAGAATGTCAGTACGGTACACATTTACCGGTACAGTACCGGTACGGTACCGGTACGTGTTGTACCGTAGCCCTCTGTGATGTTCAAGCGGCGGGCGCGGGCGAAGGGGTCGGCGACGCCGCAGCGGGCGGCGCAGGGCGGCGCGGGGGCGCCGCTGGGCCTTGGCGGGAGCGTCTCCGCCTCGGAGGAGGATGGCGAGCAGGAAGAGGACCGCAAGCTGCTCCTGCGGCGCAAGAAGGTGCGCGCAGGGACGGCCTTCTCGTCGACGCCTGCTAAGGGCCGCGCTGCTGAGGGCTCGCCGAGGACGCAGCCGAGCGCGCGACAGGTGACGAGGCTGCCGCCGACCACGCCCGGCCAAGGCCGCGCGGGCGAAGGCGCGTACTCTGCGGAGGCCCTCGCCGAGTTGCGGCGGGACTCCACCCGCAAGGCGCCGCCGGGGAAGGCGCTGGCGAGCCCTGGGCCGGAAGAGCTGCCGCTGTCGCCGCCGAGGAAGCCGCCAGAATCGCCGGCTTGTGGCGCCGAGCGCGGCCGCCAAGCGCCGGTGGATGTGGCCGGCGCGGAAGACGACGCCGAGTGGGCGCGCGCTGCTGCGGCGCACGGGCGCGATGGCGCCCGCCGGGGACAACTTCGAGCTTGAGCCGGGCCCAAGAGTCTGGGCAGCTGGTAGCCCTGCTGGAGAGGCTTGAGCGGCGCGTGGAGCAGAAAAAGGCGCAGCTTGCGGAGAGAGCGACCGGCGCGCCTCACAGCGAGCGCAAGAGCTTGCCGAGCTGCGAGCGCGCGAGCGGCTGGCACGAGACGCGGTGGGCACGACGCAAGAACGCGCAGCCGCCGCTAGAGCGCTCGAGACGGTCGCAACGGCGCTGAGGGAGTGCCTGCGCGATCGCGCGCCCATGGTGGACAAGGCCGCGCGGGAGCTCGTGCGGGCTGAGGCGCGCGAGGCGCGCGATGCACGGCGGCGGCGGCGGCAAATGGTTGCAGACCTCGTCGTCGCTGCGCGGGCGCAAGGCGTGACCGTCGAGCTCGGCGACGGCGGGGCGTTTCCGCGCAAGCTTGTTGAAGGTGACGCCGGCGTGGACGAGTTCGGGCGCGACTTGGGCCCTGTGCGGCTAGCCAAGGCGGCCTCGCGCTTGGCCGCCATGGCGGCGGCGGCGGCGGAGGCAGGCGAGGCAATAGCAAGTGAATCGGCGGCTGTGACTGCCACGCGCGATCGCATTCGAGGGGCTTTGGAGATGCTCTTCGTGGATGTGCAGTCCCCCTTTGACGCCGCGGCGAGCTGGCTCGGAAAGATTGCTGCGTTCAGGCAAGCCTTCCGCGAGGACTACGACAAGGCGTTCGGCGACCTCGCCCTTCCTGCGCTTGTCGCGCCGTACGCGCGGCGCGACCTGCTCGCCCGCCTCCTGGGCGGCCCTGAGCCCGGTGAGCCGTGGTGGGCCGCGATGCGGCGGCTCGGCTTCGACGAGACCACCGTGCGCAGCGTAGGCGACGCCGCAGAAGGGCCGTCTTAGCTGCGCTGGTTGCTGCAACGGCAGGCTCCGCCTCACTCGTGCAGGTGCTTGGCGAGCGCTGGGCCATCTTGGGCGAGAGCCGTCGCGCGCAGATGGCCGGCTCGCGGCGCGGCGGCTCAGCCAGAGCGCGGACGAACTATGCCTGCCGCAGCTGTCGCCCGCGTGGGCCGCCGCGGAGGGCGCCCTGCACGAGCTGGCCGCGGCTGCGCGGCGCTGCATGACCGCGCTCGATGCGTGGTTAGCAAGCGGCATGCTGCAAGATGAGGCCGGCGCGGCGCGGCGCGCGCAAGCAAGTCTAGGCGCGCGATTGGCTCTACTTTCAACTAGCAAATAGCACTCATGGCCCTCCCAAGCCCGGCTAGGCCGACGAGGCCGAGGACGCCTCCGCGCCGTCCGACTCTGGGGACGGGCGCGGCCGCTGCGCGGCAAGGTGCCGCTGCTCCGCCTCCTCCGTGTTGCACGTGTCGCAAAAGCTATCGGGCATGCCGCCGAAAGCGACACGCCATCGTCCTCGCACAAGGAGCTAAAGGCGTCCCCCGCCTCCTCCGCCGCGCCCCGCGTCAAGTCCTCGACCGGCGTGCACGTGTCGCAAAAGCTGTCGGGCATACCCGCCGAGAGCGACACGCCGTCGTCCACGCTGAGGGACCCAAAGGCATCCTCAGCTTTCGCTGCCGCGGGGGCCGGCGACTCGGGCGCCCTGGTGGCCTTGCCCAGCACGGACAGGTCGAGCGGCTTGAGGCCCGCGGACAAGGCCGCAAACTGCTCCTGGGTGATCTCCTCGTACGGCATCTGCTCGTAGGCGCCCGCCTCCAGGCGAGGAAGGAAGGACACCCCCTTGAGCTGGTACTGGAAGACGTCGAGCGCGTGCACGAGCGCGGACCCTTCGGTGGCCGGGTCGAAGGTAACCGTGCAGCTGACCTGGTTGTCGGCCCAGAACCGCTGCAGGAAGGCCGCGAGCGAGAGCTGTTCCCACATGCTCACCTGGCGCGAGGTGCGCACCCCCTCGCCCACGTCGATCGGGATGGACACGACCAGCGTGTTGTCCGCGTCAAACTTGTCCGGCTCGAGGTGGTAGCCGGCCGCGCGCAAGGGCCCGATCACCTCGTTGTCCGCGCTGATCCGCACGCGGCGGATGTAGAAGCGGCTCTCGGGGGCATGCATTCCGGGGGTGGCGCCCGCGAGCAGCGAGACGGTCCCCGAGGGCTTGACGCAGGTGGTTTTGATGGAGCGCGGGATGGCGAGCCACTCCGAGTAGGCTTGGTCGCAGCGCTGAACGTGGTCGTAGCCCTCGTCGGCCCACTGACGCAACTGGTCGATGCCCCGCGCTGCGACGAACTGCGCCACCCCGCTCATGGAGGTGCCGATGCGGCGGTTGCGCAGCATGACGCGGTTGCTCTTGGGCCAGTGCGTGCGGCCCAATGTGACAGTCTTGGCGTACAAGAAGGCGCTCTCGAGCGTCTTCTTGTAGTCGTCCAGGTCCTCGTGGTGGTGCGGGAAGGTCTCCACAAGGCAACAGAGCTCGTGCGACTCGAGCGTCTGCTCGAGGCAGGGGTTGCCTCCTCGGGCACGCCAGTCCCGGCGGTCCTTGACGCCGTTCATGCGGCCGTAGTCGCGCATGTTGTCCAGCCAGGCGAACCCGGGCTCGCCGTTGCGGCACACGCGCTCGACGACCTGCGAGTAGTCCATCCCGACGCGCGCGAAGACCGAGTTGTTGCTGGTCCAGCCGTACTCGGCGCGGTGCGGGTTGACCTCGTAGTTTTTAAGCTCGACGTATTCAAGCGAGTCGGGGCTGCCAAAGGCGATCTCAGCGGTGCGCCGCACGTTGCCGGCCACCACGCAGCGCCCGATGAGGTTCATAACGTCCACGATGGCCGTCACACTCAGCGGCTGGCCGTCCAGCTTGTCCAGCGCGGCGCGCACGGTCTCGTGCAGCTCCCGCAGCGGCTCGGGGCCCGAGCTGGTGCCGCCAAAGCCCTTGATGGGCTGGCCTGCCGGGCGGATCTGCGAGTAGTCAAAAACGATGCGCGAGTTCTTGCCGTGCTCCTCGTAGCTCTGCAGCAGCGCTCGCACGGAGGCCACCCAGCCTTCGCGCGAGTCCGCCACCTTGACCGTGCGCTTTCGCGCGTCCGAGGGCTTGCGCACGACCGCCTTGCCCGCGCCCTCCGTGTCAAAGCCCACACCCACGCCCAGCATGGAGGCGTCCATGGTGAAGCAGAACGGCTCGGCCAGGTCGGTAGCCACGCCCTCCGTGCTCACGAACGCGCAGTTGTTGAGCGCCGCGAACCCGCGCTTCTCCGTCACCGCCGTGCCCATGCACCACAGCCCGCGGCCTGGCGGCAGAAACTTCATCTCAAAGATGCGTCGTACATCTCCCGCGCGCGTTCCTGCCTCAGCTTCGTCCCAGCCCAGGTCGTTCTGCTTCAGCCAGCGCTCCTGCATCCCGAACGTGCCGTTCACCACGCGCTCCACCGTCTCGTGCCAGCGCTCGCGCCCGCCGTCCTTTTGCCGCGCGTACGTGCGGTAGAAGACCAGCTCGCCCAGCCCGTTGAACCCGAAGGGCGCCGCGCGGTCCTCGAACTCGCGGGCCACGGCCGCGTCCAGCCTGAAGCCGCGCCGCTGCGCCGCCGCTCTCAGCGCCGCTCTACCGACGACGCGCCCCCGCTTCGCCACTCCGACCGCCGCTCCGACCGCCATCGCCATCCTCTCCTCCGAGGACGTCCTCCTGCTCTCCCTTCCTCTCGTGCCCTTCTCTTTCAGAGTCTCTCTGGTTGTCGTCATCGCCAGTCAATGACCATCACACGTTCGCAGAAATCACCTAGTCGACGTCATTGCAAGACCCGAGTTTCAAAAACAAACGTGAGCGGCTGGCTGGCGCACATTGGAATGGGCCGCAGAACGAACTCTCAATCGAGAAAGAAAGCACGTGAACGCAGAACCATTTGAACAGACCTGGACGCCAACTCCGATCCCGGCAGGCCTTGCTCGCACCCTCACTCACATGTCACTCACTCACCATGCCAACCAACCGCGAAACCTGCTCACACCTCGCGAAAGCGGAAACGCGGCGCACGCCATCACAGACAGCTCCACTTCGCGGGCGGCGCCGACACCTGCGCCGGCAGGCCCAACGGAAGGAATGGCGAGGTGGTGCATGGCGGCTGGTGGCTGCCGACTGGTGATGCCGGCGAGGACCGCACTGGCACTTGACGTCGGTGCGGGAGAGCTTGGCCGAAAGTTGGGTGGGAATGTGCGCGCCATGCCCGTTCGTGCGCACAAGGCACAAGTCGTGCATACTCATTTTTTCGGAGCCCCCCTCCTCCTCGTTGCTCCTCCTCGTGCTCCGCCTTTCGTGCCGTGCCGCGCAAGTGGCCATGTGGCACAGCATCTGCTTGCCAAACCTCTCTCGTGGATCACGACATCATCATGAACTGCCTGAGGCGGGTCGGCGTCGCCGCGCTGGCAGCGCTGGCCGTGGCACCTGCCGCACGGGCGCAGGCCGTGTGCCCGAACGGCCCGCTGGCCCCCGGCGAGGACTGCGAGCGCTTTGATTGTTGCCGACAAGGCACGCGATGCTTTCGCAAGAGCGGGGGCTTTGCTGGCTGCTTGGCCAGCTGCACGCCCGGGTTCGACGACGGGGACGGCACGCCGTGGGACTGCACAGAGCTGAGCTGTAGCGCAGGCATGCCCGTGTACCCGCCTGTGGATAACAGCGGCGCTCTTGCGCGACATGGCAAGCCGCGACTGCAAGGACTGCAGCTCGTAACCAGGCCGGAACACCCATGCAGCTCACAGGCATGGTCTCAAGCGAGGCGGTCTCTTCGTCCTGTGTCACGGCGGACGCCCTCAGGCTCTTCTCCAGCTCGTGGGGCGTCAACGTCATCACCATCAGAGTGGAAGTCGGCAAGGATGGCCAGGCCGCGCCTGTCACCGCCGACGAGATCAACCGCATCAAGATCATCGCGAGCGACGCCCTGGCAGCTGGTATGTACGCCATCATCAACTTTGGGGTCTACACGCCTGGAGACCCCAACGATTTCCTCACCTCGGTGTCGCCGGCGGCAGGCCCGGCGATCGACTTTTGGCGCGAGATCGCCACGACGTACAAGGACAGCGCGCACGTGCTGTATGAAATTGCCGGCGAGCCCAACGGCCCCAACGATGGGCCTTCGTGGTCGCGGCTCAAGCGGTACCACGACGCGGTCATCGGCGAAATCCGCAAGATCGACCCCGCGACCATCATCCTGGCCGGCGCCTCTGTACAACCAAAAACTGGAAGGCCCAGCGACCGAACCCGTGGCGCAGCCTGCCAACGTGATGTACACGCAGCTGTTCGCGGCCAGGAGCGACTCGCTGGACGTCATCAAGGGCCGTATCGAGCCGTATCGCAAGAGCATCCCGATACTCGTGCAGAATGCCAAGCCAACCGACCATGGTGGCGTGCTTGGGCCGCGGCTAGACGTTCTCAAGTCGGCCCTCGACTTTCTCGGCCCGCGACCCGACGCGCCGTCAATCAGCTGGTTGGCGTCCGAGCTGGACGACCGGAGCGCAACGAGAACCTCTTTCAGTCTGGCGTTTGCGCAGCCAAGCAGTTTGATCAGCTGACATGTTCGGGCTACTTTGTCCGCAACTACATTCGCTTCCTCAAGCAGGGCATACCCACATTGGCGCCAACCACCTCGCCCACGCGCGGGCCGACGCGGCCCGGCGAGACGCAAAGGCCCACGGGGTCCCCGCAGGCAGCCGTGGTTGTGCCGCCAGGTGGGAGTGGACCGACTGGCGCGCCAACAAGGGCCGTCGAGGACGACCCCGACGCAGCCGGCTTCCCGATCGTCCCGTTGCCGTCGGAAGCGCAGTCGCCGGTTTCCTCTGCGTCGGCCTCGGGTTGGTGGCTGGCCGACGCTCAGGCCGCTCGCCACCGCTCGCCAAGGCGAAATACCTTCGAAGCGGCGCCACTGACGCGTCCTCGGTCGAGACGGGATCTCGGCCGAGCACGATGGACTCGTTCGTCACCGTTGGGTCCAACCCTTCCATGGGGTCCCGCGCAGCCGTGGTAGGCTCTGCAGAACTGCGCGAGGCGGCAATCGCCGAACGTGCGCGGGCCGCCACCGCGAGCGCCGACCGCGGATTGGCGCACCACACGGTCGTCGTGATGCCAGCTTTGTGTTCAAGCGTTTCGCGCCGTCGTTCGTGTCCACGCGCTTCCCGAGTCTCTTCGACACCGGCTCGCACACCACCTTCGAGGGGGAGGCGCGGCGGCCTTCCGTCTGACTACCAGTATGTATCGTTCGTGTTGGAAACCTTCAAAGTTCTCCATTCTTACGAGAGCGCGCGCCCTTTCTGTCACCCGTCCAGAGCCCACGCACGGGCTACTTACGGCCGTCGCTGTCCCTGGCGCGCGGGCTCCCCACTTGTCCCACTGCAGGTGCTACCAGGTAGGTACCGTACTGGTACGTACAGGAGAGCAGAGACGCTGCGACCGAGGCCATGGCAGCACCTTGCGCTGCAACAACGCTCTGCACGGTCCTCGGTCGCTGCCTTGAGAGTCCAGGTTTCCGTCCCTTGTGCATTCGCACCTTCGCGCGATGCCCCCGTGCGGCAAAAGTTGGGCGAGCAAGCGAGAGCCCAAACCCACCTTTCTGTGACCCATGCACCCGAGGCTGGCGCTGGCCACGGCGCTGCTGGCCGTGGCACCTGCCGCACGGGCGCAGGCCGTGTGCCCGAACGGCCCGCTGGCCCCCGGCGAGGACTGCGAGCGCTGGGCTGATTGCTGCCCAGCGGGCACGCGATGCTTCCGCAAGACTGGCTCATTTGCTGGCTGCCTCGCCAGCTGCCCGGCGTCCGGGTATGACGACGGCGACGGCGTCGTATGGTTTTGCACGGAGCTGAGCTGCAGCTCAGGCATGCCTGTGTATCCGGCCGTAGATAACAGCGGCGCTGTCGGGCGACATGGCAAGCCCCGACTGGAGGGACTGCAACTCGTGGACCAAGCCGGCGCGCCTATGCAGCTGGTGGGGATGATGTCCAGCGACTCGGGCACATCGGCGTGTCTCAGGGGGGAGGCACTCAGGACGTTCTCCACCTCGTGGGGCATCAACGCGGTGACCATCAGGGTCTCGGCGAGCCAAAACGACCAGGTCGCTCCCGTGCCACTCGATGACATCAACCGCGTCAAGGATGCTGTGAGCAACGCCCTGGCAGCTGGCATGTACGCCATAATCAATTTTGGCGTGCTCAACCCGGGCGACCCCAACGATTTCCTCACCTCGGTGTCCCCGCCGGCGGGCCCGGCGATCGACTTTTGGCGCGAGATCGCCACGACGTACAAGGACAGGGCGCACGTGCTGTATGAAATTGCCGGCAAACCCAACGAAGGCGCGCTGGGGCCCACGTGGTCGCGCCTAAAGCGGTACCACGACGCGGTCATCGGCGAGATCCGCAAGATCGATCCAGCGACCGTCATCCTGGCGGGCACACCATGGTTTAACCAATACCTCGCGGGCCCGGTGGAAGAGCCGGTGGCGCAGCCTGCCAACGTGATGTACACCACGATGTTTGCAGCCAAGAGCGAATCGCTCGGGGTCATCAAGAACCGCATCGAGCCGTACCGCAAGGCCATTCCCATCTTTGTGCAAAACGTCAAGGCACAGGACCACTACGGCTCGGCCGGACCACGGCTTGAGGTGCTCAAGCCTGCGCTGGACTTTCTTGGGCCGCAGCCTGACGCACCAACAATCAGCTGGGTGATGACCGAGATGGATGACCGAGGTCAAAACGAAGACCACTTTCTCCCTGGCGCTTGCAGTGCGAAAGAGTACGACCAGCTGACATGCTCGGGCTACTTTGTACGCAACTACATCCGCTTTACCAAGCAGGGCGTGCCTACCTTGGCACCGACCGAGTCGCCGACCAAGTCGCCGACCGAGTCGCCGACCAAGTCGCCGTCTTTCGCCCCTTCGCGGCTTGGCGACACGCCAAGACCATCGATGGTACCGACGCTTGCACAGCCCGGCAGCGGAGACGGAGGCGGCGACGGCGATGGCGATCTAGGGTCGCCAAGCGAAGGCGCGCCGACAATCGCGCCAACCAGCCCAGCAGCGAGCAACATCGACTTTATGACCCTCGCCCTCGTTCTTAGCGGCGCGGCATTGCTTTGCGTCGGGACTGGGGTAATAGCTGGTCGTCGCGCTAAACACCGTCGGAGCGAACAAGTCTCTGGCCCGTGGGCTGCCAAGGGGCGGGAATTCTCGGGATTCATGGATGATGCAACGGACGCGTCTTCGGTTGAGACTGGCTCGATCCGGTCCAACCTGACCATGGGCTCGTACCCTGGCTCGCACCACCTATCGGCGCGCTCAGCGCTCACCCGCGAGATGGATATTGCGGAGCGAGCAAGACCGCCGTCGTCCGCCCCAGAGGCGGACTGGCGCCTGACCCGGTCTTCCCTGATGCCTAGTTTTGCTTTCAGGCGCTTCGCACCGTCGCTGTTCTCGGTGCCCCGCGACACCGACTCGCGCAGAACCTTTGGCAGCCATGCGTGGTAAAGGTAAACAAGCTGTTTGTTGTACCTGTGGTTGCCATCTCGGCTAGCACGCTGATGAGGTGCCCTTAGACTCGCTCTTGTCGCTGCTGGTGAGATGCGGGGTCGCACGGACCAGCTGAGCGTAGCATGGCCGTGAACCGACCTCCCGAGTGTCGGATTCGGCGCCAGCGAGGCCGTTCGGCGCCACGGGAGGTCGATACGTGTGAGAAAGGAGGCACAGTAACGCCACGTGCTCTGCTTGGGCTGTGCACGTCCGGAACGTCACCGCGCTACAGCTAGAGCGCGTCGACTTGGTGATGAGTCCCTGCTACAGCCCGGAAACGTCATTGGCAAGGCCAAGCTCTCCTCGAAGATCCCAGAGGAGAATGCCCGTGCTCGGGCGTCCGCGCGAATGGGTGGGCTGCGTGGCGAAAGCCCCGACCTCGAGCTGCTCCGGAGCACGCTGCTGCTCCGGAGCATGCTGGCGGTGACGTGGACAAACCAATGATGAGCTGGGTAGCGAAGGCGTTCAGCAACGAAAGGGTCCGGGTCGTGCCAGGGACCTTCCGCAAGCAACTAGATTCGCTCCCGGCAGCACCTGACTCCGGGGAAACAACGCCGCTGCAACAACGAACAACGACGGTTGCGCCGGCGGCCGAAGCCGAGCCAGCCGGGCACCAACAACGGAGGCACAAAGAAGGCAGCGAACAAACGCAGTCTTCGCAAGTGCTGGAGTCTGTGGGCGGCCTTGCCAGCACTGGCGGAAAACACATGCACCCTCGTCGCAAAAGACATCCATCCACTCTTGCTGCATCACGACCACCCCGCCTTCGCTGCCATCGCAGGTTCGGAGTCGGAATGGCGTCCTTTCCTCTTCCTTGGTTTTCCTTTCCGTTCTCGGCCTGCTGGCCCGATTCCGCCCCCACCAAAGCCATGGCTCGTTTGATCCTCTCCCACGCTCCCACGTTCGCGGTGTTGCACCAGTGCACCCAGGTGGCTGCGACCCGCGGAGCTTCGGTCAGCTGAGGCCGCCACGCCGTGATCGAGACTGTCGAACCTGGGCGATGCGACCAGCTCGTACTTTCGTTTTGGTCGGAACAATGCGGTCCATGCACATAATGCACGTCCATGGCACGTATGCACGTTCCAACACACACACACGGTTGGCGGGAAAACCGCAGAGCACACACCTCGCGACGGACAGGAAACGAAACCGGCGCGTCGTCCGCCACTCCGCTTTCTCTCCGCGAGAGGACAGTCCCGATTTCCTGGCCGCTGGCGAGAGTTGCGCCAACACGATGGCGAGGACGGTCGTCGCGCTGGCCCTTGCCGCGGCATGGTGCGCGCCGGGGGCCTGTGCCCGGACGGCCGCTGCTCGTGAACCAGGACTGCCGGCTGTTCTCGGACTGCTGCGTGGAAGGCACGCGCTGCTTCCGGCGTGACGCCGGGTTTGCGGCGTGTCTGCCCGCGTGCCGGCCGGGCCGGGCACGTGGGATTGCGCGGAGGTCACCTGCGCGGCAGGCGTGCCAGAAGCGCCGCCAGTGAAACGCGCAGCGCACCCTGGAGAGGCATGGCAAGCTCCGAGTTCATGGCGTGCAGCTTGTGGACAGCAACGGCGAGGCCGTACAACTGACTGGGTTCACGACGGCGCCGTTCCTCCGCGACAAGTGCGCGCATAAGGACGGGATTGCCGCATTGGCGGGCAGCTGGGGCCTCGACGTCATTCGCGCTCTGTGCCCGTTGGCACGAACGGCGTGGCCAAGCCAGTGACGGCTGAATCGATGGAGGAGCTCGTAAAGATTGTCAGGCACGCCGAGCTTGCCGGGATTTACGTGGTGATAGACTTTGGTGTCTTCTCGCCCGGGGACCCGAACGCCTTTCTCACGTCCGTGTCGCCGCCCGCCGGGCCGCCATCGACTTTTGGCGCGAGGTCGCCGAGATGTACAAGACGAGCTCGCACGTCATGTACGACATCTCCGGCCAGCCCAACCTGGGCGCGGACGGCCAGTACGTGAGCTGGGCGCGGCTCAAGCGGTACCACGACGCGGTGATCGGGGAGATTCGACGGATCGACCCATCGACTGTTATCCTCGTCGGCACGCCACGGTACAACCAGCTCTTGGAGGGTCCAGGGAGTAATCCGGTGGCGCAACCGCACAACGTCATGTACAACGTCATGTTTGCGGCGGCGAGCGATTCGCTTGACACGATTCGCCGCCGTGGCGCCGTGGCGTGGCCAGCTTCCGTTGTTTCTGGCCGGGATCAAGGCCGGGGACCACGCAATGAGAGCGCCGCCGCGCCTGGACGTGCTCCGGATCGCGCTGGATTTTGCCCGAGGAGGGCCAGGAGAGGCCTCGCTTAGTTGGGCGGCTCTTGGGCTGCATGACTCGCTGCCGCTGAGCTCTGCCTTTCTGCCCGGTTCCTGCTCGGACAAGGTCATTGACCGGCTTACCTGCACCGGGACGTTCTTGCGCAACTACATGCGCCACACGAAGCAGGCCAAATGGCCGCCAACGAGCGCGCCGACTGGCAGCCCAACTGGATCGCCGACCACTAGTTCGCCGACCGCCACGCCGACCGCCACGCCGACCGCCCTGCGCGCGACTAGTGTGCCGATCGCGGCCCCAAGCGTGCAAGCGCCAACGCCGGGCGTCGTGTTGCCGACGGCCAGGCCAAGTGTGAAGCTTGGCGGGTCTCGCGCACCAACACGGGCCTTGGTGGACAGCCCCGACCCGGAGGATGCGAGCGGAATCTCTTCGGTTGTGATTGCTGCGAGCGGCGCCGCGGGTGCTATTGTCGGCCTCGTCTTTATCGTAGGCGCTGTGCGCGCCCTCCGCGGCCCCCCCAGCGGCGACAGCGACGATTTCCCAGTGGTGGTCAAGGACACCAAAACGGAGGCCGTGCGCCCCGAGTCTAAGCCCGTACAGCCCGTACCGCTTGGCTCGTGGTTTAAGGAGATCCAGAGCATCCGCTCTCGCCTGCCGACCTTTGTACTCCGCTCAAGGAGCGTGAGAGCAAGCCTTCCCAAGTGCACGACAGCCTGTACTGATGTGCTCGACTCCCAGGCAAGACCTATCTATTCAAGATCAAGATTGGTTTCGGGAGGGGGACTGACTGTGACTGCCTCCCTCACCTTGTCATTTGCGGCTGCCCTTGCCGGGCGGCGGCCCAGCTCGTCGTCCACGCCGATCGTCTCGTCCTTGAAGTCCAAAAGGACCTCCTCGACCTGCGGCTGTGCAGGGCAAAGCCAGAGGCAGCAGCAGCAGCAAAGCAGGACTTGGCAAAGCAAGGGCTCTCGACCGGCGCTGCCTCTGTGTCTTCCTCGATGAGGTCGGCCACGCCGTGCGGCTCGCTCGCGTCATCCATGGGTCCAGCGAATCCGCTCGCGAAGGTGCCGTTTGGGCTCGTGGCGCCATCATGGTCCTCGTGCCCGTCCATCTCTCGCATCGAAATTGCCCATCCCATCCACGCCGACGGCCATCTTCTTCCTCGCGGTTGGAGATTGTGCACCCACACCACCGGACAAATCGACGCCAGGTGAAAAAGATGACGCCAAAAGCCTTTGCGGCGACACGGATGGTCACGAGCGAAGCTGCAGTGCTGGCTGACGGCGCAACCCCTGACGGACGGACGGATGGACGGACGGACGGATTGGATGCATTGTTTCAAGAGAGTTGATTAAACCACGCGCACGCGCTGGTCGGCGAGCTTGGCGGTGATGCCAGTCACCACCTCAAAGCCTTGGTCCACCGCAGCCGGGACGGGCCGGCGGCTCGACGATGCGAGACCAAGGAGAAAGCCAAGCATGCTGTGCTTGGCGAGCTTCTTGCCTGGGCAAACCGCGCGAGCCGGCACCAAACGTGAACACGTAGTCGACCAGCTCGGGCCGCTCCAGGAAGCGCTCCGGCCGGAACGCGCCGGGTTCGGGAAAGTAGCGCTCGTCCCGCGAGGCTTTCCCGAGGAGCAGGACAAAGTTGGTGTGGGCCGGGATCATCACCCGCCAACCTCCACGGCCTCATTGTTGGAAACGGTGAGGGTGGGGGCTAGGCAGCACATCGCAGTGTGTACTGGCAAGAGTCAAGTGTCGGTTCCACGCCCGGCGGAAGCGCCTCCAGCTCGGCGCGAATCTTGCCCAAGATCTCCGGCCGCGTCGCGAGCAAGCGCAGCATGGACGCGGTCATACTGCCGGTGGTGTCCACGCCAGCGCCAATGAAATCGCGCGCGTCGTCGATAATGTCCTCGATGCGTTCGTTCGCGAACACACCCGTCGCCAAACTTTTGACGGATCATCTTGCGCAAGGGTGTCTCGTCCGCCTCGGCCGTGCTGGCGCGCACCTCCTCCATGACGGACATGGCGATGTCCTTGACGTACTGCGTGAAGACTTCTGCGGCGCGCTTGTGCTTGCGGTAGAGGCGCGGTACGAACGACCACACCAAGGGTGGCGTGAACTGCACGAAGGCCCAGGCGTCAAAAACGCCTTGGACGATCTCGAGTTCCTCCTGGTCTTCGCCGTCCACCATGTTCTTCTCCTGGCCGAGGAGCACGTTAAAGACGAGGTCGGTCGTGAGCGCGTTTGTGTACTTGAGCGCCTCGACATGCCCGTGCTCATCGGTCGCGGCCTTCATGGTCTCCAGGAGGCGCTTGGTGCGATCCCTGGCCTCTTGCAGGCTGCGCGCGCACACAGAGCTGGTCCCGAGCACGTTGTTGGCCACACGGCGATGAAGTTTCCAGGCCGCGACGTTGTTGTTGAAGAAGATTCCCGTCGAGTTGCGGCCCGCGTCGCGCATGTGGTAGCCCAGCCAGCGCGGAATGCGTTCGGCTGGCCAGCGCACGTTGAAGATCTTTTGCTGCGCCGTCATGATGTGGTTCATTGCGTCCGTCTCCGTGACCACGACCACGCGCCGGCCCTCCAGCACGACCTCGTACGTGCCGCCAAAGCGCTCGTAAAGAGCCGAGAGACCCTTGTGCGCGTCGAGTCCAACGTCCAACGCGCTGCCCAGGATTGGCAGCGGTAAGGCCCAGGCAGCCGGCGCCCCAGGCGCTGCTGGCGCTTGAACAGCAAGTAATCCACGCACACGGCCGCCAGAGCCACGCAGGCCACGACGCCTGCGTTGCGCGTCGCGCTCATCATGTCCTGTTCCAGCTGTCTGTTCGTATCTCCGGTCGCTGCTGGGTGGAGTTCACAATTGACGTCACATCGTCATCAACATCGTCATCAACATCATCATGGTCATCGTCATCGTTGCCGTCCCATTGGTCGGTTTTTTCTTTTTTTTTTTTTTTTTTTTTTTTTTCTTTTTTCTCTCGCTCACATCTGTTGTCAGATGACTGTGAAACGATGGTGTTGGTGATGGAAGTGGTGATGGTGACGATCCTGACGACCGAGATGGCGGTCTTCAGAGGATGCGCACGCGCTGGTCTGTGAGCCTGGAGGTTACCGTCGTGGTCATGTCAAAGTCCTGGTCCGCAGAGACGGGAAACGGGCCGGTCGGAGTTGGCCAGACCGAGCAGGAAACCCACCATGGTGTGCGTGGCGAGCTTCTTGGCTGGGCAACTGCGCGAGCCAGAGCCAAAGGTGAGCACATAGTCGCGCAGCTCGGGCCGCTCCAGGAAGCGCTCCGGGCGAAAGGCCTCGGGCTCAGGGAAGTGGCGCGCATCGAGGTTGGAAGCCTTGAGGTGGACGAGGAAGCACGTGTTGGCCGGGATGAGCACGCCGCCCATCTCGACGGGCTCACTGTTACCCCGGAACGTGGTCGGCACGCTGGGCAAGTGCCGCAGGAACTCGGAGACCACGGCGTGCGTGTACTTGCACGACTCCAAGCCGGGCTCAACGCCTGCCGGGAGCGCCTTGTACTCGGCGCGGATCTTGTCCAAGATCTCCGGACGAACAGCCAAAAAGCGGAGCATGGAGGCCGTCATGCTGCCAGTCGTGTCGACCCCGCCTGCAACAAAGTCCCGCGCGTCGCCAATGATGTCCTCGATTCTCTCGTTGGCGAATACGCCGGTGCCGTCCAGCTTTTGGCGGAGCATCTTGCGCAGCGGCGTTGAGTCTGCCTCCGTCTCGCTGTTGCGCACGTCCTCCATGACGGACATGGCGATGTCATGGACGAATCGGGTAAAGTCCACTGTGCACTTCTTGAGCTCCCAGTACGTGCGCGGGACCAAGGGCCAGAGCATAGGCGGTATGAACTGCGCAAAGCTCCAGGCCTTGAAGAAGCCGTTCACCGTTTCCAGCACGGGCAAATGCAGGTCGTCCACGAGATCCAGCTTTTGGCCAAGCAGCACGTTGCTCACGAGATCCAGGGTGAGCGCGTTAGTGCTTTCGTCGCGACGGCCCAGCCCTGCTCATCGGTCCTGGCCTTCATCGTCTCCAGGAGGCGCTGGGTGCGATCCATGGACTCGTGCAGGTTGCGCGTGCACACAGAGTTGGTCCCGAGGACGTTGTTGGCCACACGGCGGTGCAGCTTCCAGGATTGCACGTTGTTGTTGAAGAAGATGCCCGTCGAGTTGCGGCCCTCGTCGCGCATTGGGTAGCCCAGCCAGCGCGGAATGCGCTCCAGCGGCCAGCGCACGTTGAAGATCTTTTGCTGCGTCTCCATGAGGTGGCGCATGGCATCCGTTTCCGAGACCACAACGACGCGACGGCCCTCAATAACGAGTTCAAAGAGACCTCCGTACTGCGCGCTCAGCGCAGTCAGCCCCTTGTTGGCGTCCAGCCCAATGTTGAGCACATTGCCCAGGATCGGATCGGGTAGGGCCCAGGCAGCCGGCGCTTGAGGCGCTGCTTGCGCTTGAAGAGGAGGTAGTCCACGCACAGGACCGCCAGCGTCACGCATGCGGCCACGCCAGCGTTGCGCGCAGGCCCCATCCGTCCGTGTCGGCTCTGTGAAGTGCTCTGTGCACTCCACAATGTGCACGCAAGGTCTCCTTCCAAAAGGGAGCGAAAAAAAAAAAAAAAGAGGGGCAGTGTGACTTGTGAGCGAAAAGGAAGCGGCGAGCTTTCATCGTCATGTTGGTCAGCTCCGGTACCGGCGTTGACGTCGACGTACGTGTGGGTAAAGTCCGAGCCAAAGACCACGCTGCTGTGCCGACGCGGCGCCTCGCTGCCCTGCAGGAAAATGCGAATGTCCACCTGGGCGTCGTGCGTCGGGTAGTGGGCACCGGCCGGGAGCTCGGCGGCCTTGAGGTAGTCTTGCAGCTGCACCTCCTTGACGTCGTCGATGCAAAACTCGCCGTCCTTGAAGACCACCAGGCCGCCCACGTGGATCTCGCAGCGCTGCGCCACATGGGGTTCCAGGCCGGGTTGTGCTTGCCCACGTACTTGCCAATCGCCATGATGAGGCGGCCGACGTTGGCGTCATTCCCGGCGACGGCGTCTTGACGAGCGGCGAGTTGATGACCGACTTGGCAACGCCCTTGGCCATCTCGGCGGAGGGCGCGCCAGAGACCTCGCAGCGGATGACATGCTGCGTACCCTCCCCGTTGCGCACAACATCCTGCGCCAGCTTGCTGCAACCTCGGAGAGCGCCTGCGTGAGCGCCGCCTCTCCACGGCGGCTGGCAGCCGCGGCTTGGCGCCGCTGGAGAGCAATACGATCGTGTCCGAGGTGGACTGGTCGCTGTCCACGGAGATGCAGTTGAACGAGCCGTCCGCATTCACCGCCTTGCGCAGCGCCCGGTCCAGCACCGCAGCCTCGGCGTCGATGTCGGTCATCACGTAGACAAGCATCGTGGCCATGTCCGGCTCCACCATGCCGGCGCCCTTGGCAATGCCGGTGACGCGGCCCAGCTCCTTCCCATTGGCGTCCCGCAGAACGCACGAGCGCGACTTGGGAAACGAGTCGGTCGTCATGATGCCCTTCGCAGCAGGCATGGCGGAGCCCGCCTGCAGCGTCTTGACCGCGCCCGGGATGGCCTCGACCATGGGCTGCACCGGCAGCCTCCAGCCGATGACGCCAGTCGAGGAGGGCAGGACGACGCTTCCGTCCTCGAGACCCGCGCCTGCGCGACCGAGTCGCATATCGTGACGGCATCCTGCACGCCGGTGCCGCGCGGGTGCACGTTGGAAATCTTGTTGTTCACCACAATGGCGCCGAGGGGCTTGCCGCTCTTGACGATCTCGCGCCCCACCTTGATGGGCGCCCCGGGGAACGAGTTGGAGGTGAACAGAGCCGCGTACTTTTGCGTGGGCCGGTCGGGCACAATTAGGGTGAGCGCCATGCTCGCGGGCGTCGACTCGGGCGTGCGCGGCAGTTCTTCGGGGAAGAACTTGAGCGTGCTGGTCCCGACAGAAAAGCCCTCGGCAGGACCGCATGACCCTGCGCCTCGACCTCGCTCTCGTAGGCCTCACTCGAGTCGAAGGAAGCCTGCATTGGCGCCATCTCCACCCGCACTTGCTCTGCAGCGTCAGCCGAAGCACCGTCAGCGGCCGAGCTGCTTTCGGGGACGCACTTTGCGATAGCCTTGCCGATCACGTCCAGGCAGAAGCGGATCTGCTCCTCCCCCACGATGAGCGGCGGGCAGAGGCGAAGCACGCTGCCATCGTCGCCGGCGCTGATGATGACTAGGCCATTCGCGAGGCACTCGGCCACCACGGCGCCGGCATAGGGACCCGGGAGCTGCACGCCAGCGTACAGGGCCGCGTCGCCAAGCGGGCGGCGCACGGCCGTGATCTTGCCGGCATGGCGGCCTGGAGCTCGTCCAGGCCGTGGATGAGCGTCTTGCCGTTCTCGCTGACGCGCGCCAAAAACCCGGCGCAAGCAGCTTGTCCAGCACCACGCACGCCGCGCGCGTCACGACGGGGTTGGCCGCAAAGGTCGACCCGTGGGTGCCAAGCCAGGCGGATTCGGGCACCTTGTTGTACATGGTCTCGCCGAGCATGACGGCGCCGATGGGCATACCGTTCGCCAGCGGCTTGGCCATGGTGACAGCGTCTGGCACGATGCCGTACTCCTCATAGGCCCAGAGCCGGCCATTGCCGTGGCGACCAAGACCGATCTGCACCGTCGAAGATCAGCATAACGCCATGCAGGTCGCAAAGCTCGCGCACGCGCTGCACAAACTCGCGGCTGGCGGGGTTGATGCCGCCCTCGCCCCTGAACGGGTTCCATCACCACGGCCACCACGTCAGGTCCGATACTGCCCTCCACCGCCTTGATGCAGTTGAAGCACAGATGGTCGACGCGGGGCATGAGCATGGGCGCGAACGGCTCGCGGATCGCCGGCTTGTAGGTCAGCGACAATGCGCCAAGGCTGCGGCCGTGAAAGGACTTTTTGAAGGAGATGAAGCGGTTGCGCGTCGCACCCTCGCCCTGTGCGTTGTGGTACACGCGAGCAAATTTGATGGCGCCCTCCGTGGCCTCGGTGCCGCTGTTGCAGAAGAACACCTTGCTCATGCCTGGCGAGTTCGACACGAGCTTCTCGGCGAGCTCCAGGTACGGGCTGGTGTGGTACAGGTTGGACACGTGGGCAAGCTTGCCGACCTGATCAGCCACCGCTGCTGTCCAGTCCTTGTCCGCATGTCCGAGCACGTTGACGGCGATGCCCGCGCCAAAGTCCACGTACTCTTTGCCTTCGCGTCCTTCATCATAAAGCCTTGGCCGCTCTCGAACACGAGTCCCTCGCGGCTGCGCACGCCGCCTTTCCCGTACGTCGGCACGACAAACCGTTTCTCGGCATCCTCGGCGCTGGCCGAGAGCGCGCGCACGCCGCCCAGCCCACGCCACGCCCTGCGGAGGGACGGCTGGATCGCAGCGCCCTTGCGCGCGGCCACCTTGAGGCCCATGCTTTCGCCTTCGCGTCCGTCGCCCGCTGCACTTCGTGTCTGTTGCGCGCGAGAGATCCTCTGAAGCAATCTTTTTTTTTTTCTTTTTTTTTCTTTTTCTTCTTCCTTTCTTCGCTTTTGCACGGCCAGGCTCCTTGATGGCGGCCCAGCTCTGCCTGGAGCGCTGGGTGGAGCTTGATGGCTTGATGGCTTGATGGCTGCTGCTCCAGTCGCCCGCCACGTTGAGCGCGGGCGGCCAGGACGGGAGGACGGCGTTGATTGAGCGCGGGCGGCCAGGACGGGGAGGAGGGTGTTCAGGAAAAACATGTTTCGAGTGTTTGGTGGTGAGGCTGTGGCCGTCGCGCTCTCTCTAGTTCTCGACGGCAAACTGCTCCGGCTTGATGGCCAGCACGCTGTCCGGGTCGGCCACGATGCGCGGGGCGAGCGAGTCGCAGCGCGGCAGGATGTTGTCAAAGTAAAACTTGGCGGCGTGGATCTTGCCGCGGTAAAAGTCGGCGTCCGGGCCGTTGGGGTCCTTGTCGCGCCTTGGCGGCGACGGCCTCCATCTTGACCAGTGCTCGGCCAGGGTGATGTAGCCGGCGAGCATGAGGTAGGCTCCGAGGCGATGCCAATGGCGTCCTTGTTCGAGGCCGCCTTGGCGCCGACGCGGTAGGTGAGCGCGAGCCACTTGAGCGCCTGCACGCCGAGCTTGTAGCCGTGCGAGCGCAGCTCGCCGTGCGTGGTCGAGGCCGGCGAGAGCACGCTGTTCTTGGCCTGCTTGAGGAGGCCCATGACGTGGTCGTTGAGGGGCTTGAACTTTTGCAGCATGACCTTGCGGCCCAGGAGGTCGAGCGCCTGGATCTGGGTAGTGCCCTCCCACACGCTGGCGATGCGCACGTCGCGCACAATCTGCTCCTGGCCGTTCGACTTGATGTAGCCGTGGCCGCCGTAGACCTGCACGCCAATGTTGGCAGCCTCAAGGCCCACCTCGGTGAGGAAGCCCTTGAGGATTGGGGTGAGGAAGCCGAGGCGGTCGTCAATCTGCTTGGCCGCCTTCTCGTCGCCCTCGGCCTCGCGCTCGGCCATCTGGTCCATGAGCAGCGCGCAGTCGTAGATCATGCTGCGGCCGCCCTCGGCGAAGCACTTTTGCGTGAGCAGCAGGCTGGCGGCGGGACAACAATGATGGGGTCGGCGGGCTTCTCCGGCGCCTTGACGCCGCTGAGCGAGCGCATGGACACACGGTCCTTGGCGTACGCCAGCGCGTTTTGGTACGAGCTCAATGGCCGCCAGGCCCTGGACAGCAGTGCCCATGCGGCTGGTGTTGATGAAGGTGAACATCTGGCGCATGCCCTTGTTGGGCGTGCCGATCAGCTCGCCCTCGGCGGCCTCAAAGTTGATCTCGCACGTAGGCGAGCCGTGGCAGCCCATCTTGTCCTCGATGCGGCCGATGTTGACGTTGTTGAACTCGGTCGTGTCGTTGTTGTCCGCGTCCAGCTTGTACTTGGGCACGGAGAACAGGCTGATGCCCTTGATGCCGGGCGGGGCGTCCGGCAGGCGCGCCAGCACGCAGTGAATGATGTTGGACGTGTTAAAGTCGTGGTTGCCGCACGAGATGAAAATCTTGGTGCCCGTGATGGCGTACTTGCCGTTGTCGAGGGGCACCGCCTTGGTGGACACCTGCGCGAGGTCCGAGCCGCAGTGCGGCTCGGTCAGGCACATGGTGCCCGTGTACTCGCCCGAGACGAGCTTGTGCAGTAGCGCTCCTTGAGCTCGTCAGAGCCGTGCATGAGCAGCGTGTTGATGGCGCCCTTGGAGAGGCCGGGAAACATGGTCCACGTCCAGTTGGCCGTGGCGGTCATCTCGCTCTGGATCAGAGCAAGCGACTGAGGCATGCCCTGGCCGCCAAACTCGGCCGGAACGAGAGTCCCTGCCAGCCGCCCTCCACGAACTGGTCGTACGCCTCCTTGAAGCCGGGCGGGGTCGACACCTCGCCATCCTTGAGCTTGCACCCGGCGCGGTCGCCGGCCTCGTTGATGGGGGCCAGGACGTTCTCGGCAAACTTGGCCGACTCCTCCATCACCATGGACACGAGGTCCGGGGAGGCCTCGGGTCCGCCAGTCTTGGGCAGGGTCTTGTAGTGCGCCTCAGAGTCGTTCACCTCGTTCAGGAGGAACTGCACCTCCCGCATCGGCACCTTGTACGCCATGCCGCGCTTCTGCACGCGGCCAGCCACGGGCGCCGAGCGGCGCGCGATCTTGGAGAGCATCGTCTGTTGCTGCTTGCCGCTCTTGTCCTGCTCGTTCGGAGTCTGCTTGCTGCCTGCTGCTGCTGCTGCGCCTGAGCCTCTCCTGCCACCCGGTTACTATCTCGCCGGGTCTGGTGGCGACACACGGCCCCTCGATCTGGTGCTCTACGCAGGCCGCGTCATCGCGTTCGATGTTACCGGAACAGAGCAAATGAGAAACGACAGACGCAGAATTTCTCATTTCTCATTTCGCTCCCACCGCGGCCGCGCGGAGGCGAACGCAAGTGGCTTGCTCGCTCGAGCAGGTTTCTGACTCTGGGAGCTGGGACCGCGGCGAGCGCAAGCGGGTACGTAGGGACTCTTGTTCGTCGCTCTGGCGCTGTGGGTCTCTGCAGTTTAGACGTTGGAGAATGGGTTGTCCGCCGCGAAAGGGTTGTCTGCCGACGGCGGCGGCGGCGGCGGCGGCGGCGCTGCCCCGGACGACTGCGCCGGCGGTGGCGCAAACGGAGCGCCCCCGTCCGAGGCGCTTGCTGGCTGCGGCGCTTCGGACTGCAAATCGTAGGACGAGTAGCTGGCGCTTGCGGCGTCGGCGGCGTGCGCGTCGCCGAAGGCGTAGCCGCCGCCGTGGTTCGGCGAGGCGCGCGGCGCGGCGCCCGTTGGCAGCTCCCACCGTCCAGACGCGCCTCCGCAAACTCCTGGTTGGCGCTGGCCGTCGCGTAGGTGTCGAAATCCGGGTGCAAGCACACCGTCGCGCAAACAAAGATGCCGTTGAGCCCCGACACGACGCCGCCGAGCACCGTGAGCCACCAAAGCGTCCCAAGCGAGCTATCCAGCACGCTAAAGCAGAGCGTAGACATGAAGATCAGCAGCGCCGCCTTGCCGCGATTCGAGTACATAAAGCCGCAGTACTGGCTCATCCATGCGCGCGCGCTGTTGACGCGGATCTCAAAGAGCAGCAGCAGGACGCCAAAGAGGACCGTGTAAAAGGCCAGGATGCCCATCGAGGTCACGGCGCACTTGCTGGAGTCGCTGCATGCCCCGAGCATGAGGAAGGCGGCCACGCCAGAGGCGACGACCAGTCCCGCCGTGATGATGTTGGCCGCGCGCATGCAGGTGGTCAGCTTCGCCGGCGCCGTTTGCTTGATGTTCTCGGCCACCTCGCCCATCACGCCGCCCGCCGCCTGCGCCGCCATCGTCGCCCGCCCCGCTGTCCTTGGGCAGCCCAAAACGAAGCTGAAGCGTTCCGAAGAACAGACCTTTTGGGTTAGGGCGTTCACCGGTCTTCGGCGACGACGACGGCGGCGGCGGCGGCGGCGGCGGCGGAGCGAAGGAAAGAGCGCGCAGGCTGGAGGTCGATTCGCAAGAGCGGCGACCTGCGCCCGTGGTGGCGCTGGGCATGCAGGTGTATGCGTGGGGCCGCGGCGAAGATGGCCAGCTCGGACTGGGCGATGGGTGCGACCAGCTCAAGCCGAGACTGCTCGAGGCCCTGAGCGACAAAGAGGTCAATCTGGTAGTGTGCGGGTCGGGACACACCGTAGTGCTCACCCGCGACGGCCTCGTGTACACCTGGGGCCGCGGTGACGACGGCCGGCTCGGGCACGGCGATCACGGCTGGAAGCACGAGCCAAAGCTGTTGGCGACGATCAAGAACAAGGTGGTCGTGCAGGTCACGTGCGGGAGCTACCACACCGCCGCCGTCACTGACACGGGCGAGCTGTACACTTGGGGAGGCGGCATGTACGGCAAGCTCGGGCACGGGAACGAGAACGGCCTAAGCACTCCGCGGAAGGTGGAGACGCTCAAGAGCCAGTTCGTGGTGCAGGTTGCCTGCGGCAGCCGCCACACGGTTGTACTGGCGCGCAACCAGCCAGCAGGCGGCGCCACCGCGGCCAAGGCGGCTGCCGCCGGTGCGTCCCAATTCTCCGACATGGAGGTTTACACCTGGGGCGACCGCGACAACGGCGTGGCAGGCCACGGCGAGACAGAGGGCCAGCAGTACTACCCGCGGCTGCTAAAGTCGCTCACGGGCCGCGGCGTGTGCCAGATTGCGGCCTGCGGCTTCCACACGGGGCGGTCACCGAGAGCGGCACGGTGTACACCTGGGGCGAAGGCAAGTTTGGGCGACTCGGACACGGCTCGGAGGCCAACCAGGCCGAGCCAAAGCTGGTAGAGGACGAGAACATCCGCGGGCACCGCATCGTGCAGCTCTCCTGCGGCGGCTTCCACACCGCGGCCATCACGGACAAGGGCGAGCTGTTCACGTGGGGCGGCGGCGAGCATGGGCAGCTGGGACACGGTAACAAGGAAAATTACACCAGCCCAACGCTGGTCAAAGGGCTCAGCACGTCAAAGTCTCGCAGGTCACGTGCGGCTGGTCGCACACGGTCGTGCTCGACGGCGAGGGCCGCGTGTGGACCTTTGGGAACGGCGACCACGGCAAGCTGGGCCACGGCAACAAGGACAAGGTCACTCTGCCCAAGCGCGTCATGGGCCTGGCGAACAAGGTGATTTCGCACGTGGCCTCGTACAACGAGCACACCACGGCGCTCGCGCTGCCGCCGGACGGCGCCAAAGCCATCCCCAACTCGAGCCTGATCGCCGACTATGCCAAGCTCGTGGACAATCCAACCTTCTCCGACGTCACCTTTCTCGTCGAGGGCCGCCCATCCGCGCACACAAGGTTGTTGTGTCGGCCCGCTGCCCGCACTTTCACGCCATGTTCACCTCGGGCATGAAGGAGTCTCGCGCTTCCGAGATCGTAATGTCCGAGACGCGCCACCCGGTCTTCCTGGCGCTCATGCACTTTCTCTACACAGACGCAGTCACCGTGGACCCCGACCTCGCCATCGAGCTGTACGTGTTGGCGGACCTCTACACCCTCGACCGCCTCAAGCTGCAGTGCGAGACCATCGTGCACAACCGCATCTGCCATGCCAACGCGCCGCTGCTGCTGAGTGTGGCCGATCAGCACAACGTGCAGCCTATCAAGGAGCTCTGCACGCGGTACATCATCCGCCACTTTGAGGTCATCACCAAGTCCCCCGAGTTTGCCATCCTGAACCGGGAGCTCATCTTGGAAATCTTGCAGTCGCGCTGAGACTGTGTATCTGTATCAACAATCAACCGCAAATCAAGACCTTCGTCGCGTCCTTCGTTCCAGGCTCGCGACACAGCCTCTGGCTGGCAAGTCCCGCGACTCCTCAGTGTCTCTGTCGCGCATCACGAACATCATGTAACAAGGATCCATCTGCCTGTCTGCAAAAAGGTCCGAGGAAGAATGGGGGAGGGCGCGGCGCCGCCACCCTTCGCGCCGCTGGCACCGCATCACGCCGAGGCGCAGAGATCCGATCCCTGGGCGGCCTGGGCACGTGGCGCCGAGGCTGGTGGCGGCGTGCAGCGCCAGCCGGGGGGCAAGGCCAGGGCCCAAGATGATCATTGCCACCGCTTTGGCCTGAGCGAGGTCACCGGGGCCAACCAGGGCCATGGTGAGGGCCAAGGCCAAGGATGGGACACACGAATTGCGGGAGCACCTCAGCGCTTTGCGATGCCGGCGTCGGCGCCGTCCGCTTCGGCCGTCAACATCTTCAACCCAGAAGAAGGTGCGCGGTCCGGGGCAGCAACCGGGAATATCGATGACGAAATCGACGAGCTCAGGGCAACACTGGTCAAGCGACGTCAGCGCCTCAAGCTTCAGCAGAAGCGTCTTCTCAGCGAGCGAGCAGTGCCCCCGCAAGCAGCGGCCTTTGACATTGACAGCGAGCTCCAACGCCTCGAGCAGACCTACGACAAGGTGAGCTTGGACGGCCCGCTCCAGGTCGACAAGCTACTGGAGTCGATTACCAACGCATCGTGCGCAGAGGCTGTGCCGCAACCGGAACCGAAACCAACCGTCGCTGCGCCAGCGCCAGCGCCAGCGCCAACATCGCAGGTCTCCTCGCCCTCCAAGCTTGCAACCAGCCTTGGCATCGAGGGTTACGAAACGGCCGGGCTGAACGCCAGCGCGCCAGTCTTTCGCGCGGCAACGGGTTCGCACCCGTGCAGGCGCCAGAGTGGAACGGGACAAGCGGCGCTTCATACCAAGCGGCCGGCGCCGCCGGCAACAGTGGCGCCGGCGCCGGCGCCGGCGCCGCAGAGGACAGTGAGGGCTTCTTGGCGATGGTCAAGACGCTTCCTGGGAGCAAGCGCCTGCAACTCAACCTTGACGAGCTGTTCACCTGCGCGTGGGCTCCAACTCGGAGCAACGGCGAAAGCTCGAGGCGTACGCGCTGCGCGTGTTTGCAGCGCTGCAGGGCAACCTGACCAACTGATGCGACATCGGTCAGCAAACTTTGGGCTCTCCCGGCTCTTCGAAGTGCTCGGCGCGAGGACCGGCAGGCCTTCTTAGGGGTATCATATTTTGCGCACCAGGTTTTGCAAAAGGTCCTCTCGGGACGTTTGCGCTGCAAAAGGTCCTCTCCATGATTGACGACCCGGAGCAGGTTGAGTTTCTGGCCAGTGGCCTGGTGAGCGAGGTGCGCAGCCTCGCAACAAACCAGCACGCGACCTACATGCTCCAAAAGCTGCTCGCCTGCCGCCTTCGCTGGAACGCGTCGCCACTTTTGGCCGGCTTGCTAGCCGACGACGCCGCAGCGAGCATCTCCCGCGGCTTGCAATTCGCGCCTGAGGACCACGCGTTCATGCGCGACACCCGCCAACAACAAGTTTGGCGCCATGCTGCTCACGGCCGCCTTGCAAGAGTGCACGGAGGAGCAGGTCGTTGCCATGGTGCAGAGCATCCTGCCGGCCTTGCCTGATGTCGCCTGCAACGAGTTTGGCAACTACGTTGTGCAGCGCGCGTTCGGGCGCTGCGCAGAAGCTGGCTCAGGCCAGCTAGCGCAGATGCTCGAGCTCATGCTCGAGGCTCTCACAGGCAACCCGCTTACTGTACTACGAACCGCCACGGACGAGTATGGCGTCAAGGTGCTGCTCACGGCGCTTGGTCAGGGCGCGGCCTTGCGCGTGCGCATCGTCTCCCGCGATCTTTGAGCTCGACGCTCACGATCAGCCAAACCCCACCAAGCTCGAGCTCACGCGGCGCCTCATGTTTCGAGCAGCGGGGCCGTCTTGCTCAAGCGCGCAATCAAGACCTCGACCTCGCCCGCGCAGGCGCGCTTGCTCATGGCCTTCCTCCGCGACCTCCTTCGGGCCGCCCCCAGCACCGCGCCAGAGTATGCGCGCTGGGTAGACTTCCTCAACTAGAGGCGAATGATCAGCAACAAATCTTGGTTAGGGTGTCTGGTTGCCTTGCGCCACGCTGCCGCTGCGGAATTCTTTGACCTCCAGGCGGCCCTCGTCCAGCCCAATGGCGCGCGCGAGCGCCGAGCGCCCGGCCGCCACCGCGTCAAGCCTGTCTCGGTCCACTTCGACGCGATACCGCCCGCCGGCGAGGAGTCGGAACCGCAAGTTGCTTGCCTCATCAAAGTCATGTTGTCGCCGAAGCACTTCCTCGGCTGTCTCGACGAGCGCGAGGTGGTCTCGCACGGCCTCAACGCCAAAGGCGAGTCTCGAGCGCAGGCACGGCGAGGCGGCCACCTCAGCGGTGCGAAGACCCAACTCGCGCGCCGCTGCACGCACCGCGTCTTTTCCAAGCTCTGCCAGCGGCGACACCACGCCAAATTCGTCGGCAGCCTGCAAGGCCACGGCCTCCACGTTAGCAACCAGAACGAAAAAGAATCCAAGCAAAAGGCACCGCCGCTTCCCTCTCCCTCCCCTCTCCCTCTCCCCCGCGCACTTACCTGCAGCCCTACTCGCGTGGCGTCCCGCAAGTCGTCCAGATTCGTCCCGTTGAACAGGCGCACGCCCGCTAGGCTACGTGCCTGAGCTTCGCGCTCGCCGAGCCGGGCCAGTGTCTCGTACAGCGTTGTCTTGCAATGATAGCAGCTGCGCCCACGGTTCTCTACGTACCCTGAGCGGCGCCACTCGTCCGTGGCGTCTCGATGAGCTCCACGCCCACGTCGCGCGCTTGGTCGCGCGCCTGTTCCAGCTGTCTCGCCGGCAGAGCTGGCGAGACGCCAATAACTGCAATGGCCTGGCCCCCAGGAAAGGCACGCTGCGTGCAAGCGGCCACTACGCTCGAGTCCACGCCGCCCGAGAAGGCCACCACGTTGAGGCCATGGCGGAGGCCGAGCTGCTTGACCTTGCCAAGCACCCTCTCCATCTCTGTCCCAAACGAGAAAAAGATCTTTCGGGGAGCTGGCGTTCGGGTCCTATCTTCTGAAACGGTCACATTGTGGCGGGCGTTTCGTTGAGCGAGCAAGAGAGGAAGGAGGAGGAGGAGGTGGAGGAGGTGGAGGAAGTGCTCGTACCCGCGCTCGGCGAGCGAGAAGAGAGCGCGCGCGATGCAGCTCACCAAGATGCAGACGCTGGTGGAGCCCAGCAAGCAGGGCATGAAGAAGGTGACCGCCCTGGCGTGGTCGCCGAACAACAAGCGGCTGGCCGTGGTGACTGTGGACAGAGTGGTGTTCCTGTTCGACGAGCAAGGCGAGCGCCGCGACAAGTTTGCCACCAAGCCGGCGACGAAGGAGACAAGGACTACCTGGTGCGAGCCTTGGCCTTCTCGCCCGACTCGAGCAAGCTGGCCATCGCGCAGAGCGACAACATCGTATTCGTCTACAAGCTGGGTCTCGAGTGGAATGACAAGAAGAGCATCCGGCACAAGTTTCAGCAGAGCTGCCCCGTAAACTTGCATGACGTGGCCGAGCGCACAGCCGCACGAGATCATCTTTGGCTGCGCAGACGGCAAGGTCAAGGTGGGCCAGCTGCGCTCCAACAAGGGCGCCGTGCTGTACCAGACCGAGTCGTATGTGGTGGCATGCTGTAGCGCGCCGGACGGCAAGGCCGTTCTGAGTGGGCACTTGGACGGCGCCATTTACTGCTTCAACTTTGAGGACGCAACAGGCGGCGGCTCGGCGTACGCAAAGTTTGCCCATCACACGTGCCCGCCGTACGCACTCGCGTGGGGTGCCTCGGTGATGGCTGCTGGCGCGGACCGCCGCGTGGTGTTCTACGACCGGAACGGGTCAGAGAAGCGCACCTTTGACTATGGCCACGACGACGACGAGAAGGACGCCGAGGCAAGCGGGCGGGTTAAGGAGTTTACGGTGGCGGCGAGCAACCCAAGCGGTCGCAGTATCGTGGTGGGCAACTTTGACCAGTTCTTCGTCTTCGACTACAGCTCGATGCGCGAGACCTGGGAGGAGTCTGAGCCGAAAAAGGTGCCGCACTACTATTCCGTGACGGCGCTAGCGTGGAAGCCCGACGGGTCCAAGCTTTGCCTGGGCACGCTATGCGGCGCGGTGGACCTCTACGACGCCTGCATCAAGCGCAGCCGGTACAAAGGTGCCTTCGAGTTCACGTACGTGTCGCCGTCGCAGGTCATCGTCAAGCGCATCAGCAACGGGCAGCGCCTGGTGCTAAAGTCGATCTTCGAGCGAGAGATCGACCGCATCAACGTATACGGCGAAGAGCGCTACATCATCGCCAACACGCCCAACACCATCATCTGCGGAGACATGGAGACGGGCAAGATGAGCGAGGTGCCCTGGAGCTTCACCGGCAACGAAAAGTACATCTTTGACAACCCCAACGTCTGCATGATCTACTCGTCCGGGGAGCTGACCATGATCGAGTACGGCCAGAATGAGGTCCTGAGCAGCTGCCGCACCGAGCACGTGCGCACCACGCTGGTGTCGGTGCGGATCAACGAGCGCCCGCCCAAGCGCATCGCCGGCGACCTTGGGCCCAGCTCTGGCCTAGGCGCGGGCGCGGCGATCCCGACGGTGAGCACCTTTGCAGACGACGACATCGCGGTCACTCACAGCGCGGGGCCGGGCGAGTCTAAGGGGGCGAGGATGGCGCGGCGGGCCCGGAAAACAAGAAGATCGCCTACCTGCTCGACCAGATGACGATCCGGGTTATGGACCTCGCGTCAGGCTTTGCCGAGGCCACGATCAACCACGCATCCAAGATCGACTGGATAGAGCTGAACGCACGCGCGGATCTGCTCTTGTACCGCGACAAGCGGCGCCAACTGCACTTGTACAACATGCACGAGCAGAGCCGCGTCACACTGCTCACGTACTGCAACTACGTGCAGTGGGTGCCGGGGAGTGACGTGGTCGTGGCGCAAAACCGCGGCAATCTCTGCATCTGGTACAACATCGAGGCGCCCGAGAAGGTGACCATCATCCCTATCCACGGCGAGGTGGAAGAGATCGAGCGCGTCGCGGGCAAGACGGAGGTGCGCGTGGACGAGGGCGTCAACACCGTGGTGTACTGCCTGGACGAGGCGCTCATCGGCTTTGGCAGCGCGGTGGAGGATGGCAACCTCGACGGCGCCATGCGCGTCCTCGAGACACAGTGCGACGGAAAGGATGCAGCGAGCTCCGGCCCGAGATGGAGGCGATGTGGAAGCAGCTGAGCCAGGTGGCGCTGCAGCACAACCGCATGGATATCGCGGAGCGCAGCCACGCGGCCATCGGTGACGTGGCCATGGCGCGCTTACATGCGCAAGGCCAACAAGACGAAAATGCAGGTGCGCAAAGCCACGGGCGGGGACGGCAATGACCACTGGATCGTGCGGTCCAAGCTGGCCATGCTGCGACGCGAGTTCCGCGAGGCGGAGCTCATCTACCTGGAGCAGGGCCAAACCGACGAGGCCGTCGAGATGTACCAGATGCTGCACCAGTGGGACGAGGCCATTCGCGTGGCCGAGGAGCGCAACCACCCGGACGCGGAGGAGATGCGAACCAGCTACTTTGACTACCTGGTGTCCTCAGGGCAGGAGAGCCGCGCGGCGCAGATTCGCGAAGACGAGGCGACTACCAGGCGGCAATCGACCTGTTCCTCAAGGGCGGCCGGCCTGCCAAGGCCATGAACGTGGTCAACACGCACAAGAAGAACTACAAAACGGACGTGCTGGAGCGTATCGCGAGCGCGCTCGTGTCCAGCGGCATGCACGACAAGGCGGGCAGCTTTTACGAGCGCATGGGCCAGTCCGAGCGCGCTCTGGAGGCCTACCTGCGCGGGAACGCGTACCGCAACGCGGTAGAGCTGGCGCGGCGCGAGTTTCCGGCTCAAGTGGTCCGTCTCGAAGAGTCGTGGGGCGACTGGCTGGTGCAGAACAAGAGCATGGAGGCGGCCATCAGCCACTACATCGAGGCAAACGCGTCCAAGAAGGCCATCGAAGCGGCGCTTGGCGCGCGGCAGTGGAGCAAGGCAGCGCAGCTCGTTGACGCGCTGCAGAGCTCGGACGAAGAGACCGCGCAGCCCTACTACAAGCGGATTGCAAGGCACTACCACCAGGCGCAGCGCTTTGACAAGGCAGAGAGCTACTACTTGCAGGGCGGCTGCGAGAAGGAAGCCATCCAAATGTACACGGACGCGGGCTTGTGGGACGCCGCGCACAAGCTGGCCACGCAGTACATGAGCTCGCAAGAGGTCTCCGCGCTGTACCACCACCGGCAGGCGCAGGTACTGGAGGCCAAGGGCAAGTACAAGGAGGCCGAGGGCCTGCTTCTGACCGTCAAATCGGTGGACAAGGCCATCGCCATGTACAAGAAGGCGCGCAAGTACGACCACATGATCCGCCTTGTTGGCGCGTACCGCAAGGATCTGCTCAAGGACACGCTCGTGAGCCTGGCGGGCCAATTCGAGATGGAAGGCAACCTCAAGCAGGCCGAGGAGTACTTTACGCAGGCCGGCGACTGGCCGGCGGCCGTCAACATGTACACTGCCAACGACATGTGGGACGAGGCCATCCGCGTAGCCAAGTACTATGGTGGGCACGCCGCGTCCCGCAAGGTGGCATACCAATGGGCTGTGCTGCTCGGCGGCGAGGCCGGGGCCAAGCTCCTCACCAAGCTGGGCCTCATCGAGCAAGCCATCGACTATGCCATTGAGAAATCCTCATTCCAGGAGGCTCTGCAGCTCGCGCAGACTTCCTTCCCCGCGCGCGTGCTCGAGGTGCACCTCAAGCACGCGCTCTACCTCGAGGACGAGGAGCGCTTCACGGAAGCGGAGGCCGAGTTTATCAAGGCCGAAAAGCCTCGCGAAGCCATCGAGATGTACAATCACCAGCAGGACTGGACCAACGCGATGCGCGTCGCCGAGCGCTACGATCCCGCATCGGTGCCGGACGTCCTTGTTGCCCAGGCCAAGGTCGCCGTGGAGCAAAAGCAGTTCTCCAACGCCGAGACGCTCTTCCTCAACGCCAAAAAGCCCGAGTTTGCGCTGCACATACACGGAGAACAATATGTGGGCAGAGGCCAAGCAATTTGCCCGCATGCACCTCCCGCACAAGCTGCAGGACGTGACGCGAGCCGGCGAGCAGTCCTCGACCACCATCACGCGGTCCAAGCCGCAGCCGCCGAGTCTTCCGGAGCGACCTCGCCCACGAGCGGGCGCAGCCCGCGCCAGCGCAACGCTTACGAGCCGAGCACTGCACTGGGCGGCGGCGGCGGCGACGGCGGCGGCAGTGGTTCGCGCGAGGCCCGCAATGCAGTGCAAGCCGCGATGGACTCGGCAAAGACGTTCGAGGAGAACGGCGAGTTCGCCAAGGCAATCGACTGCTACCTGCACATTGGCGCCTCGGAGGACGGCGAGGAGGCCTGCAGCCCCGAGGAGGCCGACCTGATGGTCGTGGCCTGGGACCGCGCCGTGCGGCTTGCCTCGCAGCACGCAAGCCACGACTATGCCGACGTGGTCAAGCAGGTCGCAGGCCGACTCGAAGGCGTGCGGCGCTTCAGCGCGGCTGGCGACCTGTACGAGGAGGTGGATCGCCACGGCGACGCCGTCGAGTGCTACATCAAGGCGCGCAAGTGGGACAAGGCCCGCGAGGTAGCCGAACTCGCGCCGCTTACATGGAGCAGGTGAACCGCGCGTACAAGGACCACATGCGCAAGGAGCGCAACCCTACCGAGCTGATCAAGATGGGCGACTTTGACTCTGCCCTTGCGCTGCACGCAGAGCAAGGAGACTGGAACCGCGTCTTTGAGGTGGTGGAAAGCGCTGAGGCGCCCGCTGAGCTCGGCGCAAAGTATGCTACCGAGCTCGCCAGCCGTCTGCTGGAGAAGAGCGACGTGGGCGCTGTGCCGCGGGACAAGCTGGACGAGGCCCTGAGCAAGATGGCAAAGTACGGGAGCTCGGGCGTGAGCCAAAACTTTGCGCTCTTTTGCCGCCTGACGCAAGAGGCTTGGCCGCCCGAGGAAGAGATCGAGCTCCCGGACGAGGAGGACGACCTCGCCAGCGGCTACATGGGCGCCCTGCGCAACCTCCGCGAGGTGCTGTTCACGGCCATCAGCCAGCGGTCCTCGTCGCGCAACGCGCGGGCGGAGGGCAAGTCGGGCGGCGGCGAGTCGCAGGTGCAGACGCTCGAGCGGCTTCTCCTCGTGGCGCACCTCACGCTCATGCACTACGTGTGCGACCTCAAGGGCTCAAGCGAGATGGCCACTAGCTTGCTTATCTGCCTGCTCCGCTTTGCAGGTGATGCCCTGCCCTGCGACAAGGCCTTTTACATGGCCGGCGCAGCGTGCAAGCGCATCGAGTGGACGGGCAAGGCGTTCGTCCTTCTCAACCGCTATCTCGACCTCACCGAGGCCATCGACGAAGGCGAGATGCCCGACCTGGACAATTCGGACTTTCGCGACACGGACTTGCCCGCGCCAGACAAGCATCCGCTGCCTGCGCGCCACTACCTGCCCGAAGACAAGCGCGAGGAGATCCGCGAGTGGATCCTCGGCGCCGCGATGGACACCGAGGTCGAGCAGGAGCCCATCGACATGGACTGGCTGCGCGACATCCGCGCGCAGGCGAGCGAGCAGATCGGCCACCTCGTGCGCCGCTACGACCGTGGCGCCATGTCCATCGAGGAGTTCCTGGTCCAGGTCCGCGAGCAGTACCTAAGCTAGCTTCTAAAATACTGCACCGCAATATACCGGTCGCCCACCTTGAACCCCGACAGGTTGCTCATGGCGCGCATGGCGTCGTGCACGTCGTGAAACACCACGAACGCCGAGCCCTTGGTCTTGGTTGCCGTTCCCAGCCGCACCTGCCGGAGCGCGCCGTACTGGCCGAATAGCTCGCACACCTCCTCTCCCGTGATGCGGAATGGCAGGTTGCGCACGCTGAGCACGCGGCTCACCTCGGGCGGCAGCGCAGCGCCCATCCGTCCTCTCCCCGTTCTCCTGCTGCCCTGTTCCAGCTTCGTCCCGCGCCAAGGAGCCTGGGACTTTGGTTGGTGAGCGCAGAGCGGAGATCATGGCGGAGGAGGGCGACAAGGCAATGGCTGCGCCGCAGGAGGAGGTCGCCAAGCAGGAGGCCGCCGAAGGGGCTGACGTCGCCAAGGAGGCCCCCAAGGAGGCTGCCGAGGAGGCCCCCAAAGAGCCTCTGAGGAGGCCCCCAAGGAGGCCAAGGCGGCCGAGGCCAAGGAGGCGAGGAGCCCAAGGAGGCCGAAGAGCCCAAAGCCCTGGACGGGCCCGAGGAGAAGGCGGAACTCGAGAAGCGCCTGCGGTTCTTCCTGAGCGATGGCAATCTGCGCCGCGACATGTTCACCGCAAGAAGCTGGAGGAGGGCGAGGGCAGCATGGACGCGGACGTGTTCCTCAAGTTCAACCGCGTCAAGGCGCTGACGGGCAAGCTGGACGAGGTGCTGGGGCGCTGCAGGCCATCGACGAGGTCGAGGTTGACATGGAGAAGAAGACGGTAAAGCGCAAGACGCCGTTCGAGCTCACCGAGGAGATGGAGAAGAAGGCAGAGATGTCGACCGTGTACGCCGACGGGTTCCCGGAGGATGCCAGCCTCGACGAGGTGCGCAAAGTGTTCGCCGACGTCGTTGGAGACGAGAAGGTGGTGTTCGTCAAGATGCGGCGCAACAACAGGAAGTTCCAGGGCAGCGTGTTGGTGGAGCTTGCGGACGAGGAGGCCGCCAAGGCCATTCTGGCCCTGGAAGAGCTCAAGTTCAAGGAAGCAACCCTCAAGTACGTGCAGTCGCTAGAGGACTGGCAAAAGCACATGGAGCCGCAAGCGCAAGCGCGACGAGGCCGACGCGGGCCCTGAGGAGGCGCTCGAGCTTGGCTGCGTGCTGCAGCTGGACGGCGTTCCCGAGGACTGCTCGTGGAACATGCTGCACGCGATCTGCAACAAGGACAGCAGCGAGAAACGGCTTAAATTTGTGGACCTGGAGCGCAAGGCGCCGACCGGCAAGCTGCGCTTCAGCTTCAGCGCCGCGGCCTGCGCGGAGGCCAAGGCCCTGCTTGAGGCTGCGAGCGCAGAGGAATTCGGGGGCGGCAAGCCCAGCGTCACGCTCCTCGAGGGCGAGGCTGAGCAGGAGTGGCTCAAGGCGCAGCAGGCCATGCGCGCCAAGCGCGCCAAGCAGGGCGGGGGTCGCGGCGGCGGCCGTGGCGGCGGTCGCGGCGGTGGCCGCGGCGGCCGCGGCGGCCGTGGCGGCCGCGGCCGGCGCTAGGCGCAACCAGCGAGTCGCATAACCAAACGAAAACAATACAGCGCGCGCTTTGACAGGGCTGAACCTACTTGCGACGTTTGCCCTTGGCGGCGGTGGCGTCGTCCTGCATCGAGTTGTTGTACGCGTTCGAGTCGGAGAACTTGTCGATTTCCAGCAGCACCTGTTCCACCTTGTCCTTGTCCACAAACAGGTGCCGCTCGTCCAGCACTTGGATGACAAACTCGGCGCCACCGATCATGCGCTGCTTGCTCAGGAACTGCACGAACTGCTGCGTGGCCTCGTCGGTGCACTTGAGCAGCGCGCCGCTCGTGCCTTCCACCATCGCTGCCGTCGCGTCGTCGCGCTGTGGTGTCTCTTTCTGCGCTTTTATGCCACGATGGGACTCGACCGTGCGGATGGATGGTAGTTGGGACGTCGATCGCTCACCTCGGCGGCGGGCGCGCGCGCGGGCGGGCGACCTCCAGCCGAGCCTTCAGTGCCGCCACCAGCTAGCTGCCTACTGGCACGGTGGCTTCGCGCGCTGCCAAAGCGAGAAAGGAATGAGCGAGAACGAAGAGCCCAACGCGGGCTTGCCGACCTGGCAGGACGGCGTGAACGGCGACGCCGCGAGCCTGCTGGCCTTCTACCGCTCGCGCTTCGATGAGATAGAGAAAGAGCGCCACGATTGGGTGAAACGGGTGGCAAGCGGAGGTGTCGCACGCCGAGGTGCACCGCGCGCGCTGGGAGTTGCGCGTGCGGCAGGAGGAGGTGAGCGAGCTGCAAAACGCCCTGAGCGACGCCAATGTGCAGTTGTTCGAAGAGCGCGAGGAGTCCCTCAAGCTACTGGCCGAGAACGAAAAGCTCAAGATGCTGCAAGCCGAAGACGGCGCCGTATCCAGCACCTTCTGGCGCTGACCGAGCCTGTGACGCAAACTGTCACCTTCTTCAAGGACTGTCGGCCCTACCTAATGACACGCAAGCATCACGGCAAAAAGCAAGCGCAGCTCGATGTGGACGCCAGCGAAAAGGCCGACAGCAACCAGGTTCGCGTCGTGCCCAACGAGAACATGCGGAGTAGCACCAACGAGCTCGCCGCCAGCGGCTCGGTCATGCGGACGGTGTACCTGCCCAACGAACAGACCGAGGCCCTCACAAAGCGCGTCGAGGCCCTCGAGTCGCAGCTCGCAGAGCACTCGCGACTCTCCAAGGACCGCATCACGGCCCTTGAAAAGGATCGCGTGGAGCGCGAGGCGCTGCACAAGCGCGAGAGTACCGAGCTGCGCGAGCAGGTCAAAGCGCTCGAGCAAAAGCTCGAGGCGGCCGAGGCCAGCGCGCGCAAGGCCACGCGCGACTATCTCGATTTACGCCTCGAGGCGCAAACCAAGGAGCGCTCCACCATGGAGCGCTCTTCCGCCCTTTGCCAGGAAAACACGCAGCTCCGCCGAGAGCTTGACACGCTGTCAGACCGTCTCAAGCGCGAGACTGAGGCAATAAGGTCCTCGGTGATTGAAGACGGCGAAGCGTACGTGCAGCGCTTCCGGCGGCAGGCCATCATGGCGCAAGACAAGCTCAACAAGCTCAAACAGTCCAAACAGGGCGAGCTGGACGCCGCGCGAGAGCAAGTGCGCGACTTGGCGGCAAAGCTGCAAGAGGCCAACAAGAAGTGCCACGCGCTGGAGCAGCGGCGTCGATTCGACTTTGAGGGCTTCAACAAGGACGTCGGTGAGGCGCAAGCAGCTGCGATCGCTTGAGAGTGTGGCTCTGGGCGCGCCGCGCACCTCAGCCGCGCGACCCGAGACCAAAGCGCGTGCACAGGCGCTGCACGACGAGATTGAGTTCCTGCGCCGCAGCATTGAAGAGCTCGACCCGGATTTGGCACCGGCGCCGGCGCCGGCCCCGCGCCGCAAGCAAAAGTCTCGACGCAGGCCGCTCCAGGGCCGCGCCGCCTGGGTCGACTGAAACGATAGCGGTTTTGCTCGTCAATGATCAATTTCGCTGCCCGCCGCCCGCGAGCCTGCCCCACAATCGGGCACTCGCAGTGCCAGCCTGCTTGCTCTTTGCCCTGCCAGCGCACCCCAGCGCATCTCATCCTTCTCGAGGCCGAGGCCTGGTGAGTCACATGTTACGTAGTTGTGCAACAGGCCTTGGAAGCCGTCAGCGAGGCCGATGGGCGACGACTCGGGGGACAGCGACGGGAGCTGGCGGGGCAGCGCCGACGACGGCCACGCCGATGATGAGGATGCCGAGATTGCTGTCCTAAGCGAGAGCAGCGACGGGATTGCCAGGCCGGCGCGGCGCAGAGAGGAGAGACAGATTCATGAGGCGGCCTCGTTCAAGGGCGAGGAGGCCGCCGCGCTGAGCGAGAGCAGCGGTGGCATCGTGCGGGGCCGAGGCACCAAGTCCCGCGAGAAGCAGTCGGACAAGCGCCTGACGGGCTTCTTGAGTCGCACGGAGAGGGCGGGTCCTCGTCAGGAGGCCGAATGGGGAGCCCGCGGACGCAGACGCGGGCGTTGACAGCGGCGGCGAGAAACGCGTGACAAGGTCCGTGAGGAAGCACCGCCTGAGAAAGCCGGCGGCAAAGAAGCGCGTGGTCGCACCGAGCCGCCGCCGCCGCCGCCGCAGCACCAGCAGCACCCAGCAGTTCCAGCAGCACCAGCACAGCGGCTGCGAGGAGGACGGCGGAGAACATGACGAGGAGGACTGGCGCCTTAAGGCTCCGGTAAGCACGCGCACGCGTGGATCTCCGGCGCGACGACGTAGTCTCCACGCGCGCGCGGCCTCGCGTGGCAAGACAAAGCGCAAGGTCTTGTCATCTGACGATGGCTCCGACAGCAATCGAGGCGTCGATATATCTTCGCCGATTAGCGAGCCGGCGCGGCGTAGGCGCCTTGGCCGCGACATTGTGGCGCCCAGCAGTGCGCCTCCTCGGCAGTCGCCGCGGAAACGGCGCAGACACGCGAGTGACTCTGACGGCAGCGAGAGCAACGCGCCGCCCGGGCCATGGGCCGATGCCACGACTGCCACGAGCCGACGAGAATACGTGGTCGAGCGACACTGGAACCTGCGCCAAGCGACGAAGAAAAAGGAAAGTGGCGGCACGTCCGAAGAAGATGGGGAGGAAGAACTGACATGCACCAAGAAACATAGGTGCCCTATGCGGGACGCCGTGACCGATGAGGCGCTGCGCTCGCGGCATTTGGTATGGCGCCATAGCAAGGACAGCCGTTGCTACTGTTACAACTTTGACACCGTGGTGGGCGTCGCGGATCAAGAACATGTGGGTCGAGCCGCCGACCTTCCTGGCGCCCATGAGCCAGGACACCAAGGACCGGATTGAGCGCGACATTGGCGTAACGCTGCCGGATACGCCCATGGAGCTCGGTGGGTTTCGTACGATTACAGACAGCGAGACGGCCATTGCGCTAGGGAGGCTGGAGGCGAGCACCAGGAACCTTGCGGCCGGCTTTAGCAGTATGCAAGTAAGCGTGATGGGCAAAAGGGACCTGCATGTGTGCCCCATCTGCTACGAGCTCTGTGTCGAAGAAGGTGCGAAGGATAGCAGAGCATACGGCGTGAGCGGCTCTGACGGGTCGCCGAGGGGCGGGGCCAATGACGGCAGCGCCGACCGGTTGCACCACATCGACCCGATCGACGTGCTGTGCCAGTTCAGCGACTTTCTCGGCGCCGTGCTCATGTGCTTTCCCACTCGGACTGCGGTGCGTAAGCACCTCCGCGAGTCCCACG
The DNA here is from genome assembly GCA_022244645.1 of Thraustochytrium striatum. Lineage (NCBI taxonomy): Eukaryota > Bigyra > Thraustochytrida > Thraustochytriidae > Thraustochytrium > Thraustochytrium striatum. The sequence goes on from JACDIV010000048.1 coordinate 1,265,761, forward strand.
AGATTGACGTGCTCAAGGCGGATGGTCCGCTGCTCGGGCGCTACCAGTTGCGCTCACCGACGGCCTCGTGCAGCGCTACGTCTCGCATGAATGGCACAGCACAGAGGTTACGCACGGCTGGGGTGAGAGATACTGGCGAGACGAGACGCCCAAGCTCAATCTGCTGCGCTGCGCTGTCTTCTCACCTGCGCGGCGCTGTGGAAGAGCCGTCCCCGCCACCTGCCTACCCCCCAAGGTGAACAAGGCTGAGTCGCAGCGGATTTGGGACGAGTTTGCAGGCGACTCTTCGGCAGAAGACGAGGCCTTTGTGGACGACAAGGTCGAAGACGAAGGGCTCGACTTCTCGCACAACCTTGCCTTCAAGGACGAAGACGAGAAGAAGGAGGCAGCCGAAGAGGAGCGGCTCAAACGGAACCTCTTGGCTCTTGACGACGGCGGCAGCGGCGACAGCGACGGTGGCGACGGCGATTCCGGCGGCCGTTCGCTGCTGTCCGCGCACGAGGGCGACGAGGACGAGGACGAGGACGAGGACGAGGACGAGGAGGAAGATGAGCTTGACGTGGCGGAAGCTGCTCTCGCAGCGGGTGTCACCCCAAGTCCGCGGCGCAAGCGCTTGGTCAAGCCCAACTCGGCGTCAAAGCGCGCGAGGGGCGCGCGCCGGCGCGCATGCTCTGGGAGCAGCTCGTCATCGTCGTCGTCTTCTCCGTCAGATCTGGACGGCGTTGTCGTTGGTTCGCAGCGCCGTTTGACCGACATGTTCAAAGCCCCGCGCGGGCGGCAGAGGCGGGCGGCCAGCGTCCTTTCGGACAACTCGTCGGACTCTGACGTCAGGATCGTGAGCAGGCCGTCAAAGGCCAAGCGCCGGCTCGTGCTGTAAATATTCACGCGCAATGGGTAGGTTGAATTATAGATCAAGCAAGCGGCTGAGCGCCGCGCCAGTCAGCATTGGGGAGCCCTCGCCACTGGCCTCTGCCTCCGCGACCAGCTTGCAAATCTTGGCGTTGATCACGGGTTCGGCAAGGCCAGACTCAGCGGCAAGCCGCACGACCGCGCCATTCAGAAATTCCACCTCGGGGGCTTGTGCTTCTCCAGGTCTTGCAGCATCGATGTCTTGGCCTCGCCATCCAGCTTGACGATGAGCGGCTGGACGATATTGAACAACCAAGCTGGCAGCCCGAGAGAAGCGGGTAGAACCACACTGGGCCCTTGGTGGATGGGACGCCCCTTTCAGGACCTCGATCGCCTCAAGCATGGACGCGCGGATCGCCCTGCGCAGTGCAGCGTCACGAAAGGTGGCCAGGACAGGGAGGCCGCCCAGCGCATTGACGGCGTTGATCATGTTCACCACGAGCTTGCCATGCATCAAGGCCTCGACGTCATCTCCACGGAGCACGGCACCCCGCCCTTGTTGAGCGCCTCGGCCAGGCGGGCTACAGACGGGTCCCCAGGCCCCAGGAAGATGCTGCCGCTGGACTTTTGCGCGAACGTGGCGCCAGGGCCCCAAACCACGTTGAGCTCTACCACGCAGGGGACAGTGCTCTGGGAGGCTCTCGGCGAGCACTGTGGCGTTGCCGATTCCGTTTTGCATGCTCACGATGGTCTTCCGCGGCGTCCCACGGACGGCACGCGCGAGGCTCTCCGCAACCGCACGCGTGTCTACCGACTTGACAGCCACGATGATCACGTCCGCCTCTGCCACCGCGTCCTGCGCGGTGTCCGTCACTTGCAGCCTCTCCCCAGCGGCAGCACTTGGGGTGCCTCGCCAAGGAGCGCTGATCTGATTTGCCCCGTTTCGCGCGCGCGCGCTCAGAAGGCTGTGCCGGCCCACAAGCGTCACGTGCGCGGAATCGTCGCCGATCACCACGCGCGTTCCCGTCCAGGCGCCCACGGCGCCGGCGCCCACAACGACAACGCGAAAGGTTGGCGCCGCCATCCCCGTTGCTCGCAGGCCAGAACCAACTGGGCCGGACTGACATGTGAGAAACCCCTTTCCGCCGACGATGGCGCCTACGGCCTCGACGGTCCTGGCGCGGCCATCGTCGCCGATCGCTTCGCGCCGCAGCGCCAAGGCCTCCTCCACGTGGGCGCGAGCCTCGTCCTTCCGACTGGCGGCCAGCGCAGCTGTTGACGCGCCCCCGCTTTGGCGCTTCAAACCGTGCCGTCACTGACGACGCTGCCAACGCGAGGACAGACCCGCCGCGCCCGAACACCAGGCCAAGGACAATACGGCAAGGGCTTTAATTCACAACAGCGCGCTGATCGAGTCGCGCGTCAGGCTCGTCCCGTCGTAGCCGCTTATCGCCGTCGAGTAGGTCGTGCCCGAGGCGTCAGAGTCGTGGGAGCTACGGCCGAGTTGCTCGATCGGCGGCGCAAGGGCCGCTGGCCGCCATAGTTGCTGCTGCTGCTGCGCTATCTGCTGCTGGCGCTGCTGGGCGAGGCGTTGCTCCATTTCTTGCTGGAAACTGTTCTTCGCTGCCCGACCGGCCTGCTGCTGCTGCTGCTGCTGCTGCTGGTGCTGCGCTGCTGCTGGGCTGTACTGCGCTTGCTGCTGCTGTACTGCGCTTGCTGCTGCTGCTGCTGCTGCTGCTGCTGCTGCTGCTGCTGCTGCTGCTGCTGCTGCTGCTGCAGGTACGTTGCTGTGGATGGTGCTGCGGGGCGGCGGCGTGACGTGCTCGTCGACGACACTGCTCCCGGGACCGGCGCCTCGCGGCGGAGCCCACACTGCCTTGAGGCTTGGCGCACGTGAGCGACGGCGCCGACGAGTGTACATGGGCAGCGCCAACGATCAGCACGCTGCCACCAACGACAGCAGAGATCAGGACGAGCGGTGGGGGGGCAGAGTCTGGCAAGTCATCTCCAGGTGCATCTATGCTCGGCACGTCAGGGCTCGGCGAGGGCCTCGCAACCGAGGCGCCAAAGGTCTTCATGACGTACTGCGCAATGTACGTGCCCGAGCACGTGAAGTCTGTATAGTTGCCCCGGGAACAGGCCCCTGGCTTGAGCGGGACCGACCATGGCGAAACACCCGGGTCGGTGGAAGTGGAGTCCGTCTCGGTGAGGCTGGCGTATGAATAGCTGATCTTGACCGCCGAGCGCTTCGTGATCCCGGAGAGGAGGTCCAGAAAGCGCGCTGCGTCGGCGAGGAACGGCGGCTTGGGGCTGTTGCTTACGCTGATGCTGCCCGTACTCAGCTGCGACACGAACAGGGGCAGTCGGAAAATGGTGTCCCGACAATGGTGAGCAGGCCTTGGTCGCGAACGGCGTCGATGGAGATGCCGTACAGCACGTTGGCTATGCCAGTTTTGGCGCGTGGCCCTTTCCAAGCCCTCCTTGCTCGTGGCACCGCCACGATCACGGGTCCGCGGCGCCACTGCTCGAATCGCGGCGAGGATCTCCTCGTATACCGGCTTGGCCTCGTCCCAGGTGGCGCGCCCTTCCTGCTGGCGCTCCCTGGTATCCCCGTCCTGATTGGCGCCACTTCCTGGCGGTGTACTCCCTGGGGGGCGTAATGGCGGCGGAGGCAGACCAATGTCCAGCAGGACGTTCGGCATGGCTCCCGTGTTGCCAGCAATGCGCGCCCAGAACACGAGGGCTTGGTCTTTGTCATCCACGGCCGCGGCCAGGACAACGTAGACGCCGATGCGCTGGCACAGCGCGACGAGATCGAGCGCTTGTTCCTCCTGGCCCGGCAAGAGTGTCACCCGAAAGAGGTTGGCGCCCCACGTCCTTGCGATGGATTCGATGGCCTGGCTGCTCGCGCAGGTATCGCCCAAGCGCATGGTCACGCCGGCGAACTGGACGTTCTCGCCGGCCGAGTTGACGAGGCGGCCGTCCACAACGAGCAGCCGGCCGTTGCGATCCACCGCCTTGGTGTTATCGACCGGCAAAAGCGGCTCGGCAGCGCAGCTCGCGGTGTCGCCACTGAGCAGGCGGCACTCCCATGGCTCGTTGTCGAAGGGGTCGAGCTCGCCAAACACGCACTCCGAGCGGCAGCCAGACCAGTACTGAGACTTGCGGTAGCAGCTCTTGCCGACCTCGCAGCAGTTCGGCTCGGCGCCGCAGTTCTCCCCGGCCTTCCACGCACGGCCTGAGCATGTCTCCGGCACTTGCTGCGCACCCGTCGCGACCGCGAGGGCCGCAAAGAGCACCAGCACAAGCACCATCGAGGCCTTGCCTTGGCAGTGCTGATCAACTCTGCGAGTCGGATCGTGGAGACCGAACAAAGGCCTGTAGTGCTAGCCAGGCGCACGCACTCAGGCACGCACGCACAAAGCAATGGCTCTCTGATGAGGTTTGGCAATGGCATGTGGCAATGGCAGTTTGTGGGCTTGCGCTCCAATTCTGAAATCTGAGCCTTGTGGTGGGTGCGGGGAGGACCAAGACAAGAAGAAGCACACCGGCTGACAGGCTGTCGGGCGTGGATCGGGCGTGTGCAACAAGGGCCAAGTCGGAAGGGTTCGGGGACGGGGCCAGCAGGGAGGAGGTTCGTGTGGCGCGCAGCTGAAGGCCCTTCCTCAATCAATCAAGAAAACCAACCCAAATGAGAGCAAAAGAAGAGGCGCGTGGCCCATGATGAGTTTGCGGCTCAAATCTGCTCGAAGTAGCGGCGGCGCTCCCAGTCCGTGACGGCCTGGTCGAAGGCGCGCTGCTCGAGGCGGTAAAAGTGCGCGTAGTGCTTCACCACTGGCTCACCAAAGACCTCGTTCGCAAAGTCGCTGGACTCGAGGCGGTCGGCCGCCGCGACCAGGGACATTGGCGGCGCCTCCGTTGGGTCCGCCTTGCTGGCCTGGTAGCCATCGCCGCGCAGCATGGGCGGCGGCGAGAGGTCGCGCGTGACGCCGTCCAGGCCCGAGGCCACGGCCGCAGCGAAGGCCAAGTACGGGTTGGCATCCGCGCCGGGCAGGCGGCACTCGATGCGAAGCGAAGGCCCGCCGCCCACCACGCGGAAGCCAGCAGTGCGGTTGTCGCTGCCCAGCACGTGGCCGTGGGCGCCCAGCTCCCCGCCTGGAAACGCTTGTACGAGTTGACCGTGGGCGCATAAAACGCAAAGAGTTCCGGGGTGTGGGCCATCCAGCCCGCGAGCCACTGGCGGAAGAGCGGCGAGCAGCCTTGGATCTCGTCCAGCGTCTCGCTGCCCTGGAAGAGGTTGGTGTCCTCCGCCCCGCCATATAGGCTCATGTGGATGTGACAGCTGCTGCCAGCGTCCGAGTCAAAGGGCTTGGCCATAAAGGTGACCGCCTTGCCCTGGTCCATGGCGATCTCCTTCATGCACTGCTTGAACAGCATGTGGCGGTCTGCCATGCGCAGGCACTCGTCGTACTGCACGTTGATCTCATGCTGGCCGATGCCAGTCTCGCCCTTGCTGTTCTCGACTGGGATGCCGGAGGCGCGCAGCCCGCGGCGCACAGCGGCATGGTAGGGCTCGGTGCGGTGGCCCTGGAGGATGTGGTAGTCCTCCGAGTAGTATCCGGCGGGCCGCATCTTGGCATAGTCCTTCTCGTGGCATTCGCGAAAGCTATCGTCGAAGAGGTAGTGCTCCAGCTCCGAGGCGGCCTTGACGGCGTCGACACCCACGCGGGCCTCCTGCATCCTGGCAAGCTGGCGCTTGAGGATGGAGCGCGGCGCGAAGGGCACCAACTCGTGCGTCTTGGTGTCGAGCGCGTCGCAGAGCACAATCGCGGTGCCCGGGTTCCAGCCGCAAATGGTCAGCGAGTCCAGGTCGGGGACCATGTGAAAGTCGCCAAACCCGGTGCCCCAGTTGGCGAACTCGAACCCCTCGAGCGGGTTCATGGGCATATCGACGGCGAAGGTATAGCTGCACGAGTGCGCCCCGGCCTTGGCCGCGTTCACCACAAAGTCGGTAGTGTCGTAGCGCTTGCCAAGCAGCCGCCCGTAGATGTCGGGGTACGCCATGACGACCGTCTCCACGCCATTCTGGCGCAGCTTCTCGCCGATCTCGCCGATCTGGGCGGCGTCCACGCTCAGGCACCGTGTCGCGCCTGCGATCCGCAGCAGGTCGCGGCCGCCGCGCCGCGCCGCCGCCATCGCCGTCCCCGTCGTCGCCATCATGGTGCTTCTTCTACTCGCCCGCCCGCCCGCCCGCCCGCCCGTCCGAGAAAGCCCTGGATTTGCTGTCACCCTCATCTTGCAGGAGATGCAGCCTGGTCCAAGATCGGGCTGACGATCATCGTTGATGCCCTTTCCGAGTCGATTGAGGACGGTGGAGTTGATGATGCGCGCTGCAGCCGGCCCCAGTTAGTACGAGCCATCGTCCGGCACCAGGCTCAGTAGACGGACACGCTCCTGAGCACGCGCCTCGTGCAACGGGTCGGCTGTGCGCCGCGCTTTGCCGTGCGCTGGGTGTCCAGACCTCGTGCTCCACCGCAAGGCCGCTCTCGGCGATCCAGCGCGGCAGGTCCGCTGCGTCGCGCAGGCCGAGACGCTCTGCCAGGTCGCTAATGACCAGAAAGGCGCGGCCGCCTGGGCGCAGCGAGCCCCGCGCCTGGCTCAGAAAGCCGCGCAGCATGGCGCTGTTGGGGTCGTACACTGCCAGGTCTAGCAGCGAGCGGGGCTGGACGGGGAGCCACGGCGGGTTGCAGAGCAGCAGGTCGGCCCGTTTGCCCTTCGGGAGCCCGTCGCTGTGCTCAAAGGTAGCAGCGCCAGACGCTGCGTGGCCGAGGCGCTCGAGGTTGTCGCGCGCGCAGTCGAGCGCGAGTGGCGAGTTGTCTATGCACAGAACCCGGCTTGCGAGCCCATGGTGTAGGGCCACGGCAGCCAGCGCGCCGGTGCCGGTGCCGAGGTCGATGGCGGTGGCGGCCCGCGGAAAGGCGGGGCCAAGCTCGGCGCACATGCGTGGCAAGAGATCCAGGTACTCGGCGCGTGTGGGCGCAAAGACACCAAAGCGCGGGTGCACGCGCGCACCGCCGAGGGCCGGCACTGGGACGCCCTTTTCGCGCGCCTGCCACGCCGCGACGACCCCGACCAGCAGCTGCAGCGGCAGCAGAAAGCCCGACGATTCGGGCGGCCCGAGCGCCGCGGCGAGTGCCGACCTTAGTTGCTCGCGAGGTGCCCTCGGCAGCGGCAGCGTGTAGTCGGCGTCGACAGCCACCAAGAGAGCATCCTGCACTTCCGCAACCTCGCCCTTGCGCCGCCGTTCGCGAAGAAAGCGTTCGCCGAGGTCGGCGGGCAGGGCCGCCAGCGGTCCTTCCGCCGCTGCGAGCTTGCGCAGGCCGACCAGCAGCTGCCGACCGCGGTGGTAGTCTCCTCGCCACACGAGTGCCTCGCCTCCCCGGATTCGGCGCAGCGCGCGCTCGGGGCAGGCGGGCTCGCCAAAGGCCGCGGCGATATCCGGCGCGGTGCTCCAATCCAGCCGCGCGCTCAGCAGCTCCTCCTGCGCGCCGCGATATTCCACGCGGCGCGCTTGCCGCAGGAGCGCACGTGCCACCATCAATATGTGCCATTGCCATCAATGTGCCATTGTGGCTTGCTTGCGTCGCGCCTCCAATTGAGCCTGGACAACAATGGGACAGGGTCAATCGGCGGTTGGCGGCTTGGCGCGCGGCGCGGCGCAGCGTAAGTTGGGAGGCAACGCAAGGCGGCAAGGCGGCGCTGATGTTGCTAGTGCAGTGACGCCCGAGACGCTGGGTGCGCTTGGGCGCGAGCTGCGGAAAGGAGATGAGGACTGTAATGCTCTGAGGGCGACGCCGGCCGAGTTTGCGCAGGCGCAGGCGCTGTGCGACGTACCTGCGCGCGCGCAGGAGATTCTCGCCGAGCTGCTGCTACGCCAGCCGCCCGACGCACAAGGGCGGCGAGCGGCGCGGCCTGTCCTCGCTGGCGGCGCGCTCCTGGTCGGCGCGCCGGCGCCAGTTCTAGCGCTCCTCATCGAACCGCGGGCCCTCGGGTGGGCCGCTAACGCCGCCGCCGCGCTAGGCGACCGGCCGCCTCACGCAGCGGCGCTGGCGGCGCTGGCGGCGCTCCTGGAGGAAGGCCGCGTAGAAGAGGCCGCCGCGCATGAGGCGGTGGCGCACTTTTGCGAGCAACACGAGGCTTCGCCCTGGCTCGAGGAGTGACGCGCGCGGCCATCCGTGCTGCTGCTCCACCACCACCACCCCCAAAACAAGAGGAAGATCGGCCGATCTCCTACGCCGGCGCAGTGTACTCCTGGGTGCCGAACTCGTCGTTCCACTTGACGTAGGCGCGCAAGTCGTCCTGCGACACGCTGGCGCGGATGCTGCGAAGGGCGATCTGAAAGTCCTGGAAAGTGATCGGCCGCAGCGTCTCGCCTCCCGCGCCGTTGCGCATCTTGTCGCGCAAGGGGCCCATGCTGGCATCCCGTGCCAGGTTGGTAATGTCCGCACCGCTGTAGCCGTCCGTCTGGTCGCATAAGCGATCGCGCTGCTCCTCCGTGATGTCGTTGGCGTTCTTGCTAAGCAGTTTGCTGAGCAGCTGGCGTCGCGTCTCCGCGCACGGGAGTGGAATATACAGACGCTTGATGAAGCGCCGCCGCGCCGCCTCGTCCAGCTCGCTGGGGCGGTTCGTGGCGCCGATAACGAGCACCTGCTCGCTGCTGGCTGTGGCGGCGCCGTCGAGCTGGACCAGGAACTCGGTCTTGATGCGCCGCGAGGCCTCGTTCTCGTCCGAGCTGCGCTGTGAGAGCAGCGAGTCGACCTCGTCGATAAACACTACGCTGGGCTGCTTGACGGCTGCCACCCCAAACAGGGCGCGCACCGTTTTTTCGCCCTCGCCGATCCACTTGCTCGTCAGTGAGGAGGCGCTGATGCTGAAGAATGTCGCGTTCACCTCGTGGGCGATGGCCTTGCCGATCAAGGTCTTCCCCGTGCCTGGCGGTCCAAAAAGCAGCAGGCCCTTGGGCAGCTGCCGCAGCCCGGTGTAGTACTCTGGGTTTTTCAGTGGCCAAACGACGATCTCCTCGATGTTGTCCTTGGCAAACTGGAGGCCCGCGATGTCATCAAAGCTCACAGGGTCGCCTTTCTGCAGTACTTCGCTCTCCACGCGCTCAATAAGCTGTGCAAGCCGTTAGCTTTGTCCCAGCCACCCCGGCCGCCCGGAGCGAGCCCATCGTTTCCCCACTTACCGCTTGGTCCAGCCCACGTAGCCTTGCCTCGTTCTCGTACTCGGGGGGCAGCCCGCCCTCCTCGCCTTGTGGCGCTCCAGCCGCGCGCTTGATGGCGCGGTCTGCGCGAAACCCGCCGCCGCCGCCGCCGCCGCCGCCGCCGCTGCCGCTGGCGGCTCGTCGATTCGGCCGGGCGGCTTGAATACTCGGCGCCGCTTGCTGAGCCCAAGAGCGCGTCTTGGCCGCTCCACCGGCTCTGCTGCGGCGTCACGAGGCTGGCGTTTCGGAATACCGAGGCGCGCGCGGGCTGAGACAAACCCGCCCTGGGGTACGCCTCGTCCGCCTCCGCCTCCGCCTCCTCGGCCGCCCAGTATTCTGCTGGTGGAGAGGCTGCTGCTTTGGCGGTTGCTGCTCCAGTCCGGCTGCTGCTGTCTGTTGTGCGGCCGGGGCCATGGCGTCTCCTCGACCGCACTAGGCGGCCTGGCGGCAAGACTGTCCAAGCGAAAGCCGCCACCCACGCTCCCGCGAGAAGGCAGAGGCGGCGAATCAGGCGGCGCCTGTCTTGGCGCGCAGACGCCCGCAAGGCGTCATTGGCGGCCCGCAGGAGCTCGCAGCTCGTCTCAGGACGTGGCGGCGTTCCGTGCACATCGCGCCACGGCGACCTGTGCGCTGGTCTGAAGGCGTCGGAAAGGCGTTGGGCAGACGGTGTCAGGCAGAGCAGCGCATCCTGGGCGCCGCACACACAGGCGCCGTCCGACAAGAGCGCCGCGCACGCCGCCTCCGCGCACGCCCTCGACGCCATCCCACTTGGTTCACTTCTTGGTTCAAATGGCGGTCTCAAAACGATCCTGAAACGATCTCGTATCGGTCTCAGAACGATCCCTGGGTCAGCCTCACCTCGTTTGGACGTCGGGCCGACCTGTTGTTGTTGCGCGCCCATGGGCAGACACCAAAAGACGACCAGGGAGAAGCAGCGCGCAACAGAGATGCCCGAGCCCCCGCAGCTGCTGTCGTACGAGGCGCTGGACGCCGCCGCGGTCGAGACCGTCGAGAAGGCCTTCGCGAAGAACGGCCTGGGCTTCCTGGTGGTCGAGAATGTCCCCGGCTTCGTGGAGGCGCGGAGGCGGCTGCTGCCGCTTGTGCGCCGCTTCGCCAAGCTGCCCGAGAGCGTGAGGAACAAGTACGTGCGCGAGGACCTGCGCTTCCAGTTTGGCTGGTCGCACGGCAAGGAGGTGCTCGAGAACGGCAACTTGGACGAGGCCAAGGGGTCATTCTACGCCAACCCGTTCGAGCCCGCCGAGGGATACAACGTGTGGCCAAGTGAGGTGGCCGAGCTGGAGGCCGCCTTCAAGGAGATGAGCCAGATCATGCGCGGCACGGCGATTAAGCTCGGCGCGCTGTGCGACGCCTTCCTGGAGCGCGAGCGCGTGTCGGCGCCGAGCATGCGCGAGACCATCTCCAACTCCGTGGCGGCCAAGGGCCGCCTGCTCTACTACTTTCCGCAGACCGCGCCCAAGAGCTCCTCGGATGCCAAGTGGTGCGGCTGGCATTGCGACCACGGCTCGCTCACGTGCCTGACCAAGGCGATGTACTTTGACGAGGATGGGACCGAGGTCACCGCTGATGTCGGCGACGACCTGGCCATTGAGGCTAGCGACGGCACCATTGTCAACGTGCGCATTCCGGCGCACGCCATTGCCTTTCAGATCGGCCAGGCCGCGCAGATCCAGAGCGGCGCGCTGCTGCGCGCCACGCCGCACTGCGTCACGTACCCGCCCCATACCAATGTCAGCCGCTGCACCTTTGCGCTCTTCCTGCAGCCGGACGTTGACGAGGAGCTCGCTGTGCCGCCGCAGGTGGTGGCACCAGTGCTTCCCACGACGTTTCGCCCCGGCATGACTTTCGGCGGCTTTACCAAGGCTACGGTGGAGAAGACCTACTCTGCGCCCGCCCCCAAGCTCTGAAGCAAGGGCAGAGCTGGCTGAACAAGCCAGCCAGCCAGCCAGCCAGCCAGCCAGCCAGCCAGCCAGCCAGCCAGCCAGCCAGCAATATGAATTGTCACACTGTCACGTCTCGTTTGTCTTCCATGACAGCCCTGTCCCGAGGAGCATGCTGGGGCTGTGCCACGACCACCACCAGGCCACCACGCCTGGTGGTGATGCTGTTGATGATCTTGAAACCATGATCGCCCACGATCGCTCATGAACCGCCGCCTATGACCGATCGATCGCCCATGCATGACCATGCCCATGATGATCATGATGATCATGATGCCTATCCCTCTCTCTCATGGGTCGGGTTGCCTGCGTCCAAGTCTGTTGTTTTTTCGGCTTGGCAGGCACAGAGGGGAGAGAGGACGGCGGGCGGGACGCAAGCGACCGCGGGAACGGAGGTGGGGGCCCAGGCGATTGGCTCGCTCCACCATGGAGCTCGCCAACTCGCACCAGCGCATTCGCATCACAGCCATTGTCCATGTGATCGAAGCCCGACACCTGACCGGCAAGGACGACAACCACACCTCAGACCCGTTCGTACGGGTCATGGTGGCCGGCAAGCGACAGGCGACAGCCATCCGGCGAAACCAGATCAACGCGACCTGGAATCAGACCTTTATGTTTGAGGACCTCGATCTGAGCATGGAGGAGTACGAGTCGGAACTCGTGGTGCTGCAAGTGTTCGATGCCAACATCCTCTTCCGCAACGAACTGATCGGCCAGTTCTCCTTCTCGCTCAGCAAGGTGCGAAATCAACCGCCGCCACACCGGCACCAGGTGTACAAGCGATGGCTGGTGCTCACCGACCCCGGACAACCCGCTCGAGGAGCAGGGATACCTGCAAGCAAGTGTCACCGTGCTCGGGCCAGGCGACACGCCGCCCTCGCACGAGCGCCAAGACGACTTTGCAATTGGCAGCCAGGAAGAGGACCGCGAAGAGCGCATCCTGCGCAACCCCGAGGTGCGGCGCCGCGGCTACAACTTTAGCGTCAAGGTCTTCCGCGGCGAGCACATACCGGCTACCGACACGTGGAACGCAACCTCGGATCCCTTTGTGGTGGTTAAGTTCAACGGAATCGTGGCGCGCACACCACACCAGGCGCACACGGTGACACCGGCGTGGAACCACCTGCTCGTCCTGCCCGTGTTCACGCCATGCTTTTCCGACGTGATCGAGATTCAGCTGTTTGACTATGTGCGCGGGCAGCCGGACCGCCTGCTGGCCACGCGGCGCCTCAACTTCACCAGCCTTTTGGGCGAGTCCTGCCCGCCGTCGTGGTTTAACTTTTACGGCCGCGTGCACGAGGAGACCACCTCCTCGGGTTGGATCTGCGACGTCGTGCGCGCCACCAGCTCGGACCTCGACGCAACCGCCTACATGGGCCGCGTGCTGCTCAGCCTCAACACCACGCTTACGGAGAACCCGGCGCGTGTGGACCGGCCCTGCGCGCCCATCAAGGGGCCCAAGACGGACAAGTACTTTCTGTGGGTCGACGTGTACCGTGGCAGCGAGCTGCCCCTGAGCCTCTTGGGTGGCTCGGTCGCCATCGAGGTCCAGTTCGGCCCGGCGGAGAACCGGCGCATATCCGACTACTGTTTTCCGGGCACCGCCGGCGACGCCGGCGACGCCTTGGACTCGAACGTTTTCGCCTCGCAAGCCAACAGCATCCGATTTACCGCCTCCGGCGAGAACCTCGAAGAGGGCGCTGCAGGTGGGCAGCAGACCGCTGGCGGCTCGGGGCCCTGCCAGTTTCGCGGAATCGAGGTTGCGCTCCCTCAAATAAACCGCTCCAACTCGTCGCGCGCGGCCTCGCAGCTCTACGACATCATCATCAACGTGCACGTCAAGGGCGTGGTTGGCGGTCTGCGCGCGTGGGTATCTCCGCATCAAGCCCACGGACGTGTGGGGCTACAACAACCCTCCCGAATGGCATTCCATCCGCGGTCTCGTCAATCGAAAGGGCGAGTCAACCACGCCCGGTCAGCTGCTTGTTTCCGCGTCCTTTGGCACCATCGACGGCCTGCGCGCCAACAAGGTGCGCCGACGGCCTATGCTCGCCACGCCCGGCGGGACCTACCAGCTTCGCGCCTTCGTGTACCAAGCACGGGCGCTCAGCGCCACGGGCGTGAATGGGCTTGCATCACCCTACGTGCGCGTCTCGCTCGGCGGCAAGACAGCCCGACTCGAACAGACCTCGGACAAGGAGCGCTTGCTCCTTCTACGGGAAGCGCGACGCGAGGTCGACAAGGTTGTCGCGGAGAGCGCTGCCGGAGCAAGCAAGAATAGCGGCACCGCGCGGTCGCCCGCAAGTGCCAACGCCTTGCGCGCCGCGCAGTGGGACGCCGTGAAAAACGAGGCGCTGCGGCGCACCTGCATCGTGGCCGACTCGCTCAATCCGGTTTGGTACGAAACGCTCGTGGTCGACGAGGTGCAGCTGCCCAGTCCGTTGTCGCTTGCACCGGATATCGAGCTCCGAGTATGCGACCCGACGCTGGGGGACGACAGTTTCATTGGGCGCGTCAAGATTCCGGCCTCTTTGTGCACGCCCGACCTGTGGCCAGCACGGAAGCGCCCGCGCTGGTTCAAAATCGCCAAACACGAGCTCTCGGGGCTGCGACAGGACAGCAAGGCGCAAGCGAGCGTGAGTGTGCTGCAGCTCAAAAGGGACGTGCGCAACGCCCGCGACAACCTAGCGGCAGCCAACCACACGGGTGACATTCTTGTCAAGCTGCAGCTCATCGCGTCGAGCAGGCGTCGCGCTTTCCCGATCTGGGCGCACTCCTGCCACGCGTTCTGCCAAGCGCCTGCTACCTGGGCTCGGTTGGTTTGCGACAGCTTGAGGAATACGGCTTCTTCGGCTCCATCGACAAGCCCTACGTTCGGGTTGCCGTGCAAAGCATTCCCAACATGGCGGGCCCCACTGCGGTCGCAGCGCATCACGCCGACGAGGCGCGTAACCAGGGCGGCGAGGGCGTCGTGGCAGCGGCAGCGGTGGCCGCGGGGGCTGCCGGCGGCGACGTCGGCGGCCAGGTTGGCAGCGGCAGCGGCGGTGGCAGCGGCGGCGGCGGCCAGGTTGGCGGCGGCGGCGGCGGCGGCGGCGCGGCACGGGGCGGGAGCGGGTGCGGGCGTGGACGAGGAGAGCCTTTCCGCGCTCAAGGTCCGAGAGTGGATGTACAAGCGCCCGCCCTTTGTCGCGGAAACGGACGAGGAAGGCGGCCTGTCGCAGCGCTGGATGGACCTTGCCAGCGTCGTGATGGCCAAGCTGCGCGATATCGAGGCCAACTTTGCCGCTGGCAGCTCACGCGTCGTGTGCCCCTATCATCCGCCCAAGGTAAAGGGCGGCGTCGCCATTTGGGACAGCCAAGAGTCAGCCGCTGCAGCGCAGCGCCTCGCCAAGGACGCTAGTGACGAAGCCGACCAGCTCGCGGAAGACGTCCTTGAAGCTGGCGATCTTGAAGCGCAGCGCGACGAAGACGCCGCCAAGCAGGGCACCCCGCAGGTGGCGCCATCTGGAAGGCGCGAGGAGGGCGAAATCGAGCGCGAGCGCGCGCGGCGCACTTTTTCGAGCGCGAAAAGTTGCTTGTCAACATGCCCGTGGACCCGTTTTACGCGCCGTCGATGACCATCCAGGTGATCGATCAGCGCTACTTTGGCGAGGAAGTGGTGGCCACCGCCACGGTCAACACGCGCGACTTCACCGAGTTTCTGTACACGGAGGCCATGAAACGCGAGGCGCGGCGGCTCGAGCACGTCTCGGAGATTCCACGCTTTGCCAACTCGGCCGAAGCGCGCGAGATGCTGCGTCGCCAAGTGGCGGCCGAGCCGGACGATGACGCTGAAGCCCTCGATGTGGGCTTTCGGCCCTCCGAGGACGACCCTTCCGCGGACTCGGAAAGCACGTCCACAGGAAGCGATGCTGGGGAGGACGGCAGCGCGGCGGCGGCCTCCCGCGCCCGATCAAGGTGCCGCAAAGCGACGACGGCGGGGCCGGGCGCTGGGGGCGGCGAGGAGGCACAACGACGAGGGGAAAGGGCGGCACTCCCAGCTCGGGGAGCGCGGCGGCGTCCCCGCCGCTGGCAGAGATCGACGACTCCGTCTTTGACGAGCCCGCAGAGGGCTACATGGACCTGCCGAGCGCCGTCATCATGGACGTCGACGAGCTCAACACGGTATTTGACGACGATCCGGCCGCCGGCGTGCTATCGCTGCGCACGGCCGCCGAGGCGGACGTGGAGGACGCCTACAAGGAGGCGGGCGGGACACGCATCTGGCCCACGGAGGGGGAGGCACAGATTTCGGGCGCCGGGGCCGCGCTGAGTCTCCTCGAGCTCTCTGACGAGCTCCAACCAGCGCCCTTCGCCTCGCTCGAGCTGTTTCGCGGCACTGGGGCCGAGCGCATGCGCGCGGGCGTTTTCAAGGCCTCGCTTGTCGTGCGTCCAGACGACGACGAGCTGGAGCGGCTGTACAGGGCTGACTTTGACTTTCGCCCGGCGACTAACCGCAACAAGGAAGTCCTGCAGAAGCGGCGATTCGGGGGGCCCACGGGGCGTGAGATTGCTTACATGCCTGTGCGCAGGGACGATCTGCTCCGCATCCTGGAGGAGGAGAGTGGGGCCAGCCCAGAGGACGAGGTGCAAGTCGTCCTGGCCGAAAAGGTGGTGTACAGGCCAGGAGGACAGAGCGAGGCCGTGCGCCAGGGCCTAGTGCCCGCGCACTACCTCCACCAGCTGGATGAGCCGTACGCGGCGCTGGAGGTTTCGCCAGATTCGCTCGCCGTGAGCAACGCCGCCGAGGCACGCATCCACCCCATCGTGGAGACGCTCGAGCGCCAGCAGTTTGTCAAGGTGCGCGTGTACATTGTCGCGTGCTCGCAGCTCTCGGCGCGCAATCTGTTCCGCAGCAGCTCGGACCCGTACGTGGTGGTCCAGCTCAACGTGCCGCCGCACCTGAAGAAGGTGTACCACGGCGCCACGTTCCACAGCGACCGCGCCAACTACCGCAGCGGAACGTTGGACCCCTTTTTCGGCCTCACCTACGAGCTGGACGCCATGTTTCCCGACATCACCGAGCTGGAGGTGCAGATCTGGAACGCCAACTTTATCAGCGATGATAAGATCGGCTCCACCAAGATCGACCTGGAGGACCGCTGGTTCAACCCGCACTGGCACTCCCTCAAGTACCAGCGCAAGAAAATCAAAGAGTTCCGCCCGCTGCGAGCGCCGGGTTCGGACCTCTCGCAGGGCGTCGTGGAGATGTGGGTCGAGATGTACCGGCCCGAGGACGCCGTGAACGCCCCGTTCGTGGATCCGGGCGCCCAAGACCTCCGAATGGGAGCTGCGCCTCGTCGTTTGGGAGACACGCGGCGTGCCGCTTGTTGCCGAGCACAGCTACGCAAACCTGTACATCACCGGCGAGCTGTACTGGGAAAGCCTGGATGGCACCGTGCACGACGCGCAAGAGTACTCGACGGACGTGCACACTGGGCTCAAGGACGGCCGCGGCATCTTCAACTTTCGCATGAAGTTTGCTCTTGAGGCGCCGTGCAAGTTCCCGCGGCTCAAGCTCAAGGTCTGGGAGCGGTGGCTCCTGACCTACAACAACCTGGGCGAGAGCACCATCGACCTGTCCCCACTGGTTCGGCAGGCCAGCCGAGCACCAGAGGACGTGATCGAGCGGCCGCGGCGCTGGGTGGAGCTCTCGCACGCCAACTGGGCGGGCCAGCGGCGCGGCGACTTGGATATCCAGATGGCTCTAGTCCCCAAGCGCTACGCCGAAGCCCACCCCGTGGGCAACGCGAGGACCCGCCCAACGAGAACCCGTTCCTGCCAGACCCGCCGCGCGAATCGTTCTTTTCGCAGGTGTTCCGCTCTGCCGGCCCGGGCCGCCTGATGTGCTGTTGCGCGCTGACCCTCGTGCCGCTCATCCTCGTGCTAGTGTTTACGCTGCTCAAGTAGGAAGGTAGGGGAGGGGGCCTGGCTGGCGATTTGATTCGAAATCTCTCTTTCTCTTCCTCCGACATCGACTAGAGCTAGACGTTGCAGTGTCAGCCACGTGTTGCGGCACTCGACCGCCCGGCGCCTCACTGGCCGCTTCGGGTCATCCAGGGCCTCCTGCAGCTTGCGCGTCACGGTGGGTCGCAGCGCGTGGAGCTTGTTGTACGGCAGCGCGGCGAACGCGAGCAGACAGTCGAGGGCCAAGACGCGGTGGCGCGCCGCCAGGCCGGGCCGGTAGCGAGTGAGCTCGAGCGTGCGTGGGACGAGCGATTGCAGAAAGGGCTCCGTCGCCTCCAAGTCGGCCTCCACGAGCACAGCCAACGAGGCCATTGCCGAGGTGGCCACGCGAAGCTCAGCCTCAGCCAGCGCTTGCGAGAGAAACGGCAGGATGGCGCCCGCGTCCTGCAGCAGCACGGCGCGAGGGACAAACTCCACCAGTCGCGCGGCGGCCAGGAGACGCGCCACGCGGTTTTCCTCGTCGCTCTTGAGCTGCTCTCGAAGCACCTGGAGGTTGGCGGCGAAGAAGCGCTGGCGAAAGAGCAGGCCTTCGCGTGCGTGGCACGCCTTGCTGAGGGGCCCATCGCACGGCCGCAAGACGTTGCCAAGCGCCTCTGCGGCGGACATGGCGATGGTGGCGTCCGCGTCGCCGATAAGTCCAAGCACAGCTTTTGTGAGTGCCTGTCCCTTGCCGCGCATCGCTTTGGCCTTGAGCACCCAAGACAGCACGCCCAGCGCCTCAAGGCGGTCCGCGGCCGGCCGCGATGGGGCCACGCCCTCGAGGCAAGCCTTCTCGAGGCTCTCGCCCGCGTCGGGGCAGCACTTGTTGAGCAGAGCAGCTGCCGCCTCGGCAGCGGCAGGATAGCCGCCGAGCGCGAGGCGGCCAAGGCGGTCCACCTCTGCGGGACCATCCAGGGCCGCGAGTGCCTCTGCAGGGACTGCACCGAGCACGCAAGCGCCGGCCACGCAAGCGCCCTCAGAAGGGGCGCCTGCGTCGGGTGGCACTAGCTTGGCCTCTGCAAAGCCCACCAAGGCGCGCTGCGTTTCTTCGTCCGCAAACTGGGCCAGAGTACGCACGAGGCGCCGCGCGCCCGCGGAGGGCGCGACCGCGCCCGTGCTGAGCAGCGCCAGCAGAGCGGGCAGAAGCGTCAGATTTTCAGACGCCCCGAGAGCCTCGGGCAGCGGGAGGCAGCAGCTCCGGATTCCCGAGGCGTGACTGCTGTTGGCCTCCACAATGTCGGCGAGCCGGCCGAGCAGCGCCCCGTCTGCGCCACGAGAGCATGTGCGGCATGGCGGCGTCGAACACCTTGCCAACAGCGCAGAGTGCAGCAAGGACGTCCAGGTCGAGGACGGCGATTTGCGGCAGCGCGGCGACTGCCGTGGCGCCAGCGTCGCTTGCCTTGCCCACCGCGACCAGCGCCTCGAGGCACACGTCCCGCACATACTGGGTCTCGGGTGAGGCGGACTTGCTGCGCCAGGAGCCCGGCCCAGGTGGCGATGGCGCCCCGCACTTGCTCGTCGGAGAGAAGCGGGGTGGGCGGCCGCGTGATGAGCTTAACGAGAGCCTCGGTCGCTGAGCGGACGGCGCCCATGCCAGGCACAGAGGCCGCGCGCGGGCGGCGCGCCGGTGGCGCACCGTCGCCCGCTGGCGCGTCAGCGACCTCAAAGTGCGGCGCGCTCAGCTGATCCATGAGCAGCTCAAAGATGTCTGCGACCTGCTCGGCTGTTAGAGGCCGGGGCTGGTGGTCCACCTCGGCGTCGATGGCGCTCACGAGGCTGTCCAGAAGCTCCAGCGCGGCACCGCGCTGCGATTCTGTCGCGTCTGGCCTCACACACCACATCCGCACGAGTGGAAGCGTGCTACGCGCCACCGAGGCGAGTCCAAGAGCGCTCGACCCAGCCACGGCCGCGAGGAGACGGGCTGAGTTGCGGCCGACCATCGAGTCCACGCTGCCCTTGACGGCCACCGCGGCGTCCGAGACCAGAACCTCCACGAAGGCGCTCCAGTCACCACCACCGCCTTCCGTGTCGATCGCCTCGCGCTGCTTGGCCAGCAGAGCGGTCACGGCTCCCGCAGCCCGGCACGCCTCTCGGACAAGCTCGGCATCCTCCGCCGAGACGACAAGGGAGGCGAACGCGGCGCGGAGCCGCGGCAGCTCGAAGGGCCCGTACGCGGGGAGCACCTTGCGCAAGTCCGCAGCGAGTCGATCTTGGCGGGCGCGAGCTCGGGCCCAGGCAGCCCGAGTTTCTCGAGCAGCATGCCGACCACGGGAGCGGCCATAAGGGGGTGCCCGGCAAAGACCCGCATGCAGCGCGTCCCACAGCTGCTCGGGGCTGATGCGGAAAGGGTCGTTGGGCGGGGGGCGGAACACGATGGGAAAGTAGACGCAGGTCACCTCGAAGGCGCGCTGCACCAGGCGCTCCTCTTCCGCGTCCGAACTGAAATGCGCCGCGCCAAGGACCCGCCCGAGGCGCAAGCCAAGCAGCAGCGGGGGTCCTTTTCGCCCTCAAGTGCGTCGCATAGCATAGCCAGCGTCCTGCCGTCCACGGCAATCACCGCTTCGCCCTCCTCGGGCACAGCCGCCGCTACAACCTGCAGCGCGGCCATGCGCAGGCCCTGCGTGAGGGCAGGCACGTGGTGCGCCGTCAGCGACTTCCAGAGCGGTGGCGGCATCCTGCAGGCGGTGGATCTCGATAAGCGCTGCCAGGCCAGCGAGGCAGCCAGGTGCGCTGTCCAAGTCGCTGCGAAAGCGGTCGCAGAAGAAGCGAGCGAGGGCTGCTTGCACGTTGGGCTCTAGCTTGAGCTCGGGGAGGCGACGCAGCAGCAGCGCCAGCAGGCGCGTGGACCGCAGACGCACGGCGCTCTCCTCGCTGGTCAGATACGGACGGAGCGTGCCAGCCAGCAAATCCTGCAGCGTGGTCTCCTTGCGATGCACTTGCACCAGCAGCGTGTTGAGTCCTTGGGCGCGGTCAGACTCCGCGCTGCCGTCGGCGCAGTACAGTTCCACTGCGCGGAAGGGCGGCGCCCGACAGCATCTCGTCCATCGATCTCTCTGTCTGTCTGTCTTCCTCTCGTTTCGTTCTTCAGAGCGCCCAGGCTCCTTGGTCACTGTCGTGAGGCGACCCAACGACGTTATGGGGACCAAGGACACGCTCGACCAGGTGCTGGACGAGCTGTCCTCGCGCCGCTCCAAGGGCGCGGCAGGCCGCGTGCAGCGCGGACGCGCAGTGCTGATGGCCCTCTTTGCGGTGCTGGCAGCCTGCGCGCCGGCTTATCTCTTTTTGACCCCCGTGTTTGGCATGCCAGAGAACAACGTCGTGCTGGCGACGGTGACGGCTGTCACGGCCGCGCTGCTGGTGGGCGCATACCGCAAATCGGCAGACGTTGAGCAGCAGCGCCTGGTCGAGCGCCGGCGCGACCAGCTGGCGCAGCAGCTGCAGAGCGTGGGCAAGCTTGAGTGCGAGCAGGCCTTTATGGAGGCGCTCGAGGAGGCGGCCGTCATGGAGGCCACGGCATACGCGCTGTGGGTCAACAACCTGGCCTTCCTGCTTGGCGTGGTCACGCTCGCGTGCCTGGTACTCCCGCGCGTGCTCGAGGACCCCGACTCTGGGGACGACGAGGTGGAGTTTGCGGGGTTGGTCAACTACGGCGTGTCGCTGCCGCTCTCTGCGCTGCTGGTCTTGCCTTTTAGGAAAACCTTCTTTCTTTTATTAGGTACATGGCTGGCGGCTTTCTACCACCGGAGCCCCAGCAGCCAGGCGCCCGCCGCACCGAGAGCTGTCGCCAGAGCCATCAGGCCCGCCTCCCAAGTTGGATGGCTGGCCCGCTTGGCGCCGCAGCGGCGCATGGAGCCCGTCAACGGGTCGCGAACGGCCTTGGATAGCTCGCCGGCACGCAGCGCGACCCCGTCCATTACATAGCACTCCTTTCCTTTGCCCACCCAAGGGTCCACGCCGAAAGCCGCGTTAGAGCACCGCACCTTCACCCCGTTCGTAGACTTGCGGACCGGCAGGACCGCCCACGCGTCGCGCCGCCCGAACACGACCGTGGCCGGCCCGCGCACGACGCGCTTGGCGCCCTCCTTGGCCAGGTGCTGGAAGCGGCGCGGCATGAACGCCGCCTGAGCGTCCTCCAGCCGCCCCTCGAATAGGTGCGCACCGTGGTGCGCGCCATGCGCATAGTAGTACTGGCCCGCCATGAAGCTGCACGGCAGGAGCAATGCCAGTACGGCGGCGGCAAGCACCCAAACGTGGGCCTTCCAGTTCAGCCGGCGCGATGGGCCACAGCGCTCAACTTCATCCGCATCGGCTGCGTGGGGCCGCGCGCGACGCGCACCGTCGTGTCCTCCACGAGTTCGAGCTCCAGCGGCACAGGCCCGGATTCCGCCGCCCAGGTCACCGTCGCCTCAAAGGACACTGGGCCAACAACGCGGTGCCCACCCTGAAACGGTGGGGGGCCCCTTGGGCCCTTCTCGAGCGTCGTCCACTCGAGGGAGACCTTGTCACCTTCGTCTTCCACGATGCGCAGCCGGCGATGTTCCTCCCAAGGTCGCGTGCTGCTCCAGCGCAGGCACGCGCCTTGCTCGCAGGGCTCCCACACAAACCGCATGGTGTCCACGGCCCTGGCCATCGGGGCGCTCACGAGCTCCATCTTCTTCGCGAGGTGGCTCTCCCCGGGCTTGCTGCGCACGATGACAGCCTGCCCCTCAACCATGAGCGTAAAGGGCCCGCGGAGGTGCCGAGTGCTGCGGGGTACATCTTCCGTATCCGAGTCGGGCTCCGACAGGTCTTCCTCCTCCTCCTCCTCCTCCGACGACGACGACGACGACGTATCGCCGTCCTCGTCCCGTCCTCGTCCTCGGAAGACGATGAAGACACGCCCTCATCATCACCTCGGAGGAGGACTCGGAAGACGTGCTGTCCTCCTCCGAGTCCGACGACGAGCTGATCTCGCCCGCAGAGATTGCGGCTCCAGGCACCCAGTCCGAGTCGTCCGAGTCGTTCGAGTCGCTTACAGGTTCGCGCTCGACGTCAGCGACGCTCTCTTGCGCTGTCTGCTGGACATGCTGCCCGTCGACTAGCGACGGGACGCTGCCAGGCTCGGCGTGCGACAGGCCCTTCTCAATAAGTTCGTTGGTAATCAAGGCGGCAACGGCCTGCGCGGCAGCCGTTTGCGTCATCGCGGCCTCTTGTTCCTGTTCCTGCTGCACCTCCTGCTGCACGTCCTGCTCAAGCGCGTCCTGCTCAAGCGCGTCCTGCTCAAGCGCGTCCTGCTCAAGCGCGTCGTTGCCGCCAAGCTGGAGCCCGTCGGCCTCGCCCGGGCCCCCTTCTTCGTCGCTCTCTTCCGACTCGGACTCTAACCCAGCGAACGGGTTGCTCGGGGTCGGGGCGCCTTCTTCGTCGTCGGAAGACTCGAGCTCGAACGGGTTGGCAAGGTCACGCTGCTCGGCGTTTCCCGTGCTGCTCTCCGCGTCCGATCGACCACGCAGCCGTTCGAGTCGATCTCCACCCACGAGCTGCTCTCAGACATGGGTCGACATGCTGGTCTGCTGCCGCTCTGCTCGCCTGTTCCACGTGGAAGTCGCACGTGGAACGTTCCTTCTGCGCGCGATCGGTCGTCAAAGACCTTTGCGCGCTGCGCTGTTGGCAAGTAGCAGCAACGCGATCACCTGTGGCTCGAGCGCAAGCAGCTCGCCCCGCCTCGGCTTCCGTTCGGTCTGTCGGGTCTGTGTGTGCGTGTCTGTCTCTGCTATGTTGTTTCCCCGCGGTGTCCGTCAAGCGCGCGCGTTCACTGTGCCCGTCTGTTCTCTGCTTTGCGCTGCTCCCGCTGGTCGTCTCCTGGTTCTCCGCCCCCTGTCTGTCTCCAACACCGCCTCCGTTCCGCGCGCGAGCCGTCCTCCCCCCGCTTCTCCCTCCCTTCGAAAAGATCAGACCGACGAAATGTGTCTTGTGGCACGAAATTTCTTCGCGCTCCTCGTATCGTCTCCAAGAAAATCGAAGATGATCGCCACTACGAATCCACTGCTTGGCGGACGACAACGAGAAGCTATGGCAGACTGCCTAGGAGCGCAGCTGCTCGGCGGCGACGACAACGAGAGGCTTTGGGTGCAGCCGCTCGTGGCTCCGACCGCACGCAGCGCAAGGAGCGCCAAGCAAAGAGTAACAATTGCTTCGCGGGGTTGATTTGAGACAGACGGACCCTGGAGAGATGATAGATGGCAGGCAACCTCATGATTGAGGGGGTCGGTCATTGCCGGCCGCCGGATTGAGTGAGTGAGGAGTGAGGTCCCAGCTCAAAGCGCCCCAACTGCCAGCCAGCAGCATGCATGTGACGCAGGCCAGCGAGGCAGACAGAGTCTATCTAGCGCGCCTTTCACCTGGTCAGACCGCACTTGCGGCAAGCAAGCGAGGGAGGCACAGCAGCCGGCGCCGTGGCTTCTGAAGAGCTTGACAGTCTTAGAAACCAACCAACATTTTTGAACCACACCGCTACTCTTTTATTTTTTATATTTTTCAACAATTGTGCTCCTTTTTAAAACTTTCATTAGTGACCCGTTGACGATAATCAATATTTAGTTATAATTTTGTTTATTTACTCAGTACAGTGTATTCATAAATTTACAGTACATTATATTAAAAGATAAACTTTAATACAATTTTGTAAGCACCAAGTATATATAGAGACAAAAAGGCGCAAATAGGATGAAAAATATTTGAGATCTCTCGACATCGGGACCGGGGCTTAATCGAGTTCACATAGAAGGAAAGCCGTCACACACCAGCCGTCGGCGTCGAGCAGACGCAGCGGCGTGTATGTATTGCAGCAGGAAGCGCGCAGACTCACGTAAATGAGAGACTCTGGCTGTCTGCCCCGCCGCTACTAGCTGGCTGGCTGGCTGTCGTGTCGTGGTCCTTTCTTTCATTCTCACTTGGCTTCTCGGTCGCCTCGTTGGTTTCTGATTTCCGTTCTTTTCCGTTCCGCGCTTTGGAGTTAGTGGGCCGTGGCGATGCCGAGACCTCCTCGTCTTGGGACCGTTGCCTTTTTTTGTCCAGACTCACTGACAGAGAGAGAGGCAGCCTTCTCCAGCTGCAGTGCAGTGCCGCCGGCGAAGGCGGCGGACGCTGCCTCCCGCCTTGCGAGCGAGCGCTTGCGCGCGGAGGCGAGACACAGAAAGAGGGGCGCCCCAACCAAGCAACCACCTTGCAGCATGTCTGAGGCACTACGAGTGGCCGTACGCGTGCGGCCTTTCATCCACGAATATGAGAAGGCGGAAGGCATCCGCAACATCGTCCGCATGGATCGCAACTCGCAAACCACGTTCATCAAGCACCCAGAGACGGGCGTGGAGAAGGCGTTCACGTTTGACTTTAGCTACAACTCGTTTGTGGAGGACACCACGAAGACTTTGCGTCGCAAGACGGTGGCAAGACCTCGGCATCGACGTCCTGGAAAATGCCTGGAAGGGGTTCAACGTGAGCTTGTTCGCATACGGGCAGACCGGCGCGGGAAAGTCGCACTCTATGATGGGGTACCCCGGCCAAGAAGGCATCGTCCCGCCGCCTGCCGCGAGATCTTCGAGCGCATCGACCGCAACATCGAGGCGCAAACAACGTTCAAAGTGGAGGCGAGCATGCTGGAAATCTACAACGAAAGGTGCGTGACCTATTCAACCCAGCCTCGGTGGCGGGCGCGGGCTCAAGGTGCGCGACCACCCAAAGAAGGGGCCGTACGTACAAAACCTCACCAAAATCGCGGTGGGGTGCTACGAGGAGATCTCGAACGCGATGGAGGCAGGGACGCGAGCACGCACGGTTGCGGCCACGGCAATGAACGCCACATCTTCTCGAGCGCACACGATCTTCCAGGTCATTGTGACCCAGACCACCGTGGACGAAGGGGCGGGACGCGCCATGGACAAGGTGTCTACCGTGAGTCTAATTGACTTGGCAGGTTCAGAGCGCGCGGACCGCACGGGCGCGTCCGGGGACCGATTAAAGGAGGGCTGCGCGATCAACCAGAGCTTGTCCGCGCTAGGCAACGTCATTTTCGCGCTGGCGGATCGCGCCACGAACGCCAAGAAGAAGAACGTGGTGGTGCCGTACCGTGACTCGGTGCTCACGCACCTATTGAAGAACTCTCTCGGCGGCAATGCCAAGACGGTAATGATCGCCGCCATTAGTCCTTCGTGTGTCAACTACGACGAGACGCTGAGCACGTTGCGGTATGCGGATCGCGCAAAGCAGAAAACAAAGCCGTGGTGAACGAACCCCAACCAAAAGCTGATCCGTGGCCTCAAGGACGAAATTGAGCAGCTGCGCGCCATGCTCGCCTCCGGGGCGGCCGGCGGCGCGCGCCCAGCCACCGCTGAAGTGCGGCGGATCGAGGAAGAGGTGACCGAGAACGAGCGCCTGCTGCGTGAATCGGAACAGTCGTGGGAAGAGCGGGCTCAAGGAGTCCCAAACCGTGCAGCACAACAACGCGCGCTGGCCAAGATGGGCATGGGCGTCGACCACAACAAAGGCGCTCTGAGCCGCACATCTGCAATCTGAACCAGGATCCTCAGATGACGGGGGTGCTGACCTACTTTTTCGAGCCGGGCCTGACCCGCATCGGCCGCTCGGACGCCGTCAAGGAGCAAACCATCGTGCTCGGGACTCAACATCCAGAAGGAGCATTGCACTGTGTCGCGCATCGGTGAAGCGCTCACGCTCGAGGTGCTTCCAAACGCCAAGGTCGTGAATGGCAAGGCCGTGGAAGACCAGCACGAGCTGCGCAACGGGGACCGAGTCGTTTTTGGTAACAATCACGTCTACCTGTGCATCGTGCCGCAGGGCGAGGGTGACGAGGCGGACAAGGCACGAAGCGAGCTCATCGCGCGTCACTCGTGGGAAGATGCCATGAGCGAGCTGAACGAGAGCCAGATCTCTCACATCACCGAGGGCGAGCGCGCGGCGCGGAAAAGGCAGAGAAGGAGGCCAACGAGATGCAGGCCAAGGTGATGGCCTTGGAGAAGCGCATTCAGGAGGAACGGCGCAAGGCCGAGGAGGAAGCCCGGGCTGCTACAGATGCCGAGAGGGAAAAGATGCTGGAGAAGCAAAAGGAGCTCGAGGCGAAGCTCCAGGCGCAGATCGACAGTACCACGCAGCAGCAGGCCGCCAAAGAGCGCGAACGCCGCAAGCAGGCAGTGCTGGACGAAAAAGTGCTGCGCACGCTCCCCTCATCTCGGAAGCCAACGCCATTTCCGAAGAGCTCGACAAGGGCCTCGACTTTGAGCTCCAGCTTGTTGCTACACAAAGCAGCAGCAGCTCGGGCGCCACCTCGCTTGAGCGTGAGTCCATCGCGCGACAGCTTGAGACGACCGTATGGGTACGCGTGCAGACGCCCGACTGCGAGGTGCCAAGCATGTGGGACTATGACAAGTTTATCAACCGGCTGTACCTGATGCGCGCGAGATGTACGAAGACTTTGTCGAGTCGGGGCGGGACATGGGCGAGATCAACGGCATTTACGGCCAAGAGTATGACCCCTTTTACGACCCGCCAGTGGAGCAACTCATCGGCAAGGCATACATCATGCTAGCCCCGCTCGGTTTCTTTATCGACATCGAGGACAACCCGCCCGTAATCCAGTACCAGGGTAAGACGGACGGGGCTCTGGAGGTGACCATTGCGCTGGACCCGGACCAGGTCGCCGAGTACGAGAGGCTGGACACAGACGAAGAGGTAACCCTTGCGGACGTGCTTGGCAAGCAGCTCACGATCCGGGCGACCGTCAAGGCCGCCAAGGGCCTGCCACGCAACCTGACCAAGAACGTTGCCGTCTCGTAAGTTCTTCACCGAGACGCACCGCACGCCTGCCTGTCCCACGCAGACCATCAACCCTCGCTTCGACGACGTTCATAGCTTTGTGCTGCCCGTCACCGAGGAACTCTTGCGCTACATCGAGAAAGAGCCTCTCGAGTTTCAGGTCTGGGGCTCGCCGATCCCACAGACGATGCGAGACCTCCGCAGCAGTCCCAGCGCAAGTCCCGTGACGAGTCCCGTGCGCAGCCCCACGGTCGGGGGCGAAGGCATCCCCGAGGAAGACGAGGAGGGGGAGGACTGCGAGGGTAAGACCCCAACCCCGGGGAGGGCAGAGCCTGTTTCCTGCCTTGTCGACAACTCGAGTATCGGAGACGATGACGGCGACGAAGGCAAAGATGCCGACGTCGGCGCGCAAAAGAAGGAAAAGAAGCGCAAGCGCAACAAGCACAAGAAGAACAAGGTGCGCATCGAAGCGGAGGGCGACGCCTCCAGTGCGGCTACCAGCAGCGCTGCACAGGCCAAACGCATCGAAGAGCTTGACAAGGAATTGGCCGAGGCTCGCGCACATGCGGACGACGCGGTCAAAACTGGAGGCCGAGCTCAAGACGCGGGCGGTTGTAGAAGCCGAGGCTGTCCAGCTGCGGACGCAAGTCGGCCAGCTATTGCATCAAGTGGCGACCAAGGATGAAGCGCTGCAGGAGCTAGAAGCCAAGGTTGCGGCGCTCGAGAGTACCGCGCAGTTTCGCTCTGGGGCGGCCGAGGCAGCGGTCCCTGTCGCTGCAAATACCAAACTGACGGAGCCGGCGGTGCCACGGCATCGCAACCGCAGCCACCGCAAGACAAGAAACAGCGCCTGCGCCTGCGCCTGCGCCTGCTGCTGCTGCTGCTGCTGCCGCGGCGCCAGTCAAGAGCGCGGCTTGTGTTGTGAGCTGATCTGACAAGAGTAAGAAACCCACAATATCCCTACTCGAGGTGGACAGCCTCCAGAGCGTTGTCCAGGTCGGCGATGATATCGTCGCAAGACTCTAGGCCAATGCTGAGACGGATGACCTCGTCGCCTGCGCCTGCTTTCTCGCGCGCCTCCTGCTCAAGCTGGCGGTGCGTTGTCGAGGGATGCAGGATGAGCGAGCGGGTGTCGCCAATATTGGCAAGATGCGAAAGCAGCTCGCAGCTCTCCACCATGCGCACGCCTGCCTCAAAGCCGCCCTCAAGGCCGATGGTAAAGACGCTGCCGGGGCCACGCGGAAGGTAGAGGTTGGCACGCTCGTGAAAGCGGGAGGACGGCAGCCCGGCGTACGACACCCACTTGACGGCCGGATGGGCGTCCAGGTGCGCCGCGACGCGCCGCGCGTTCTGCACGTGGCGCTCCATGCGCAAGGGCAGCGTCTCGACGCCCATGATAGACAAGAAGGCATTCATGGGCGCCATCGTCGGCCCGAGGTCACGCAAGCCAACCGCGTGAAGATAAGTGCTGAGCGCAAGCTGCTGGCCAAAGCTTTCCCAGAACGAGGTTGTGGTAGGCCGCTCAGGGCGCGTGAGGCTTGAATATTTGTCGCCCTGAGCGCCAAAGTCAAAGTGCCCAGGTCGACGACCACGCCGCCCATGGCGTTGCCGTGCCCCGCCAAAAACTTTGTAGTGCTGTGCACCACGATGTCCGCGCCCCACTGCTTTGGCTGGCACAAGAAGGGCGTGGCCATCGTATTGTCGATAACGAGGGGCACGCCCACCTTTTTCGTCGCCTTGGAAAGATAGGTGAGGTCCGAAACGATACCGCCAGGGTTGGCGAGGCTCTCAGCCCAGAGCAGCTTGCAGCGCGGGTGGGCCAGCAGCTCTTCCACGCGCTCGACGTCGTCCAAGTCGACAAAGTCCACGTGCCAGCCGAATTTGGCGCCCATCTTGGTGAACTGCGTGATGCTCCGCCATAGAGGTGCCGGCTCGCGACGAATCGGTCGCCCGGTTGCAGCAGTGCGAAAAGCAGCAGCATCTGCGCGGCGTGGCCGGACGCTGCACATGTAGCGCCTACGCCGCCCTCCAGCGCGCACACCTTCTCCTCCAGCGCGGCCACGGTGGGGTTGCCTAGCCGCGAGTAGATGTTGCCAAAGCTCTGGAGGTTGAACAGGCTCGCGGCCTCGTCAACGTCTCGAACACGAATGAGCTGGTTTGGTAGATTGGCGTGATACGCGCGCCCGTTTGCGGGTCGGGCCGCGTGCCGGAATGGATGCACTGCGTCTCTATGCCCGAGAACGTCCCCTTGGTCTCCGCGAGCCGCGACCTTGCTGCTGCACGCCGCTATTGATGCCGTGGAGCCCGAGTTCGCCAGCGACGAGGCGCGAGTACTCAATTTTGGGGCACGGTCCATGATCACGTCGAGGCCCGCCGCCTTGGCGATGTTTTCCGCCTCGGAGCTCACCACGCCGAGCTGGAGCCACAGGTAGCGAATCTTTTTAGCTTTTACCGTCCCTCGATCGGGCCAGGCGATGCCAACAGCGTCGGAGCCGCGAAAGACGTCTACCATGTCGATCGGGCCAGGAACCTCCTCGAGTGAGGCGTACGCCCTTTCCCCGAGGATTGCTTCGCCTTTAGCAGCAGCACCAGGGTTCACCGGATGACGCGGTATCCTTTCTTCTGCAAATACTTCATCGCAAAGAAGCTAGGTCTCTTCCAGTTGCCCGACGCCCCGATCATCGCAATGGTGCGCACGTTCTTCAGGACGGTAACGAGCTGCTCGTCCGAGTAGGTCGGCGCCAGGTCGACCTCTCTCCCGCTGAGCAGCCGGCAGGCCGAGCCGGCGGCCACGGTCGGCCGCAAGGCTGGCTGCGCGGCGAGAAGCGAGCCGCCGATCGAAGCTGGCTGTCGGCGCAAGGCAAGAAACTTGCCCGGGCTCCTCGCCTGGAACCTGGCCCTCATCATCAGCATCATCGTCTTCTTCGCCTTTGCAGACGCCACCACCACATCACTGCGCCGCTCATTTTTCGCTCATTGGGATTCGGACGTTGATGAAAACGGACAAAAAAAAGATTTTTTTTTTTTGCTCGGCATAGGCGAAGCAGTCGAGGACGACGGGCATGGACCCGGAGACCGCGGCGCTGCTCGAAGAGAGCGAGCGCTTGCTGCGCGGAGATGTACAGCAGCAACAGCAGCAGCAGCAGCAGCAGCAGCGGCGGCGGCAGCGTCACGTGCAAGTCTCGAGCAAGCCGGCCCAAAAGCCTCGCCGCAAAATGAAGCGCCTTCGCGCGCCGAAATTCGGGGCGCGACTGGAGCGCAACAGCGAGGCTGAGATCCAGAGGGACATGCGCGAGCTCAAGGAGGAGGAACAAGCGACAGTGGAGTAGTGAAGAGCGAAACGCCCGCGAAGCGACCCGAGTCATCCACCCAGCCAAGCACACTCGTCAACCGCGAGTGGGAGAACTCGCTGGCGCGCAGCATTCTCACCATCTACCACGCCAATGCACCAGGGGCTCACGAGGAAGAGGCAACGTAGTGGCAAATTACCCGCGCTCAGCAAGAGGCTGCGGCGGCGGCGGCGCGGCCGCCAGGACCTATTTGGTTCGACGGCGATGGCGCCGTGCGTGCCGTATGGTGCAGCTTGAGTGAAGAAGGCGCGGGGCCCGATCCGCGCCAACGACGCCACAGCAACAAGCTATGTGTCCATGAGCTGTGCTGCCAGCTGCGGGACCTTGAGGCCCGTGGCCGCTTCGAAAAGTACGTCGAAGCAGCGCATCGCAGCCTCCTCGACTTTTCGCGCCAACAAACTCTCTTTCGCGCCGAAGCAAAGCAGCAACAGCGCCGCAGGCTCGAAGACCTCCGTGAGATGGCCAAGCAGCCTACACGCGAGCCCCCATCTTCGCCGGCGGCGGTACACGCGGAGGGTGCCGCAGAACAGGACGCGCACACTTGCGGCGAGGGCGCCGGAGCCGCGCAGTGTTCGACGAGCTCGCGGCTGCCGAGCTCGCGGCGCTCGAAGAGCACTATCAAGTGGACTGGGAGACGATTGACCCGTCGCTATTGCTCGATGGCGGCGTGCTCCGTGTGCTCTGGCGCCAGCTGGTGGTCTGTTGCTGCATCTTCGCGAGCAAGTTGGTGGAGCAGCAGCAGCGCTTTGGGCCGGCGCTGGCGCTGCTAAAGCTGGGCGAGCAGCTGCTGGAAGATCCCGCTAGCTTCATGGGCGGCACGACGATCCGGACGCAGCTCCGCGCCTTCGTGCACTCGGCACTCTCATTCTACTATTACAGGCGGCACAAGGCCAACGCCGCAGCGGTTTATGCCGAGCGGGCGCTCCGCTTCCATGTGAAACTGGGTCAGTGGACGCATGTGGCGCGGTGCCACGTGCATTGCGCCGTGGTTCTCTCCATGATGGGCAAGCACGAGGAGGCCATCAAGTGCCTCGCGCAGGTCCTGGACATGGTTGAGGACGAGCGCCTGCAAGGAGGCGGAACGAACGCCCACAAGGTCTGCCTCGTCGCTGTGGCCTATCACAACATTGCCGTCGAGCAACTTCTCGTGCGCCGACCCGCGGAGGCTTGCGTGAGCTCCCAGAACGCGCGGCGGCTCGCGCGACTGAGCCTCAGCTATGCCAATCGCTGGATCAACCAGTTCGAGCGCACGCACCACTTTGCGCTCGCGCAGCTGCAGGATCAACACTATGGCGTCGGCGAGCGCGCCGCAAACGCGGCTGCTGAGGCCGTGAAGCGCAAGGGAGCGGCCCACCCGCCAGCTGCGGTCCGGGAGTCGCTCAAGAGCAAGCGCGCACAGCGCTTGTACCGTGATATCGCCGACTCGCTTGAGCCAACATAAGGAAACAAACGTTGCGTTAGGCGGTCTGCGCGCCAAGAGCCGCCACGGCGGGGAGCGCAAGGCCCTCGCTGGCGCTTGCAGTCGACCGCTCGCTCCCTGTTGCGGGGTATGCCGCCCAGGCCTCCCGCTGAGGTCGCGCCCTTCGCCTCGGCCGGCGCGGCCCGGCGTGCAAGGGCACGCGAGTGCACTCGGTGGCCTCCTTGTGCTTGCTCTGGTTGAGACAGGTCTCCCGCTGCTGCTTGTTCTGCTCCAGCTCGGCCTGCAGCGCCTCGATCCGCTGGTACACGCGCGTGCGCTCCATAGCCGACTTGAACCAGAGCGTGTACTTTTCCACGACCGGCATCTCCAAGACCGGCTTAGGCGCTGGCGGGGCGGCTTTCGTGGGCGTGCTGGTGACTTTGGACTCGCTGCACCCAATTGAGCGATCGGACGAGCTGCTGAAGCTGCCCTCGTCCGCTGCCGCCGGCGTCGGCGCTGCTGTAGCTGTCGTCGCGCTTGCGGTTGGGCCCTCGCCGCTGTGTCGGCGGTCCACGCGCGCTGCCCCACGCGTCTTCTTGGCCGGCTTATCGCTCCGGATCATGCGAATGCGCACGATGTCCAGCG
This sequence comes from Thraustochytrium striatum, assembly GCA_022244645.1. Classification (NCBI taxonomy): domain Eukaryota; class Bigyra; order Thraustochytrida; family Thraustochytriidae; genus Thraustochytrium; species Thraustochytrium striatum. The sequence continues at coordinate 1,298,020 of JACDIV010000048.1, forward strand.
GCATCCGCTTTTGCGCCGCAGAGAACATGCCACTGCCTCCTCCGCCGTCTTCCTCATTGTTGCTCTCGCCTTGCACGCGGGCGTCGGCGGCCGCGCCGCTGGCGCTTGCCGGGAGGCCCGTGGTCCCGCTGTTCTGCGAGGGTGGGATCGTGACGAGCACCGAGTGCAGCGGCAGCCAGAAGCGAAACTCGAGCTTGTCGCCCACGCCCTTGGCCACGAGGAGGGCATCATTGAACAAAAAGCAGTCGCGCGGCTTCTTCTTGGCCGGCGCGTGACGCATCTCGCGGGTGGGCTTCGCGCCTGGCGCCTGGAAACTATAGTGCAGCTTGCATTGAAACTGCTGCACGAAGCGGCGGCCCGGCGCCACCACCTGCAGGTCGGGATGGACCTTGTCCAGCCCCTCGAGCTGGTTTGCGATCTCGAAGCTTTTCATGGCATTCCCGCGGCCAGTCGCGTTGACCTGGTCGGCGATGCGTGACACGGCCGTAGCGGCCGCGGCAATCGTGGCGTGCATGGGATGGTTGGCAGCTGTGCACTCGAGCAGGCCGCGAAAGAAAAGTGGATACTTGCAGATGCGCTGCACGGGCTTGATGAGCAAGTCGCCGAGGTCGAGGCCAGCGCAGCACGCGTGACGCGTGGCCGCGTCTAGGAAGCGCCGAAAGAGCGGGTTGTTGGCGCGGCATTCCTCCAGCGCGTCTACACTCCCTTCGTAGCTGTTGCAGTACACCGAGTAAAAGGCCTTGAAGACGGGCAACATGTTGGTGAAGGCGGCCGCAAAGGCGCTGGCGAGGCGAGGTCGAGGTCCTCAGCGGCGCCCCCGCCGCTGCCGCACGAGCAGCACGGGCCATCGCAGGAGCAGCCGAGGTTGCTCTCGATCCGCAGCAGCTCCATGTTGACCTCGAATAGCTGCGCGACGTTGCCGAAAATGGTCGAGATCTCCTTCTTGCTGAGAATCCCGCCGGGAGCCTCGAGCGCCACTTGCAGCGGAAGCATAAAGCGCGACACGACGACGTGCAGAGCGTCCACGTAGACGCTCCGTTTTGAGCATCTCCATGAAGAGAGGCCGGGCCTTGCCGAACTGGCTCTGCATGCGGCTGAACGAGCCTATCCGCAGTGCGGCTTTCGAGGCGCTCATCTCGCGGACGATGCGCCGCTCTGCCACCTTTTTGCGCCGCAGCTGCCGCCCGAGCTCGCACGCGCCAAAGGCGGCCTTGTTCATACCCACGCGCTTGTGCTGCTGGCCTTGCGGCTGCTGCTTGTCGTCGGACTCGCCCATCGCTCGGCGTCACTCAATCAGGCTCTGTCTGCATGATGCGCTTCGTGGCTGCTGCTTCATAGGGCGGCCGCCCCGAGGCCTGCAAACAACGCGGTGGGCCCTTATGTCCCGCACACGACGGATGTCGCCCGCGGGGCGGACAACCAGGGGTGGGAGGAAGAAGAATAAAGGCACGGAAGACTGACATCATCAAAGTTGCGCAAGCCGAGGCGACTGGCGAGTCATTCGCCTTCAACCGGCGGCGTAGTGGGCGCCTTGGTCGGGTATGGCGTCGGAAACATGGTGGGCTTGCCTGTGGGTTTCAGGTCGCACCCGTCTGCCAAGTACCCGCACTTGTTGCCGTTCTCGCCGACGAGCTCGTCCGTGGGCGACGCGGGAACCTCGGGCCCCCCGAGCACGAAGCTAAACCCCAGGGCCAGGTTGCCCACGACCAGCGCGAAGAACACCAACATACATTGCAAACAAAGGCCTCTTGAACAGCGGCACCTGGCCATTGCCGCCCACGGGCACAGCCAGCAGCCACGACTCGGCGCGCGTTAGCCGCCGCGCCGGCTGCTGCGGCCCCAAGCTGTTGGCCCTCCTCATCGCGTACCTCTCCCTCGCCGCCACTTCTCGCGCCCTTCCGAGTTGTTGTGCGACACTTTTGGACAAGAACTGGACCGGTGCCAGGCTCCTCGAAAGCCAGGCTCCTCGAAAGCCAGGCTCCTCGAAAGCCAGGCTCCTCGAAAGCCAGGCTCCTCGAAAGCCAGGCTCCTCGAAAGCCAGGCTCCTCGAAAGCCAGGCTCCTCGAAAGCCAGGCTCCTCGAAAGCCAGGCTCCTTGATCATCGAAACAGCGAACAGCAGCAGGGTGGCGACCCCGAGCGGACGGAGGCAGTAAAGAAGGAAACAAAGAACATCGTTCGACCTGGTTCGATCATCAGAGAGACGGCCTCGGGTCGCCGGTGCCAACGAAAGGCGACATGTGAAAGCGCCCCCGCGCAGAGCTGCGGCGGCGCATCAAGGACCGTTGCGCGGGCGATGGGCCGTCCACATCGGACTCGGATGCCTGCGACGTGAGGTCGTCGTCGTCGTCGTCGTCGTCGTTGTCTTCCGACTGTCCCTCGGTGAAATCAAAGTGGGGCTCGGGCGGCCGCACGGGCTCCAGGGCGCCGTCGGGGCTCCCATCGTTTGATGTCTGCCCAGAACCGCCAGACTCCTGCTGCTGCGCGCGCTGCATGGTCTGGCGCATCAGGTTGAGCGTGATGGGCACGGGCGCAATGAGAAGGCGTGCGGCCTCTCGCATGACTGTGAGAGCATCTTCGCGCGAGGTGTGTCCGCGGTCGCTTCGGCCAAAGCCACGGTCCTGCTCGATGAGAACGTCCAGAGGCTTGGCGAAGAACTGCTTTTGCACCAAGTCGAGGGCCATGTCCGAGACCACCGCCATGAAGAGGACCACAAGACTTGAGCCCAGGCGCGGCCTGCATGCGCTTCTGCCGAGTAAAGAAAAGGCGGCACCGTGAAAATGGCCATGCCAACGAGGAAGCACAGCATGATGAAGGCGAAGGCCAGCGTCGTGACGTTGGTGAACGCGTTGGCAGCAGTGAGCTGCGCGTAAAAGATGAGCATGAAGACCGTGGCAAAGGCCGTGCTGCCGACGACGGCCTGCGGCTCGGCAGCTTGGGCCCCATAGATTACCACGGCATAGACCAGCCCCGTGTGCAGCAGCGCCTTGCAAAAGGACTCGAGCATGCGCCACACGCTCAGGTCCATGTTGTGCGCTCCAATAGCATAGGTCCACGGGTTGGCCAGCACAAACTCGCTGGACAGGTCCTTGTTGAACCAGCCCACGGCGATGATGGCAAAGTTAAAGTAGGCCGCGGCGAAAAAGGTGTACAGGTACTCAAAGTAGACCTGCTGGCCGCTCCACAGGCACAGGGGCTGGAAGAGGTACATGACAAAGATGTACAGCGCCCAGCAGTACACCAGGAAGGTGATCACGATAGAGAGCCGGCGGTAGTTCCATCGCCCGTGCACCAACAGGAGGGCGCACCACAAAGCGGAACTGCGCGATCGAAAAGTCCGAGCTGTTGACCGCTTGCCGCCCTTCGTGCCCGCTGATGCCGATGCCTACGTGCGCGCTCTGGATCATGGGCACGTCGCGCCGTCCCCGATCGACAGCGTGATGGGCTCCCGCGCAAGTTTGCTGCGGTCCGGCGCGAAGCGCACCATCTCCACCACCAGCGCCTTTTGCTTGGGGCTCACGCGGCATGCCAGCACCACCTTGCAGGCGCGGGCGACCTCCAGGAATTTGCGCTGCAGCTCTGCCGAACCCTTTTGCTCGGTGAGAAGCTGCTCGAGCGCACCGCCCGACACGATCATCGCCAAACAGTCCGCGCGCACTTCGCCAAGTCGCGCGGCGCGCTCCACTTCCGGGTTGAGCTGTGCCTCGGCGCTGGGCGGCGGCGGCTCAAGCCCTGCTTCCAGGTCGCCGCCACTCGAGCCCTCGGCGGTGCCAGCACCAGGACTCAGGTGGGCACGCGCGGCCATGCGAAGCAGCACGGCGATCCGGTCGAGCTGCGCCTTAAGCTTGGCTGCGTCGGTGCTCACGAGCTGCAGCTGGAGCATCTGCCGCTCCAAGAGCCGTGAGCTCAGGCCAATATTGATGGCTGTTTCAATTTTGTCCCCCGTGAGCACCCACACCTGGATGCCGGCGTCGCGCAGTGTCTGAATAGCCTCGGGCACCCCGCTCTGCAGCTGGTCTTCCACCGCCGTCGCGCCGATGATTTGTACGTCCCGTTCGACGGCCTCTGCAGCCGCTGACAGCGCCGCCTCGCGCTCGGCACTCGGGGCTACCATGGCCTTTTTGTGCAAGCGCTCCCACTCCAAGAACTCGGCCTCCTTGATCTCGCGCCGGCCCATGACGAGCGTGCGCAGGCCACCCCAGGCGTATTGTAAGAGACGGCGCTTCATGTCGTCAACGAGGCTTCCTGGCCAGGCGCCGCGCGCTCGAGCATCACGTTGTCGGCGCCCTTCAGCACCTCGAGGCGGCCATCTTCGCGTGACACTACGAGCGACATGCGCTTGCGCGTGCTGTTAAACTGGTTGAGTGCGAGTACCGTATAGGTCTCCTCCCTCCCGTCGGGTAGACGGATTCGCACGCGGCCGTCGCGCGCGTCGACAAGCTCGACGCCGAGCTCTGCCGCACCCTGTACGAAGGCCTCCTCGTCCGGGCTCTCGGCGTTTAGGGACCTCTCGCCAGTGTCCGGGTTCTCGTCCAGGATCACAGTATGGCAAACCGCCAAGAACACGACGAGGTCGAGGAGCTCCTTGCGCGCAACGGAGCTTCCGCCCTCGCCGCTGCGCAGCAGCGTGCGCGCGGCGTCGAGCTCGAGGGCGCGCGTAGGCGGCGGCGCGGCCGCCTTCTTGCCCGTGCCATCTTCGGGGCAAACTGCTTCGGCGCCGCCCTCGTCCGTGTCGTGGAGCAGCTTGGCCGACTCGTCCGCGACCGCCATGGCGCCCGCCTGCGGGTCCTTTTCGTCCACCTCAGGCGGCACAAAGCCGTGCATGCGCTTGTTGACGTAGCAGCCCACCAGCTTCATTTCATTGCGCGTCAGCGTCCCCGTCTTGTCCGAAAAAGTGCGTGACCTGGCCAACCTCCGCCGCGAGCGCGGCGCTGCGGCAGCGCGCCGGTGTGTCCGTCTCTGGGTGGTACATAGCGAGGTCGTGGTTGATGTAGAAAGACATCATCAGGTTGATCCATGAGAAAGACGGTCGAGATCGGGATAAAGTTGCTGAACAGCACAACAAGGTGATCAGGAACGCCAGCCCGCCCGGGAGGACATACCCCGCCGTGGAGCTGGTGTTCTGAAAATACCACCAAGCGCTTGTGTCCGGCTCGTTGTACAGCAGGCCCACCGCAAGGCCGCAAATCACCAGATAGAACAGGAACAGGAGGATCAGCAGCCGATTGACGTTGACGTCCAGGCGCGAGAACTTGTCCGGCGAGGCCTTGCGCGAGAGGGCCAGCTTGGTCTCGTGGCCCCCATAGGCCACGAGGCCGATCACCCAGTGCGTGTTGCGCAGCTCCGAACCCCGCAGCACAAGGTGCCGAAACTCCAGGGGCAGCTTTGCGCCCGGCCCGCCGGCCTCCTGCGAGCGGCGGGAAGGCTCGAACGCGCCGTTGAACTGCAGGAAAGCATTCGGTTGCTCGTACTCGAACATGCCGCGCACAATCTGCGACAGCGAACGCGAGGCGTGCTCTAGCTCGGCCTGGGATCCGCGCTGCTGGATAGAGTTGTCTTCTTGCGCCGTTGCGCCGTCCGCGGGCCCCTGGACCCAGCCGGGGCCACGACCGCGCTTTTGCGACCCATGCTCCGGGCAGTCGCCTTGCTGAGCTCTGGGGCACCTCCTTGATTTTCAGGTTGGTCTCGCCGTCGATCCCGCTCGTCTCGATGTAGCACATGTTGCGCTTGTCGTTCGCCGTCGCGTAGAGTAGCACAAGGTCCGCTGGGAAGGTTTCGCGCTCGCGCACCACCACCATGTCGCCCGGCAAAAGCTCGCCCCACTGCTTGGTACAAGCTTGCCGTCCCCAGGCCGCACGCGCTGCACCTCACGCGAGTTCTCGGCGCGGTCTCCGCGGTGCTTGGCGAGGTCATCAAGGCCCTCAACAACCATGCCGGCGACCACCAAGATGGCCAAGTAGGTCGCTGTGCCCGCGGCCTCCCACGGCGTCAGAAACAGCGAGGGCCAGGTGTTGCCCACCACAAGGAGGATCACCACGGCTAAGAAGAAGGCATTGACGAAGCGGCGGAACTGAAAGGTGGCCGACAGCGGCACAAAGGTCCCACACCGAGTACTTGCTCGTTCGCACGCTGTTGTTCCGCCGCGGCTTGCGCCAAACCTCTCCAGCGGCGCCGTCGTCCCTGCCCCGCCGCTGCGCGCGCAGGAACGCGTTCGTGAGCGGGACTTGAAGCTGGGTCACGCGCAGCGCCTCGCCCTTCTTGGGGCCTTTCACCGGCCGTTCAAAGCAACGCTCCAAACGCAGCGTCCGCAGCACCCGGGTGCACACGCGACCCTGCGCGGTTCAGCCCCTCGTCCTTCTCATCGGCCCACGCGTCCTGCTGCGCTAGCTCAATGGCCTCCAGCCGCGCGCTCTCTGTGCGCTGCACCTCGTCCTCGCCGTCCATCGGCCCCCTGCTCTATGCAAACCAAGCTGTGGTTTTCCTTCTGAATGACATGAGCAGAGGTCGCTGGCACGATGAAGAGCCTGCTTCGCATGACATGACAAAGAGAGGCGGTCGAGGCGCCCCCGCCATCCGCGAAGGGTGTGCTCCCACGGCGACATCAAGCGCGACAATTTCGTGGTGAGCGCCACGGCGACCCGCTCTTCATCGACTTGCCAACGGCGAGGTGAGTGCTTCCCGACGGCGCCAGCGACAACGACACGAGAAGTGACACGAGCGCCTTTCCCCGCCAGCATCGTGAGATGATCATGCTCCAGTCATGTCGAAGCCGATCAATGGGTGCAATCAGTCGTCCTTCTTGGCTACTGTATCCTTGTCCTCCACTGTTGCCTGCCCATGCCTGCCCTTCTTCTCTGCGGCCTCCTTCTCGATGGCCTTGCGCAGCTCGCCAAGGAACCAGTTGACCGACACCGTCAGACACACGGTCAGCACGCCGATGTTGTACGTGTGGATGCCGCCGATGTCCATGTACACCATCAAGGCGAGGGTCAGCCCCAGAACCGCCATGCACGCGTTGAAAATGGACTACCGCGGGATTGCGCAGAGGATCCATCATCCACTCGAGCTTCTCGAGGACGCTCTTTTCTTCCCAGGGCTTTTCCTCGCCCTCCTCCTCCTTGCTTTCCGCTGCGGAAGCGGCGGGCGCTGCGGTAGCTGCAGAGCCACTGTCCTTGCCAGCGTCGGCCACTTGCTTGGGGTCGTACAAGAATAGCTTGGTGATGCCATCGCACACCACGACCTGCGAGGGCTCGCCGAGGTATGGCAGCGAGACATGCTGCTCACAATGCGTGCGCCACGCTTGTGCGCCGCCGACACAGCGCCTGGAGCTTTGGGTTGGTCTGTACGCACAGGTACATAAAATACGATGGTGGCGCCTGGTAGGTCTTCCTTGCACACATCCATGTGACGCACCTCCACGGTGCTCCCTAGCCCCTGCCGCTCGACCTCTTCCCGCGCGCGTTGCGCGTACCGCTCCTCATACTCTACGCCGATGCAGCTGCACCCCGCAGCCTTCGCCAGCTCCACGATCACGCGCCCGTCGCCGCAGCCCAGGTCGTACACGACGTCCTGGGCCTGCCGCGACCAGCTCGAGCGTCTTGCGCACGACGTCCTCCGAGCTCGGGTTGAAGGGCGCGAGGTTCTCCATCGCCTTCCGCACCACGAGCACTTGCTGTCCTGTTGATCCATCGAGAGGCGAAGATCGAGATCTCTTTTCGTTGACGCAGCCAAGGCGCGGCGGCCCTGCGCGCGCTCTGCATGGCACAATGGCAGAGCATTGGCGATGTGCGCTACCACAAGCTGGCCATGTATGACTTGCGCTGGCCACTCGACCGCGCGAGGCGCTCGAGAACGGCATGTTTGCCGGCGCGCCCAATGGTGGCCCGCTTGCTTACGTGCCGCCGCTCGACCGCCAGGCAAGGTGTTCTCCCTGGCTGGAGAGCTCCTCGCGAGCTTCGATCCTGGCCCGCGCCATGACGTCGTGGCCGTGGGCTGGCCGCCAAAGACGGCAGCGAGGGCAGCTCGCTAGTGCGGGACGTGCTGCTCGTGGTCACGCGCAGCGGGGAGGTGCGAGTGTACCTTCCCGCCCTGGGCCGCCCGGAGCGGCCTTCACGTGGCCGCTGCTTGCTGCACTTTGGCGACCAAGTGCTAAAGCTGCCACGTGCACAAGCATGGCGTGGTAGCCGTGCTAAGTAGCGGCCGTGGTGGCTGGCCAAATGGACGGGTCTTGCCGCCACCTGAACGGAGGCCGGCCCGTGATTGTCGAGCCAGCACGAGAGCAGCCGCTGCGTGTGCGCGGCGAACGAGGATGGTGTCGCACTGGTTTCGACCTCGCTCGGTCGCGTTTTGGCGGTGGACGCGAGCGCCGCCCGCCCGCTGCGGGTCCATCAGGGCCAAGGGGAGCCGGATAACGTGGAGCGCATGACGCTGTCCCCGAATGGGGTGCTGCTAGCCTGCTTTCTGTCCTCGGGCTGGCTTACTGTCAACACGGCAGGACGAAGAGGCCAAGCAGGTGGTCGAGTTTGACACCGAATCAGGCGTGGCGCCCGTGCAGCTTTGCTGGTCCGGAGGCGATAGCGTCGTGTGCACTGGCGCCAATTCGGGCTTCTCATGGTCGGACCTACAGGCGACTGGGTCAAGTACACCTATGACGAGCCCGTGGTGCTCCTGCAAGAGCTCGACTCGCTGCGCATCCTCACGGTTGATGCCCTTGAAACCCTGTCCAGAGTACCACCAAGCACCGAAGCGGTGCGGCGCGTCGGGAGTTTTTTGCCTGCAGCAATGCTTTCTCGACGCGGTCCAGGCACTGGACACCGACCCACGCTCTGCTGACGTCAGTTTGCGCGCTATCAAGGAGGAAGGCACGCTTCCTGAAGCCGTGATCGAGCTTATCGACGCGGCCACCGCAGAGGTCGACGTGACCGAGCAGCAGTCGCTGCTCAAGGCGGCTGCGGTCGGAAAGACCTGGTGCGACAACGAGGACGAACGCCGCGAGTGCGCGGCCGCCTTTGTGCTGGCCTGCAACTCGCTCCGCGTGCTCAACGTGGTGCGCCACACCAGCGTGGGCTTCCCGCTGACGCTGCACCAGCTTGAGGATCTTGGCTCGAGGCGCCTCGTGTCTCGCCTTGGACCGCCGCATGCACCTTCTCACGCTCAAGCTTCAGGTATACCTCGGCCTGCCGCACGCGGTCAAGCAGGCGGTTATGATGCATTGGGCCTCGGCCAAAATCCGCTGCACGAAACCGACCCGCGCCCCGAGACCGCGACAACGTCGCCCTCGTCCACGCCTCCGTCGCCGTCGCCATCGGCGGCGGCGGCGGCGGCGCGGCGCCGCCGCAGCGCCGCCGCGTGCCGCACAGCCTGCCACCGATACACTGGGCCAATGAGCTCGGTGTCCGTGGCGTGGGGGCCGGGCTCCCCAGCATTGCCCGCAGCGGCGGCCTCTGCGGCTGGCGTCATGCGAAGCAACAAAGTCTCGCGGCGCGCGGAGATAGCGACGAGCCGCAGCACGGCGCTGCAGAAACAGAAGAGCGCGAGCGCGCGCTATTCGAGACGCTGCGAAGCAAGTTGGCCCCGGTCAAGGGCATGCGATACGCCGCCTTGGCGCGCACGGCCTCGCGCGCAGGCAAGCCGGTGCTTGCCAAGCTGCTGACGACGCCGAGCCGGTGAGCCTGCACCGCGCGTTACAGCTCTTGCAGCTCGGCCAGCTGCCCAAGGCGCTCGCGTACGCGGTCCACGCGCATGAGCCGGGGCTCATCCTCTTCGTCCTCCTCGCGGCTTTGCCCGGAGCGGAAAGGCCAACCCCACCAAGCTGGACATGCCCGCCTACCTGACGCTGATCTCCCAGTTCCCCCTCGCGCGAAACATCCTCGCAGACTACCTAGAGCGCAGCGGGCAGAACAATCTGCTCCTGAGGCTTCTCGAGCAAAGCGGGCGCCTAGCTGCCACCACGCGCAAGCTCATCCACGACGCCTACCTCGGCGAGACGCTCGCGCATCGCGCTGGATCGCTCCGCGCGGCGCAATCACGCCTCAAGCGGCTCGCCCAGCAACCGCCGCCGCCGGCCCAGCAGCCAGCCCAGCATCAGCCACCTTCCAGCTGCAGCGTCAGCGCGCTTCCTTCATGACGCAAGTGCTGGATGAGCAGCTGCGGCTCCGCGATTCCAGGAGGAGATGGAGGCTCTCACGGGCAAGGCCCGCTTCGTGGACAACTCGCTCGCGGACACCATCTTCAATCTCCTCATATGCGCCTGGACCGCAAGGCGCAGCAAATCAAGGACGAGCTGCGTGCAAGCGACCGCCTTTTCCAGCACATGAAACTCAAGGCCCTTGCGCAGCTGCAAGAGTGGGATCAGCTCCAGCAGCTGAGCAACAAGACCTCGCTGCCGCTCCTCGACTTTGTAGAGGCCTGTATGGAGGCAGGCAACACGCGCGGGGCGCTCGCGTACGCCGAGCGCGTGACTGGCGAGGACCGCCTCGAGGCGTTGCTCAAAACGGGTCAATGGGAGGCTGCTGCCGAGGTTGCCGCCGAGGCCTCGGATGTCACCACCCTGCAGCTCTTGCGGATGAAGTGTCAGGACGACGCGCTCAAAGACCGTATCGCGCAGCTCATGCGAAGGCTTTGAGACAGAGCGAGAAGAAGATATTGAGTCGGTTTACGTCTCAGCGCCGTACTTTTTCTTCAACTTGGCAAGCAGCAGCTCCTCGCGGCCAGCAAAGCGCTTCATGATCACGTCCAAAGTGCCCAGCTTCTCGGGGTTGTGCTCGCGGTAAAACCCCGCAACCAGCTCCCGATAGTTGACGGGCTGCTCTGCCCCCCCGGCCCCGGCCCCGGCCCCGGCCCCGGCCCCGGCCCCGGCCCCGGCCCCGGCCCCGGCCCGGCCTCGGACGCGTCCGTGCCCGTCTCGGCTTGCTGCGCATCGCTCTCGGTCTCTCGCGGCTCGACCTCGACCGGAGGATCGACTTTTTCCTGGCCCGCCCCGGCCTCTCCAACTATTCGCTGCTGCGTGCTCTCACCCTGGCAGGCGGCGGCTGGGGCGGCTCGGCAGGCTGGGGTGGCTCGGCAGGCTGGGGCGGCTCGACTGGCTGAGGCGGCTCGACCGGCTGGGGCGGCTCGACTGGCTGAGGCAGTTCAGTCGGTTGCGGCGGCTCGGCCGGCTGAGCCGGCTGAGGCTGTGGCGGCGGTGGCACCGTGACGGGCGGACGCGGGGGCACCTTGAGCTTGAAGCTATTTGTCTTGGGCGGAGGGCACTTGCACCCGCCGCGTGCTCCGTCTTGGGGTGCCCACTTGCACGTGTTAAAGGCGGTCGCCGCCAAGTCGAGCCGAAAGTTGCCGCACGGCCCGTCTTGTCCGCCTTCCGACTCTGCGGCTTCGCCCTCTGGCGCCGCATCCGCCTTTTGGCCATCCGCGCGTCGCGCTAGTAATGCCCGCATTTCGTCATTTGCCCCCAGCCCTGCGCCCATCGTTGCGAGCAAGTTGCGCCTCGACCTATTTGCGGATTCTTCACGAGCCTCGTCGGCAACTGCTCGCAGCTTCCTCTGCTTGCGCACCGGCCGCGCCAGCGGCAAGCGCTTCGCGCTCGGCTCGAGCGACCGCTCTTGTCGCTCCAGCCGCTCCAGCCGCTCCCGCTGCCTGACCTGCTCCTCTGTTTCTTCCTCCTCGGCCTCTCCTTGGACCTCGGCCTCGGCCTCGACGTTTTGGTTTGGTCTCGCTACCTTGATCCGCCGGTGCTGGCGCCACTGCGCCGTTTACAGCTGCCGCTGCCGCTGCCGCTCCACCATCTTCGTGCGCCGTAGAGTCGCCGGCGCTAGCCGGTTGAGCGCCTGCACCCGCATCCGCTCCGGGTGAGTCCTCTGCTTCCATTCCGGCGTCTTCAACTGGCTTGGAGCTGGCGGCTGCTGCTGCTGCGGCGGCGGCGGGACCGTAGCCGCCCCCCCAGCCCCTTGAGCGTTGCTCGGCGCCGATGCAGCCGCTGTGTCAGGCCCGATTTCCCCAGCCTTTTCAACTTCTGCGGTTTCTTCTGCGGCACTCGCATCGTCAACTTCCACTTCCGTTCGGCCCTCCTGCTTGGCTCGAGTCCCCGTCGTTCTCGTCCTGCGCGCAGCTTCCCGCCTCAGCCGATGCCCGGCCAGCAGAGTCACGACGCGGGAGGGGCGGCGGCTGCTGCTCTGAGTTTGCCGTTGGCGTGTCTTCACCTGCCTCGCTCATGTTCTTGTCAATCTGGTCTCGGTTGGCGTCGGCGCTAGCGTCGGCCCTACCGTGGAGCTCAACCACTTCGTCGCGCTTGGCTGTTCCTTTATCGCCGTCGCCGTCCTCCTCCTCCTCGTCGTCGTCGTCGTCCCCCTCGTCGCCGGCGTCGTCATCGGCGTCGTCGCCGGCGTCGTCATCAGCGTCGTCTTCTTCTCCATCATCGGTCGTGTACTCGCTGCTGTTGACGCTGTCATCGGCCACAGCCTCCGCCTTGGGAGGAGAGGCGGCTTGCGCAACAGCAGGCGCAGCAGTCACGGAAGAGCGCTTAGGAAGGGGGGGCGGGGCCTCCTGCGCGTCCCCGGCTTCGCCGTCCTGACTGGCACCTGCATCGTCAGCTGCACCAGACGCAGAAGCGCGGGGCGGCAGCGGGGGAGGCGGGCCATCGTCATCTTCGTCGTCCCGTCGCTGGCCGATCTCGCCGGCAGCAGCGGCCGCAAGGGCCGCGGCAGCAACTGCCGGCTGCGGACTCGGGCGGGCAGCTTCCTCCTGCTCCTGAAGTCGCCGCTGGTGCGCCTTGTAGGCCTGTTCCTGCTCGAGTGTGGGCATTTGTCCTACGCAGTTCTTGGCCTCGTCAATGAGGTTGAGGAGCTTTTTCTGCGTCATGTAATCGAGGCCTTCCCACACCTCACCTTGGCCCTTCTTGACGCTGGCGAGGTCGGCAAACTCCTCCACTCCCATCTGCAAAAGCGCTGGATGGAGTGCCTCGAGGCGGCGCGCCGTAAGCGCGCTCTCAAGGCTCTTATAGACCACTGCGGTGGGCGCCGGGGCATCCGTCTCCTCCATGTAGATCGGCTTGGTTTCTGCGGCAGCCGGATGCTGTCAATCGAGAACGCCGGGCAGCTTCCCCCTCGCGGGCACCAGAGTCGGCGTCAAGCTCGGCAACCGTCGCCTTGGCGGGCCCTTGGCGCTCCAAGAGCACGTCGTCAACAGTCTTGGCGCCCTCGACGCGCCCAAGGCCCGTACAGCAGCCGTACTTTTCGATCAGTCCCGAGTCGAGCTTCGTAAGTCCGTTCTTGTACGCGTACTGCACGATCATGTCGGCGTGTTGAGCTTTTGCGGCTCGAAGAGTAGAACTGAACGAGCTTGTCGCGCACGTGCAAGTGGCTGAAGCCCTCCAGATCCGTCCCACTTGGGCAGCAGCATCGTCTGCAGCGGCTGCGCTCTCCGGCGCCCCATCTGCCGCCGGCGCAGCCGCCGGCGCAGCCGCCGGCGCAGCCGCCGGCACAGCCGCCTGCTCCTCCGCCGGCGCAGCTTCGCTCAGCACGCTCGTTTCTTCGAGCGGCTGGTCTTGCGTGTCCTCATCCTGGTGCTGGCCGCCATCCTCCTGCGGGCGCCTGCGCCTCCCGATCCCCAGCCTGCGGAAGAAGCCCATGACCTCCTCCTGCTCCCTCGATCTCTGCTGCCTCCGTCCGACCAGAAAAACAACAGACGTGAACGTGAACTGACAGAGTAAACGAATGCGACGTGAACGTGAACTGCCAGAGTACAAATGAGACGTGAACGTGAATCTCCTTGAAAAGAGTTGCAAGAGGAGGCGAACGAAGCCGAGGAGATGTCAGAAGGTCGGCGGCGCGGAGGAGGAGGAGGGGAAGAGGAGGAGGAGGAGGCCGAGGTCGTGGCGGTCGCGGGGGGTCGCGCGGAAGAGGACGCGGGCGCCCTCAGACGAGCGCGGGGGGAGGCTGAACGACTGCGCCAACAAAGGGGATGTGGGTGGCACCTTGGCGGCCCTGCGCGAGCTGGAGGTGGTCGGAGACGTGTCAACAGTGACACTCAATATTCTCATCAAAGCGTATGGGCGCGGCGGACAGCCCCAGCAGGCCTGCGCCGTGCTGCAGAACATGATATACGGCATGCCTGGCGGCTATGGGTGCCTGCCGAGCGAGAGCTGTATAGCGCCTGCGTGGCGGCCCTGGCCGAAAACGGCGACACCACCTCGGCCTGGACGGTGATCGGCTGGCAGCTGCAGGCAGGATACAGCGTGCAGGGCAGCTTTTGCAGCATGGTGCGCTCGGCGCCCAGCAACCAGGTGCTGGCGCTCGTGCAAGCGGGCATGCGCGACTTTTCCGTGGTCATGAACTCGAGACTGCTCAACACCGCTCTAGTCGCCGCACTTGAGCCGCACGCGGACCTCGCGCAGGCCGATTGCCTCGTACAACTCGCCAGGCAATACGGCGTGCCTCTGGACTCCAAGGGCTGCACGCTGCTTCTCACAGCTTGCGGGCGCATGGGGATGCTGCGCGAAGCCGTCGACTACTTTGACCGCTTCATGGAGGCGAGAGACACGCAGCCGGACCTCAAGCTCATCACAACGGCCATCAGCTTGCTCGTCAACCACGACCCGCCGCTCATGGACCGTGTTGAGGCGATTTTGGACACGCTTGGCGGCCTGGGCGGCCTCGAAAGCCACGAGGCGCCCCCCGAGTGCCCCGCGGGGGCCACCAATGGCTCGGCGGCGGTGGGACCTGGCGCAGCGGACGCCGACAAAGAAAAGGGCGACAAAGAGGAAGCAACTGCAGCGCCGGGTGCCAAGCATGCGAAAGGGGTCGCCACAGAGTGGAAGCCAACCCCGCCCGCGGCTGGTGCGGAGACTGCGCCGCCTGTCCCAATGGTGCAGAAATTGCCCGTTGCCGCTGACACCGTGCTCGTGAACAACCTGATCAAGGGCTACGGGCGACTCAAGCCGCCGCAACTGGCAAAGGCGCAGGCCTACTTTGAGGCTCTCCTCGCAAGCCCGAGGCTGCGACCCTCCGCGTACACGTTCTCGGCCATGGCCAACGTGTTGTGCTCTGTAGGCGAAGCAGACGGCGCTGAGGCGGTCATACGGCGCATGCCAGAGTTCGGGCTGGAGTTCGCCCCGGTGCATTTCAACATCCTGCTCAAGGGCTACAGCAAGTGCCGCTGCCGCCTCGCAAACGGGTCGTGCCGCTGCCGCGTGTGTTGCTGCAGCGACCCCGAGCGCAGCCTCGAACTCCTGCGCGAGATGGAGTCCCGCGGCCTTGCGCTTGACCGCGTGACAATGCAAAGCCTCGTGGAGTCTTTGTGTTCGGCCGCGCAAGTGGACAAGGCATGGGCCATTGTGACGGGCGTCATGTGCGGCTCGGACAACCCCGCGCTCCAGCCGACGACCAGCGTGTTCAATATTCTGATGCGCGGCATTTGCATCAAGTATTCCGTCCCCGTCTCCGTGGGCTCGGGCTGGCGGAAGACTCGATTCGTACGCCCTGATCGAGAAAGACAAGATCGACGAGGCCTTCGAGGAGGTCGAGGCGGTGCACAAAGCCATGTCTGATCTCGGGCTCGAGCCAGACGACATCACGCACAACACGATGCTAGGCGTGCACTGCGCGTTCTCGCCCTTCACACCGTGCTTGAACACCTCAAAGCCAAGGTCCCCGAGTACGAGCGCAAGGAGAACGTGCTCATCGGCTTCAACATCCTCCTTAACAGCTTGCAGCCGAGCCGGGCCGAGGCAGCGCTGCTCAAGCCCAAGCCGGAGGATAAAGGGGGCAGCCTTCGCGATTCGGTCATGGCTACTGCTGCGGACCAGGCCAACGCCGACCTCGGCGAACTTCGCCGTCGCGTGCGCCTTGTGCTGGACACTATCACTCAAGTCGGGCTGGTGCCTGACACTATTACACTCAACGCTGCGCTGCGCACCCTCGTGGAGGCGGGCATGGTGCTCGAGGCGGAGCAGCTGCTGGAGGAGCTCGCCGAGACGGCCAAGCCCGACTCGACCAGTGTCAGTCTGATCGTGAACGCCTTGTTGGCGGCCACGCGTCGTTCCGAGGCAGGGAGCTCATGCTCAAGGCGCAAGACAAATACGGCGTCTGCTGCTGCCCCAGACGCGCAAAGAGCTGCTCGCTGAGTGATTTTGATTCAAGGGCTCTGCAGACCCCGAGTACAGGGATTGAGCTCGACGTCGCACAGGAAGTCAGTCCCTGGGCACAGGCGCAGGATACAGCGTCTGGCTGCTGCCCCAGACGCGCAAAGAGCTGCTCGCTGAGTGATTTTGATTGAAGGGCTCTGCAGACCCGAGTACAGGGATTGAGCTCGACGTCGCACAGGAAGTCAGTCCGGGCACAGGCGCAGAGGATACAGCGTCTGGCTGCTGCCCAGACGCGCAAAGAGCTGCTCGCTGAGTGATTTTGATTCAAGGGCTCTGCAGACCCCGAGTACAGGGATTGAGCTCGACGTCGCACAGGAAGTCAGTCCCTGGGCACAGGCGCAGAGGATACAGCGTCTGGCTGCTGCCCCAGACGCGCAAGAGCTGCTCGCTGAGTGATTTTGATTCAAGGGCTCTGCAGACCCCGAGTACAGGGATTGAGCTCGACGTCGCACAGGAAGTCAGTCCCTGGGCACAGGCGCAGAAGTTGTCCCTGAAGTTGCCGACACCCCGACCCATCATGTCCATGAAACCGAACGTCATTTCGATCAGTCACGACAAGGAGCCTGCTCCCAGTCCCGAGCGAGTGCGCGGCGGTTGCTGGCGCGCCATGAGCTTCGCCTGCTGCCAGCGAAGCAACAAGCTCTCAGCCAGACTGCGCGTGCAGCTGCAAGCGCATCTGGATGCCTTGCGCGAGCACGCGCCTGGCATCCCTGGACCCATCGCCCTCTTTAGCCAGGAGGGTCAGTTGCTTGCGAGCCGCGAGGGCGAACGGGGCGCGCCCTCGGCGCTGGCGCTTTCGGCGCTGCGCACGGCGTCCTGCCGCTTCGGTACGTTTGCTTCTGATCTAGCTACACAATGCGCCCGCTGACCCGAGCGCTCAATCCACAGCGGCCACTCTACAAGTGTCCGAGTGCCCGGTCGTGCACGTCAAGGGCGACAACACGCTCTTCTCGTGCTACGTCGTGGGCGGGCGCTTTCCTCCTAGCATTCTTCGCAGCGATGGACGCGGCTGCGTTTGACACCACTGAGCTGGACCGTGACATCGCCCCCAGACTCGACGACCTGGGGCTCGTTCTGGCCGACCTTGTCCCGCTGCCGCCGTGATCAAAACCCTTCGTCATCCTGATCAACAAAGTCAAGTTTATGCTTACTGCGGATTGTTCTGCATGTGCCGCATCAGCAGCTGCTGTTGCTGGTGCTTCATCAGCATCTCGACTTGCTGCGGCGTCAGTGTCTGCATACGCTGCGGCTGCGGCTGCGGCGGCTGTTGTAACATCTGTTGCTGCAGCGTTGTTGTTGCTGCTGTGCCTGCTGTTGCTGTTGCTGCTGTTGCTGCATCATGATCAAACGAAGTTGCTGCACTTGCTGCGGGGTGAGCTGTGATGAGACCTCTTGCTGCTGCTGCTGCTGCTGCTGCTGCTGCTGCTGCTGCTGCTGCTGCTGCTGCTGCTGCTGCTGCTGCTGCTGCTGCTGCTGGAGAAGGAGCAGCTGCTGCATGTCCGCCTGGCTGAGCTGGAACTGTTGTTGCTGCTGTTGCTGCTGCTGCTGCTGCTGTTGCTGCTGCTGCTTGTACACCTGTTCTTGGCTCTCAATCACCGTCTCGAGTTGCTGGGCGTTGATCTGCTGCGACTGGATGAGCGCAACAATGCGCTGCATCAACTGATCATTGACGACGCCCGCATCATGTAGGACCGGAGCCGCTGCAGCTGCTGATTGGTGATTTTGCCCAACGACTTGTTGCGGCTGCGCTGCCTGCTGCTGCGCCGCCTGTTGCTGAGCCGCTTGCTGCTGCTGGAGTTGTTGAACGAGCTGCATCTGCAGCGGGTTGAGCTGGCCCGATTGCTGGAGTTGCTGAAGTTGTTGGAGCTGCAGCTGTTGGAGCTGCTGCTGGTGCGCCGCCTGCTGTTGTGCCTGCTGTTGTGCCTGCTGTTGTGCCTGCTGCTGCGCCTGCTGCTGCTGCTGCGCGACTTGAGCCTGCTGCTGCTGCTGCTGCTCCTGCTCCTTGAGCGCCGCCAAAGCATTGTACTGCTCGATGTGGGCAGGGCTGAGCTTGCCCTGGTCAATGAGGCTCTGCAGATCTGCCTGGCTCAGCTGCGACAGGTGCAGCAAAAGCTGCTGCTGCTGCTGCTGCTTGAGGTTGATGGCCTGCTGCTCCACCGCCTTAAGCTGGTCCGCGGTGATCTGCCCGTTGTGTACGAGTGCGACAAGCTGCTCCTCCATCAGGCTGCCCTCCGCGAACATTTGAGCAAGCTGGGCCAACTGGTCGGGAGTCACATCGTTCTGCTGCTGCTGCTGCTGCTGCTGCTGCTGCTGCTGCCGCGAGGCCAATTGGCCTTTCTCTTCCAGCGCTTTCGCCGCGGCAGCTTGCTCGCGATCTTGCTTCATCCGCTGCTCAGCTTGGGCCGCATTTCGCTTCTGCTCTTCGTCCTGCTGGGCCAAAGTTTCCATCGCAGCCTTGTCTGGGCCAGGTCCGCCGGTGACCGCTCCCGACGCGTCGATGCCCATCTTGGCAGCCTCTTGCTGGATGAGCAGCATCTGCTGCTGGTGCTGCTGCTGGAAGGACTTCACCATCTGCTTACCCTCCGCCGTCTGATTGAGCTGGCCCTCAACCCGGTAGCGCTTCATTTCGAGCTGCTGTTGCTCGTTGCGTTGCATCTCCAGCAGTTTGGTCCGGTTGTTCTCTTGCTCAATGAGCTCCTCATTCACCTTCTGCTGAAACTGCTGCTGCAACATCTTTTGCTGCGCTGGCGGCTGGGACGAGGCTGCCGCAGCGGCGGCGGACACCTCCTGCGTGACCTGCATGAACCGCTGCTGGTGAAAGAGCCCGAGCGTCTTGATCTGCAGCAAATGGTGCAGCTTGCGGATCTGTTGCATCATGTTGAGCTTCTCGAGGAGCGTCCCCAGATACGCCGGAATCTGCAGCTCGGGCTGTTTTTCGAGCTCAGCCGAGATGAGATCAAACTGCTTCTCCGTGGTCTCGAACTTTGTGTGCAGCGCCTCCGTCTGCTCGTTTATCATGGCCTGCTCCTGCTTGATCGCACTGGCGACGTCTTCGCCATGCTGCTGCTGCTGCTGCTGCTGCTGCTGCTGTTGCTGCGGCTCGAGCTCGAGCTCGGATAAGGTCTGCGTAATGAGCTGCCCGAGGTTGATCAGCTGTAGTTGCTGGTGCTGCGTCAAGCTCGCAGAACTGAGCACGTCTTGATGTTTTCGTGGACCCACTCCAACTTGGTCTTGCTCTTCTCCTGTTGTCCCTCGCGCGTGACCATGACGAGCTCGTTCAGCTGACGCTGAAAGAGCTGGTCGGCTTGGGCGCGCTGCTGCTCGGCGATCTGCTCCGCGAGGCCTTGCGGCTGTTGCTGAGCTTGCGCTTGCGGTGCAGCTTGCGTTTGCTGCTGTTGCTGTTGCAGCGGCAGCGCAGCGGCAGCTGGGGCGCTGCCCGCCTGCAGGTTGCGTTCCCGGTCGTCGACGATCTTCTGCAAGCCCAGCTTGTTCTTGTAGTTCTGGTAAAAGTTCTTGACTTGAGCCAGCGTCTTGGTCTGGATGCACTCCTCAATCAACGGCCAGTCCTTGCCGTGCCGCGCGAGGAGCTCCACAAACTGCTTCTTCTCAGGGTCGGACCACTTTGGCATGAAAGGCTTGTAGGGCTTGCCTCCGGCCGCACCCTGCGCCGCTCCCCCTGGCGGCGAGGCCCCCCCGGCCGGCCCCGCTGGCGTGTCGCGAGCGCTGGTTCGGCCCCGACTGGACGGCAAGCCGATCCACGCCGGAGGCGCAAGCCGTTTCTCGAGGTTCACGCCCGTGTAGGTGTTTCGCCAACCAGCAAGCCGAGCGGCGGGTTGTCCACGACTTGGTGCGGGTCATTCCGTTCGTCCTCTTCGTCCTCCTCGCCCGCGGCGCGAGCGGCCCGCTTTTTGCCCTTGCCCTTTTTGCCCTTGCCAGGCGTGGGCAGCGGCGTCGGGGTACCGTCTTCTGCCGTGGGTGTGGGCGGCGGCGGCGAGTGGGTCACTTGGACCTCGGCAGCCGAGCCGAGCGCAAGCGCTGATGCGCCGGCAGCTTCGTTCGACTGCTTGATGGCCTGCTGCACCGTGTCGGGTAGCGTGATGCCGAGCCGCTCAGCACACAAGCCAGTGAGGGCCCACTGCGGGCGCCGCTGGACCTTGCGCTGCTGGTGCTGTTCGCGCAAAAGCAGCTTAAAGTTGAGCTCCGGGGTCATCTTCTTGCTGTCGTAGTAAAACTTGATGCAATCCCGTGTGCTCTTGTTGCGCAAGAACGAGCTGATCTTGCGAAAGTCCTTGGGGTACTGCAGGAACTTGTCCATGAAGAGGCACTTTTCGACGTCGGTCCACGGGTTGACCAAGTCGCCCGAGACCTGCACGGCGTGCGCGCAGTTGCACCCGGTGAGCGACGGCTGACTCTCTCCGTCTTTGGCGCATCCGCCTTGCTGTCCACGAGCCGCAGTGCCGAGATGGTAGTGCAGGCCACGTCGCGGTTGTGGTTGTCGCACAACGCCTCGGTGCCGTCCAGAGTGAGCCGGGAAAATGGCATGTCAAAGCGCGCCAGGCGCCGGTTACGCGTGCTGATGATCATCTCTGGCAGGACAGCGGCGTTGAGCTGTCGCGCCTTCTCCCGGATTTCGGCCTCCTCAAGCTCCTTGAGCCGTGCCTGCTGCTCAAAGTCACTACTGACAAAGTCGCCGCCGAGCGCCGCGCCGCGAGACGGGTATCGGTGCGCGCCTTCCCGCGCCATGCGCGTGCGCTTGCCCGCGCTGTCCTCGCCGTCGGCCGCAGCCTGCTGAGTCTGCAGGCGCTCGGAAGTGTTTGGCGGTGCTCCGGGATGCGCAACGGCGGTCGAAGTGCGTCCGCACTCTGCGGCGCTTGCTGCTTGCGCTGCCAAAGCCTGTTCGTCTGCTGATACTTGTCGCGAAGGTCCTCCGTGTACTTGCAAACGAGCGCCTTCTCGGCTGCGAGGCGCGCCTTTAGCGCGCCGTGCATTCGCGAGTGCGAAAGCGCATTGCCCTCCCAGCAAGGCGCTTGACATGGTTCCTTGTACAACGGTGGCGCGTCGGGGGCACTCTGCTCGACCTTGCCCACATTCAACTTTCGCGCCAGATCCAGCGCGGCGCGCGAGGCACGGGCCTTGTTCTTGGCACACGCTTGACCAAGGCATCACGCCGGCGCTCTTCCGAAACCAACCCGAGCTCGAGCTCGAGCTCAGCCCCAGTGTCCGTTTCTGCGCCTTGCTCGCCGTGCAAAGAGATGATGTCTTCCTCCGTCGCTTGCTTGCGCTCGCGCAACTTGGACAGCGCACTGCGGGTGGCCGCCAAGTCGTCGGTGACCGGGCCAGCGCACGCTCGACGGCAGCGCGGGACGGCAGCGGTCGTGGTTTGACCACCGGGCGCTCGGCAGCACCCGTCCCGTCGTCGCTCGCAGCCCCGAGCGCCGGATGAGTCTGAGGAAGATGCTGGCATTCTGGACGCGGCGTCCTTCTCCGTAGCCTCGCTCTTGGCCTGGGCGTCATCCTCGTCTCCAGAAGGCTCTCCTGCTTTCTCGGGCGCAGTGTCCAGCGCCAACGCTCCTCCCGCATCGCCCTCGGCGTCCTCCTCGTTCTGTTCCGCGCTAGAGGCCGGCTCCGGCTTTGTCTCCGGCTTTGCCTCTGCTAGCGCTGTAGAAGCCTGCGCCCCGTCCTCCGCGCGCAAGCTCTTCCTGCGCTTTCGCTTGCGCAGGACTTCGGCTGCGGCGGACTCGGGGGCGAGCCCGGGGCTGGCTTCCTTTGAGGCTGCGCAGCCGGACGGGCGGCCTCGTCAATCTCCATCTTGGTCTGTGGGGCCGGCGCTTCGGGAGTGGCTGGCGGCGGCGGCGGCGGCGGCGGCGGCGGCGGCGGCGGCGGCGGCGGCGGCGAAATCGGCGGGGGCGATGTTGCTGCCGCTGCCGATTCCGGAACGACCGCCGCGCCTGCCGGCTTCGCCTCAGGGGATGTCGCAATTCTCTCCGGCTTGACGGCAACGTCCTCGTCCTTGTCCTTGTCCTCGGCTGGCACTGGTGTTGCGGTTTGCGCGTCGGCGTCGGCGTCCGCACGGGACTCGCCGCCATCGACAGAGACGGAGCCCATGCTGCTCTTGCTGAGGCGCCTCCCAAGCGCGTCAAAGCGCTGTTTCTTCTTCTTCTTCTTCTTCTTTGTCCTTGCGCTTCCGGTTGCTTCCCATGGACATGGCATCCTCCTCGGGGTCCGCTGGGCCACTCTCGCCGCCCTCCTCGGCACTGAGACGCTTTTTGCGTTCTTTTTGCGGCGACGGGCTTCCTCTTCTGCGCCGTCTACACTACTTTGATCTGCTGGCGGCGGCGGCGGCGCATCTGCTCGGGCGGCGGCGGCGGCGGCACTGGCGACGCTATCGCAGTTGCCTCCGCGGTCGGGGCTTGCTCCTGAGCAGGCGGCGGCGGCGGCGGCGGTAATTCTCCAGGAGGCTCCGTGGCCATGTCGCCAAGCTCACCGTCGGGCTTCTTCTTCTTCTTCTTCTTGATCTTGGGCTTCTCCTCAGCGAGCTCAAATTCCTCCTCGCCCTCGTCAGGATCGCCAACGGGCTCTGGCGCTGCGGAGGGGTCGCGCAGCTTTTCGCGCTTGCGCTTCTTCTTCTTCTTCTTGCGCCGCTTGCCGTCCTCTGTGCGCTCTGGCGTGGAAGCGAACGAGACTTCGAGCTCCGAACCGCGCCCGTCGGCGCTACCACTGCGCCGCCTTGAAGCGCTGCTGCTGCGCCGCATGCCTGCGGTTCGCTCTTCTGTGTCAGAGATGTCGGAGATTTCAGCTTTCTCTTTGGCGCCGGGGCTCTGCCTCGGCATCAGCAGCAGAGGGAGCCTCCCGCTCCGCCATTTCTTGTCAGGTGTGTCAGGCGTTGCACAGCTGCACCGACTAGCGGATCCGTGCGCTCGCCGCTTTCGGATGCGCTGGGCGCACAAGTGGCGGCGCCGGCGTCGGCGTCGGCGTCGGCGTCGGCGTTGGCGTCAGCACTGGCGCCCAGTGGAAGCGGCAGCGGGTCCTTGTGTCGCGCCGCCTTCCTTGACCTCGGAAGTCTCGGCTGAGTCGTCCTTAAGCGAGGTCGAAGAGCTTGTTCGCGGTGTGATGCGCGCCTTCAGACCCTTGCCCCAGCCGAGTTTAGCGAGCGCAGGGACCGGTTTCGGGCTGCCAGCGCCAGATGCTGCGCCAGAGCTATCCGTAGAGTTCTGGCGCTGCAACGCAGGCGCGAACGGGTTGGCCATGGGCTTGCTATCCGAGGGCGACTCGCGCCCAAGGATCTGGTCCACCGCCGAAACACGGCGACTAAGCGTTGGCGCGGAGCCCAAGGAAGCTGCGACCTCGTCCATCACGTCGTCGTCGTCCGCCGCGTCGTCCGGATTGGTCGCAGGGCTCGCTTCTGGCTTGGTGCTAGCGAGCGGCTGCGCCCGCTGCGACGGCGGCTGCGCCACCGCCCTGTCGAACTAGCGGCAGGTCGTCCCCCCTGCTCCTGCGACCACCGTCGTTGCGGCTCGCGCCAGCCCGCCCCGCCGCCGCCCTCCCGATGCGCTGGCTGTGGCGGCACGGGGCGTCCGTATCGTACGCCAGAGCTCCAGCCGCCTGAAGACGAGTGGCGAAGCGGCGGAGGCATGCGCGGCGGGGGAGGCATCGGCGGCGGCTGCGGCACCGCAGCTCGCGGCGGGTGCTGCCCGTGCGGCGGTCTTCCGTGCAATGCCATGCCATGCGACGGCATGCCGTGCGGCGGCATGCGCGGCGGCATCGGTCCCCTCGACCTCAGCGGCGCGCCCGGCGGCGGGAGCGGCGGAGGGAGCGGCTGTCCAGCGGCGGCGGCGGCGGCGGCGGGCGGCCGTGGCGGCATCGGCGGCAGCGGCGGCGGCCGCGGCGGCGGCGGCGGCGGCGGGCGGCGGCGGCGGTCTGCCGCGGTCCATGCCTAGCAGTGGCTGTGTGCTTCTGCTGCTCCTCCTCCTCCTCTGCCCCTCTCAGCCCTTGCTTTTTCCCGGACGGTTCCAACCCGGGTCCGGTGGCCGCTGCCTGCGCTCATGAACGGGTGAGACTATTACCAGAATTATGCGGTGAGGGCCTGCGCGGCGGCGGCCTCGTCCGCGTCGGCCGTGGCGCTGTTTGCGAGGGCGCTGAGGGCCGCTGCTGTCGCGCCCACGACCTCCTGGATGCGCGTGGATCGGGTGGCCTGCGAGGCGTACGTGAGCTGCACGGCGTCGGCCGCTTCCACGGCGACCGCCACGAGGTCGCTCGTGACCAGACGCAGACGCCGCGACGTGAACTTGAGCCGCGGATCGGGTGGGCCCTGCACGTCGGCTCCGACAAAGCCGTCCGTGACGACGCGCACGGCGCACGGGCTCACCACGACCGTGTAGTGCGGCTGCACCATGGCGGGAGGGACCATCTCGGCGTGCAGCAGGCACCCATGCTGGGGGTCACCGTGAGCATCTGCACGAGCAGCCCGGGCACGCGCTCGGGGAGCTTGCCGGCGCCCAGAGCCGTCCAGCGGGACTCGAGCATCTCTTGCACGGCCTTGAGCACACCGCCGACGTCGCTAGCCGAAGCGCCCGCGAGGCCAGGGCAGAGCTGGGCCAGCGCGCGCGGCGCGTCGCCGCCGCACACGACGCTGACCGCTGACACGTTTCGCAAGAGGTCGCTGCAGGCTTCCTGGGCGGCCTTGCCCAGGGGCTGGGCCACGCCGCACGAGCACCGGCCGGCGCGCGCCTTGGCGCGTGCCTCACGGCCCGCGCTTTGCCGCGTCTTGCGGAAGACAAGGAGCGCAAGCGCGCCCGCAAGCAGCGCGCTCGCTACCACAACGCGCCACTCCACGCCGCCCTCGGCCGCCTCTTGCTGCTGCTGCCCCTGCTTGGGCTGCTCGGCCCGCTGCTGCTCGGCCCCGTGCGCCATGGCCGCGGCCGCTAGGCCCATAAGGGCGATGGTCGCGCCGCCGCGCTGCGGCATCATCGCTTCCTCCTCCTCCTCCTCCTCTCCTCCTCTGCCGCCTCCTCTCGGCGGTCGCCATTGCTGTCATCTGGCAGGTCGGACCCAGCGACAGATCGCGATGTTGATGATGGAGGACGCCGTCGCGCTGGCGGCGCCTGCGGGCGCCTGGCTGCTCGACGGGCGCAAGCCGCTCAAAGATGTGCAGCTGGACGGGCAGCACGGCCTGGTGTGCACGGACGAGGCCCGCGCCTCGCTTGGCGTGAACGAACTCCTCGGCGTGCGACGCGAGGGCGCACGGCGACTGGTCTTTGTCGGGTACCGGTCCGTGAGGAGCTGGTGGGGCTGGGGCCGCACGACTCCGCCGGCACGAGTCGTGCTCGAATGCGCGAGCTCTCTCTCGCCCGAGGAGAGCGAGGCCCAGCTCGAACAGTGGCTCGGCGCGGCCAAGCGGCTGTTCCACCAGGACCCCAGGCCGCTGCTGGTGCTCGTCAACCCCAAAAGCGGCGCACAGGTCTCGGTGGCATGTGGAATCGAACGGGCAAGCGCGTGATCGGACGACGCGGGCCATGCGTGGAGGTGATCCACACAGAGCGACACAACCATGCGCTCGAGCTCGTGCAGCATTGCGAGGGCCTGTGCGACAAGTACAAGGGCATTGTGATCGTGTCTGGCGACGGCCTCATGCACGAGGTGCTACAGGGCGTGATGCGGCGGCCCGACTGGGAGCGCTGCGTGCGCGAACTGCCGCTGGGGATCATCCCGGCGGGGTCCGGGAACGGGCTGGCGCGCAGCGCGGACGAGGCGGGGCTGCCCCACGATGCAACCTCGGCAGCCTTCCTGGTCGCGGGGGCGGCACCCGCTCGCTGGACGTGAACGCCTTTGACATTTACGAGGGAGCAGACGTGCAGCGGATCTACTCGTTCCTCTCCCTCGAGTGGGCGCTCGTGGCGGACATTGACATTGGCTCCGAGTACCTCCGCTCCCTCGGCGAGTTGCGCTTCACCATCGAGGGGCTCAAGCGCCTTTTCCTTTTGCGCCGCTACGGCGGCCGCTTGTCGTACCTCCCGGCTGTGCAGAGCGAGGTGCTCCCGCGGTCGGCCAAGGACCCGACCGTGCCTGAGCCGCCGCTCTTTTGGGACTCTGCAAGCGCGAGCACGGGGTCGACCTCGCCGCCGCTGTCGCTCTCCCGGCGCCCGGGGCGGCCGTGCCGGGAGACTGGCGCGTGGTGGAAGGCGTGTTTTGGGACATGTGGAACTGCAACGTGCCCTGGATGGCAGGCACGAGCAAGATCGCGCCAGAGGCGTCCTTTTCGGACGGCTACACGCAACTGCTCTTCATGCGCGAGAACGGCCCAGAGCGGCTGACGCGCTTCAAGTTGCTGCGGTACCTGTTGGGCCTGGACGACGGGGCGCACCAGAACATGTCCTTTGTGGAGATGTCGCCCACGCGCGCGTACCGCTTCGAGCCGCTGCCCAACCCGGACGGCACAACTCGCGGTACCTTGGCCATCGACGGCGAGGTGGTCAAGTACACCGCTCTCCAGGGCGAAACGATGCGGGGCTTTCTGCGGGTCTTTGGGCAGTGAGCGAGCACGGGACGCCGCGCCCTGCCTGCCTGGCATCGGCCCAGCTCTGGAACCAAAAAAGTTGCCTTCGACGTCATCATCACCTTGGCTCTGCCTTGGCCTTGCTTTCAAGATGATGGACCGAGCGCACACCCTCCAACTTTTGTGCAACTTTTGGCACGGCGGTTGCAGCACCTCGCTGCTTGCGGCCTCAATGCGCTGTACTTCTTCATGGATCGATCGAGCTCACATTCTTTCCTTGGCATCGTCGACGCATTGCTCTCTCTCTGTCTCTCTGTCTCTCTCTCCTGGCTGCTTGCTTGTCTGTCTGTCTGTCTGTCTGTCTGTCTGGGTTTCAGGACAGTCACCTTTCGACAAGCACAACAGCACACAAGATGAGCGAGGGCCCGAGCGAGACGCAGCAGAAGCTGTACGACCTGGCCGAGCAGGTGCAGGAGCAGCTCCAGGTGCTGCTGGGCAAGGCCAAGGAGGTCGAGGCCATCAAGAACGCCCTCGAGAAGATCGATGAGCTCCTCGCCCAGGCCGACCCGTACAAGAAGTCTGTCAACGAGGCCATGGACCAGCTCCGCAAGGTGCTGCAGGACGTGATGAACAGCAGCATCGGCAAGCAGCTGGGCCTCTCGGCCCAGGCTGTGGAGGACATTGAGGAGTAAGTGACAACAAGACGCAACGAGCGTTAACAAAGGCTATCGAGTTGGTGTGCGTCCGTCTCTGTGTCTTGCCGCCGCTGCCGTCTTCATCGCTGCAGCGCGCCCTTGAACTGCTCGAAGAACACCAGCACCAGCACCGTGTACGGCCCCTGCGTCGCTCCGCGTCAGACCCCGCCCCTGTCGCAGGCGCCAACAGCCTTCGCGACTGCGCCCAACTTACCATTCGGCACATGTTGGCCCAGCAGCCCTTGAGCATGCAAGTAGGCCCCTCGGCCGCCACGCTCTTGACCGCGCAGTCCACCATGCCGCGGTACAGCCTGCCCTTGCCCTGGGCGTCCACGGGCTGGTTCATGAGGCGCGCCGCGAGAAAGTCGAAGGGCTGGATGGCCGCCACCGCCGCTGCCGCGGCCACGACGCTCGTGGCGGCCTGGAGCGGCAAGCCGGACAGGCCCAGACGGCGCTCAGCTATCGGCTTGACCATGTCGTACACGCCAAGCTGCGCCGCCCCGTAGAACACCACGCGCGGCACGAAGGCTTCGGCGCCCTGCGTCAAGCCCGCTAGCCCCCGCTCCCGCACTAGGTCGCGCATGGCCGCGAGCAGGGAGGGCGCAGCGCCCGTCGACATCGCCGCAGCCTGCGCGCGCGTCTTTATGGCGAAGAAAGGCGTCCCAAGCGCGCCGCCGCAAGCGCCCGCCAGCGCTGCCAGGCCAAAGTTCCCGAGCGCGCCGCCGCCATCAGGGCCGCGCGCGCGCTTGGCTAGCCCGTACACGCCAAAGCGCGTGGCCGTGACCGCGAACTGCAGCGCGTAGGCTGCGCCAATGCCGCTATAGAGTCCGCGCACGCCCTCCTCGCGCGCAATCAGCGCCAGCGAGCGCGCCACGCCGCGGTACTTGCCGGTGCCGGTGCCGCTCTCGCCTTGCACCTGCAGGCGCGTCTTGACCACGTCCACGGGGTGGACGCAGGTGATGGCCGACAGGGCCGCCAACCCACCCGCCGCAAAGTCGGTCGCCATGGTGCTTGACGAGGACGAGCAGGAGCGCGTGCTGGCGGAGCTGCACGCGGCCGCGGCCAGCTCCGACCTGCTGTGGAGCCGCGCGATCGGCGGGCTCGGTCTGGCGCTCGGTCTCCTCCAGTGCTGGCTGGCCGCCCGCGTGATGCCCCTGCCGCCAGTGCCCGTGGCTGGCAGCATCCTGAGCGTGGGGGCGCTGGGCGCGGCGACGTGGGCGCAGGGCCTGCGCGCCGCGCGAGGGCCCGCGGGGTGGGCGAGCGCTGCGCTTGGCCTGGCGGCGCTTGGCGGCTGGTCGTGGAGCGCGCCATCCTTGGCGCTGCTGGGCTGCGCGGCGCCAGCGTACGTGGCGCTGGCGGCGCTGGCAGCGCAGCTGAGTGCAAGCAGCGACGCGGACCTCCGCAAGCTGCACAAGCTTCGCTATGCGCTAAAGACTGCATAGGATTAAACTCACGGGTGCTAGGTGGCCAGGCAGCAAGCCGGCTCGGTCAGCACATGCGCAACGGGTCCTTGCAGTTGGGGTTGGCCTCCGCAAAGCTGAGGCCGCTGAGCTGCTGGCGGATCCACGTCCCCGCGGCAATGTACAGAGCGTTCTGCCGAGCCATGGTGGTCTTCAGGAAGGCGTCATTGGCGGCGCAGAGGCGCAGGCGCATCCGCATGATCTCCTTGGCGTCTTTGGGGAGGTAACCCAAGAGCTCGCTCAGATCCTTCATCTTGAGAAAGTCATCCTCCTTGATGCGGATGCTCATGCTGCTCCAGTCCAGCAGCTGCTCGTACGGCAGGGTGAGGCCGTCGGCGATGATGACCGGGATGCTGCACGCGCCGATGGCCTCCGTGAGGCGGCCCGTCCAGCGCCGTTCGCCGCGCGGGACCAGGGTGAACGAGCTGCTAGCCATCACCTCGGAGGCCTCCGCTTCCTGTGCGGCGACCGTGCTCGGGTCGCGGCTTGTGGACTCGCACTTGAAAACATGTCGGAGCCTTGCGACGAGCCCGTGCTCCACTTTTTGATCAGCTTGCCCAGCGTGGTGCGCACCGGGCGCGTGCCATACAGGGCCTTGCTGTTGCATGCGCCAGAAAAGGATAGCTTGTACTTGGCTGGCACCTGCGGGTCCCAGGCCTTGCCCTTGAAGAAACGCTTGGCCGGATGGTCACGCCAACCAGCTGCTCGCCGTCCGCATACAGCTTGTGGTCCCCAAGGTCCTCGCCGACCCAGCAGATGTCCTTGCGCTCCGTGAACAGCTGTTCCCACTTGCGGTCGCAAGGGCCAGCACGGCAGGTGTGTGGGTGCACGAGCAGGTAGGGCGTTTGCGTCGAGCGCTGCGGCTTGCTCAGGAACGCGTTGCTCGTGCCGCCCGAGCGCTCGAAGCGCAGGCGGTCGCGGCCCGGCACGACGCGTTTGCAGTTCGCGCGTCCGCTTGCGGTCACCGTGGTGGGCTCAAGTGCCTGTGCCTCCTCCGGATCGGCCGCTTCAAGCTCTGCCACGCGCTTGGCGAGGACCTCTTTCTCCTCGAGCACGGCCAGCAGCTCGGCTTCCACCTTGCTAACACGCAGGTCGGTCAGCGCCTCGGCGTCGCGGAGGTTCACTTGGTGTCGGCCAACAGCCCTGCCAGCACCAGCAGGGAGGTGTAGAACAGCCACTTGAGGACATGCGCCGCTCGCATTTTCGCCTCGATCCGCGCCGCTTGCGCCGCTTGCGCCGCTCCTGCGGTGCGTCCTTTCCGAGCAAGTTGTGCCCGGCCTCTTCGTCGTCAGACGGGTCTTCGTCATACCCCTTGCGGTCCCCCTCGTTCTGGATCGACTTGAACAGCGCACCCAGCATGCTCGCTAGTGGTCTTGACCTCCGGCTCGCTGTCGCTGTCGCTGTCGCTGTCGCTACCGCTGTCGCTCTCGTCCGAGGTCTCGGACGACGAGGACGAGGCTTGGGGGCTTGGGGCATTCTGCCGCGCCCTCGCCACAGCACCCATGGCATTGTTGGCACCGGCAATGTCCTCGTCCTCATCCTCGTCCTCGTCCTCCTCGTTGTCGTCCTCCTCCTCGTCGTCACCGCTGCCGCCGGTGACCGACCTTGACCTCGAACGGGCCGTGGCGGGGCTCACCAGCGACTCGGTCTGGGGCGCTTGGCCCTGCGGCTGCGCTAGGTCCTTTGAAGAAGCCACGCCGACGTGCGCAGTTGGAGTTCCCCAGTTCGAGCAGGTCGGCCTGCACCGCAACCGGGGGTTGCTTGTCAAGCGGCTCAACGACCGGCAAGACCGAAGCAGCAGGCCCTCGGCCCCCCCTTGCTGGCCGTTGGCTGCCATCGCCTGGCCGTTGGTCGGGGGCACCCTGGCAGTCGCCGTCGTGGATCCCCCGCGAGCCTGTCCATGGCTGCCTGGTCGCGGTCGAGCTCAGCAACTCTTCGTCGTCGTCACGATGATGGCTCTCCCTCCACGAAGAAATCTTTTCGATTGAGCCGATTCGCGTCGGGCACGCGGTCGAATCCCATCACCAGCGATCGACTTTCTCGTTCCGTTTCGCAGGTTAGAGACCATGGGTTAGGGTGTGCGGGCGGAACGCTTTTCGTTGGTTGGTTGGCGGTGGCAGAGCCACTCGCAGGTGGAGCAGGAGGAGCAAGATGGGGCGCAAGCGCAGCGAGAAGCAGCGCAGCCGCCGGATCAAGGGGCTCAATGAGGCCGTTGCGGAGACGCTGGGCGGCGTGGCTGGCAAGGCCGACGCCGCCCTCTTCTTTGAGGACACGGTCGCCGATCTGGGGCCGGGTCATGCGCAGGCCAGGGCCCGCCGCAAGCGCGCCGAGCTGGAGCGCCGCGGCCGAAGAGCTCGAGATCGCAAAGACGCTGAAGAAGACTGCTGAGAAGGCGGGCCTGGCCAAGGCAAAGGTCGGCCTCGCTGAGGCCAAGAAGATAGTGCCCGATGCGACCAAGGTGCACGTTGCCAAGTCGCGCGCCAAGGCTGGCGTGGATGAGTCCGCGGCTCTGGCCGCGGGGGACCTGTGGAGCACTGGGCCCGAGGACGTGGCCGCGGGCTCCTGGGCCGAATTGCCGCGCAAGCCGGGGCTGAAACGCGGGCGCAAGGCGGAAAAGCCGGCTGCGCACGTCGCGCCGGTCAAGGTGGCCCACCCCGGCGCCTCGTACCACCCGACGGCGGATGATTGCAAGCAGGCGCTGACCACGGCCGTCAAGAAAGCCCTCCGCACCAATCGCTCAAGGAGAAGGAATCTCGCATTGACGCCAAGGAGCGTGCCAAGGCGATTCCCTACCCGGACCCCAATGACGACATGAGCGAGAGCGAGAGCGAGAGCGAGGAGGAACAGGACGACGACGAGGAGGAG
This sequence comes from Thraustochytrium striatum, assembly GCA_022244645.1. Classification (NCBI taxonomy): domain Eukaryota; class Bigyra; order Thraustochytrida; family Thraustochytriidae; genus Thraustochytrium; species Thraustochytrium striatum. Next base: position 1,329,665 of record JACDIV010000048.1, read on the forward strand.
GAGACCAAGATTGACGAGGAAGGGGCCTCGTCCGGCCAGAAGAAGAAGGCCAAGAAGCCGGAGCCTGGCCGCAAGCTGACGCAAACGGAGCGCAACAAAATGCGGCGGCACGCCATCGAAATGAGCCGGCAGCGAGCCCGTCGCGTCAAGAAGGCCATTGATGAAAAGTACAAGAAGCTGCCCGAGATCGCGGAGCAGGTCGAAGAGCGGGAGGCCAAGAACGAGGAACGTCGCGAGAGGCGCGCGAAGCGCCGCGCGGCCGAGGCCTTGGAGGAGCCGGTCTTGCGCATGGCTACGGGCCGCGTGATGCGCAACATTGTGCCAGCGGTGGACGCCGTACTGCCGAGCGACTTGAGTGGCAGCATGCGCACCATCAAGCCGCACGCCAACCTTGCTCTGGACCGGATGCGGAGCATGCAGATGCGGAGTATGCTGGAGGTTCCCGACCCAGAGGCATTCAAGAGGTACGTTTGGACAAGTGGTGCAGCCTTGGTGGTGGTGGTGGTTGTGGTTTGCGTGCCGTCGTCGTGTGACGAGACAATTCACTATCACCATCTTTCGTTTGATCCAAAGCGTGAAACTAGACTGGAATGATCTGACGACAGCGGCGGCGAGAAGGGGCGGAGACGGGATGGGTGCAGATGGCGCTGGCTGGCCGGGAGGAGACGTGCGGACCACTAACCAATTCCAACAGGAACAAGCGCAAGAAGCTCGTCAAGGACATCGTGGTTGGCAAGAAGTTTATCGAGGAGAAGCTTGACAAGGGCGAGAAGAGGAAGCGCCGCCGTATGCTTCCCGGCGGCCGCGTCGACATTTCTGTATGACTGTGAATGCACATGCTTTTTTTTTTTTTGGCTCCTTTTTTTGGCAAGTTTGAGTTGCTGTGTGATGACGCGAGATGCTGATGTCAGCGAGGAACCACCTTCATTGTGTGCTTGGTCGCGATGGAGGTCGTGCTGCGCAGCCGCCCCGCCGTGGGCTGCGACGTCAGCCCCGACAACTTCGAGACGCGGGCCCTCCCGCCCACCCCGTCGGCGCTGCCGCCCGGGCATATCCGGCTGCGCTTGCTGTGCCTGAGCGTGGACCCCTACATGCGCTGCCGCTTCAACGCCTCAACCGGCGCAGAGTACTTGACGCCCTTCCAGATTGGCGAGCGCATCGTGTCCGGCGGCGCGGCGCAGGTACTAGCCTCCGATGCGGAAGGGTTCTCGCCCGGCGATCTGGTGGTCTCGCAGATGAACCTGCCTTGGGCTGAGCTGCAGGACGTGTCCCCAGCTCAAGTGCCCGACTTGGCCAAGCTCCTGCCGGGGCTCGACCCCATGCTCTCGTGCGGACCACTGGGCATGCCTGGACTCTCGGCCTTTCATGGCGTGGCCCAGTGCAAGCCGCAGCCTGGCGAGCTGTGCGTTCTTAGCAGCTGCGCTGGGGCTGTCGGTTCGCTGGCCGGACAACTACTTCGGCGCAAGGGGCTGCGGGTTGTGGGCATCTGCGGGTCGGCGGGCAAGTGCAAGTGGAGCGTAGAGCAGGGCGCCGCAGACGTTGCGCTGTGCTACAAAGATGACGACTTTGAGGCCCAGCTACAGGACGCGTGCGGGGACAGCGGCGTTAACTTGTACTTTGACAACGTGGGCGGCACCATCTCGGAGGCCGTGATCCGCAGGCTGGCGCAGAAAGGCCGCGTTGTGGTGTGCGGGCAGATCTCAAGCTACAACCAGGACACGACGAGCGAGAACTATGTGTACCCGGATCCGCTTCCGGCCGACGTTGAAGCCGTGCTGACGGCACGCGAGGGCTCGCGCGAGCGGTTCTTCGTGGGCTGGTACGCGGATCAGAACGAGGCCGCACTGCGCGAGATCCAGCTCGTGAGCGAAGGCGCACTGCGGGTGCCGGTGACGTGGGCTGAGGGCCTCAGCGCGGCAGGCCCGCGTTCTGCAGCATGATGAAAGGCGAGCACACGGGAAAGGTAATGGTTCGTTGCGCCGCGCCCGACCATGACGCCGCCGGGGCGCCACTAGCTTCTGAACCTACTAGCTAGAGTTGAAAATTTACAAGCAGCCGCAAGCTACTTGTCGTGGTTCCTAGCTAGTTTGAGCAGGTGCTGGGCACGTGGTGGGTGCGGTGTCGGGCGTTGCGTCCGTGGGCGTTGTGTCCGCGGGCGTTGCGTCCGCTGGTGCCGCGGGTGGTGCGATTGCGGCGGGTTTGCGGCCGGCCGGCTCCACGCGATGCAGCACAATCGCCCGCTCGGTCTCGTGCGGCGAGAAATGGAGACGGAACGCGTCAAAGTCGAGCACAAAGTCATCACGAAAGAGGTGAGTCCTGGCCGGCGCGGCGGTGCCGTGCGCCCCGTCGAGCACCTCCGGGGCGGCGGTTGATTTGGCGGCGCCGAGTGCGGCGGCGTCATCGCCTTGCGCAGCCTGATCTCCTCCGGCGGCAGCCCCAGGCGATGTCGCGCCCTTGTAGGCGCCCCGGCCGTGGATGACGCCGCGCGGGTCGAGCGCGAGGATCTGCTCAACCGCGTCAACGAGCAAGGACGCCTCCTTGGCGGAAAACCACTTGGAGCGGCCCCGTTCGCAGGCGTCTATAAGGGCCTCACGCGTTCCGCCAACCATGTGCACCGGCGCGAGGTTGAACTTTGGGTTCTCTACCCAGCCAGGCAGGCGCACCTCGCTTTCTGGCGGGCGATCCACGTGCGGCACGAACGGCTTGATATCCAGCACCGGGGTGCCTTCGATGAGGTCAATGCCCCGCAGGTGCAAGATGCCCTTGTTGAGATCCACGCTCTCGACGCGCGCGAGAGAAAGGCCCACTGGGTTGGGCCGGTGCGGCGTGCGTGTAGCAAAGAGGCCGACGCGAGCCCCGCCCGCTTGCGGCGGCCGCACAAAGGACGGGAAGAGCTTCTTCTGCAGCGGCCTGGCCTCATCCTTGGCAAACTTGTGCATGTTGGTATTCTCGTGGAAGATAAAGACCACCCAGACGTGGCTGAACGCGTCGAGCCCCGTGAGCGCCGTGTGGCCCACTATCGAGTTGTCCAGCTTAATCGTGCCGCGGCTCAGGCTTGCCAGGGACCCCTGGCGCGGCGTGCCAAAGCGCGTGGGAAAGCATGACTTGACGTACCCGACGGGCCGCAGCTGCCCGGCGGCGCCGTCCGTCTCGCCCACAATCTTCTCGCGCAGGTTCTTCTCCGCCCGAGTGCGGCCGACCATCTCAAACTCGAGACGTTGGGCCAGGCGCTTATTCTCCTCCTCGAGCTCGCGCACGCGCCGCAGCAGGCTCTCCTGCTCGCCGCTCATCCTGCGCCGCCCGGCCGCTTGCCTCGCCGCCGCCCAACCAAGTCGTCGCATGACCAGAGCCCTCAGCCGAGTTGGCGTTCAGGTCTCAGGCCTGGCCGAAACTCCTGCGGCGTTCAGGTCGCATAACGTCACGGATCGATCGGCTCTTGGAGGCGGAAGTCGTCAGACGAGGCTGGTTGTCTCGACGGGCGCCATGGGCAAGACCACCTACGCCCGCGTGGGCCAGGTCGAGGAGGAGGAGGAGGACGGACAAGAGGCCGTCGTTCCGTGGACGGAGGAGAACGCGTCGCCTCGTCGCCTGCAGGTGGTGGTCCTGCTTCTCGTGGCCTTCCTGGCCGGCGTGGTGGCCAACAAGCTCAGCTCGGCGGGGCCTTGGCGGCCTACCAGATCCGCGTGCACGAGCTGGAGCGCGACCTGGACGAGTCACGATCGCAGATCATGCGCCTGGGCCGGCAAGTCACCAGCGAGCTGCAACGGGAAGCTGCCGCGGAGAAGGCCGCTGCCAAAGCCGCTGCCAAGGCCGCCGCCGCCAAGGCGGCGAAGGGCAGCGACGAACCAGAGGAGGCTCCGGCCAAGGCGGTGGAGTCGGCCCCCGCGCAGCAGGAGGAGGCCGGAGGCGGCGAGGTCGATCTGGCCCTGGACCAAGCCGGGTGCGACGACGACGTGGTCCCCAAGAAGGACGTGCGCAAGTTCGCGCGGCTAGCCGCCTCCAAAGTCCTTGGCAACGAAATACGCGACGGAGGAGCCTTACATGGCGTTTCGGCCCCTGAGCTGCAAGCGCGGCCCGTGCCCGGCCAAGTGGCAGCAGCTGTTTGACACTCGCAAGGATGTCTGCTGGGTTGCGGAAGACCTCGGAGACCACGTGCTGTATGCGAACGGCGATGCCCTGGGGGGCGTGACCATCCCGAGCAAAAAGTTTTACATGGGCGAGCCGTGGGACCCCCGCAAGCCCGCAAAGCGCACGCTTGTGTTCCTCGGGCGCTGCACGACGAACGGATTCTACGGCAGCCCAGTCAACTCGCTCCATGCTGTCCAAATTGATCGAGTCGTCGGCCAAGCCGCAGCCGGAGGGGATGCACCTCGAGTGCGTCAGCAGGGGCGACAAGTCCAAGAACTTTGGGCGCTTTGGCGACCTGCTCGTGTCGAGCATTTCCTTCGTGCCGCACGGCGAGGGCCGCTGGTCGTACCGGTTCACGGAGGCGGTCGGGGCGTGCTCGATCCCGGTCATCGTGGCGGACGGGCTCACGCTGCCGTTCGAGCAGCTGATCGACTGGAGCCAGGTCTCGATCCGATCCCGGAGGCCGAGTTTGCCAAAATGACCGACGTGCGTCAGTTGCTCGACTACTTGCCCAAGGACCCGGTCAAGGTGCTTTCGATGCGGCTTCGTCTGTGCGCCATCAACGACGCGTTCTTCCGGACACGCAAGGCGCGCTTCAACGCGCTCTTCCTGTCAGGGAACGCCTGGATCCGTCAGCAGCAGAGCGGCGGATCTTTCCGCGATGTCAACCCCAACTGCCGCGACCCCCTGCATGTGCAACAAGTACAAGACCTTTCAATTCGACAGTTCTCAGCTTGCGCAAACCCAGTCCCAGCCGACGACGGCCGAGCCTGCCGTGGTCGCGTGGCCCGCGCTTCGCCAGTCGCGCACGCCAGGGGGGGACGCAGGGGGGCGCAAAGAGACAGCCTGCCTGACTCGCAGCGCCTTCGCCACGTCGCGTGGCCCTTGTCCAGCTGTTCTCGGGAGGCGATGCCACGCGCCCATCGCCCGCCGCGGCACGCCAGCGCCGACGGCCGCGTCCAGTTCGCATTGCTTTCCCCGTGTGATGCAGGAGCCGGAGCGAAGCTGCCACGCGCTGGCACTTTCGCTGGGCTCTTCTCGCGCTGGCGCTCTGCTCTGTGCTCTCTGAGCGGTCCTTGCATGCATGCGTCACCGGGCTTCACGGCGTCCAGCGTCTGTGGCTGTACGATGATGATGATGGATGGATGGATCAGAAGCGTCAGAGAGGAGAGACGGAGGTCGCGCTGCTGTCGCACAGAATCGCGTTCCCGCAGATTGATGGAGCGGGTTCCAAGGGTCATTGTCGTCCACGATTCGTCCACGAGCTGGTCCTATGCGCTGGGTAGCCACTGCTACGGCGCATGCACTGGATGTACGACGCCTCGGGTTGCCGGGACACGCAGAACCTATGCAGAACGCAGACGACCGCGTTTCGCGAGCCCAGGCAGGGACCACCACCATAACCTGATCGATCGACAGCATGACATCGATGGAGGACGAGTGGAACAACTGGCTCACGTTCGACGGCTGCGAGGAGCGCGACGGCCGCGTGACGGCATACCGCGTCAGGCGGAGGAGGCCGCGGAGCGCCGACGACGCCACTCGCATGAGTTCAATCGGCTCGTGCAAAGACCGCAGGGAACTCGGCCGGTCACGATCGCTGGGTGAGCGCAGGCCGTGCCCGCTGGCAGAGCGCCGGGTGCCGCAGGTCGCGAAGAAGAATGAGCTCAAGCCGACCAAGAAGTCCAGCAAGCAGTCCTTGCTGCGCTACTTTTACCGCGCGTCCTCGCGCCGGTGAGCAAGCGTGGCAGGAGGGGGGATGAAGGGGAGAGACGGGTGCGCGGCAGCCGCCCGCGGCGCGCTTTGGAAGCGCGCTGCGATGGGCTTTGGCCATTCGCCCGCCGCCGACACCCCTCGACCCCCTCCCTGCTCGAGACCCCAGCGATGGCCCTCGGGTCGCTCGGGATGCTCAAGCTGCTTGTCTCTGGTAGTAGAGCTGAATGATCAAAAGATCTGTGTCTGTGATGATGATGATGATGATGATTAACGTTAATGCTCCGCCCTTCTCCCCCGTGCCGGCTGCGTCATGCGGGCCGGTCCGAAGTCGCACGAGCGCGCAGCGGCTTGTGGCGAGGCGATGGGCGCCACAACGCCCCGCCGCTGCCGCCGCTGCCGCCGCTGCCGCTGCTTGCACCGTTGCCGCCCACACGCCGCCGCCGCTCACGCCCGTGGCCGCGGCCGGCGTCGGGCTGGATTTCTCGTCCCGCGTCCCGCAAGGCGTTTGCGCTCGCAATGCTCGCGTACTGAGCTCGTCCTGCATCTCGATGCACTGCCACTCGATGCGGAAGAAGAGCCACAGAAACCGGGAACACCTCACACATCTCCAGCACAAAGGTCAGGCCCTCCTGCGTGAGGTGCAGGTGCACGGAAAGCTTGAAGGACCACAGCACGCGCAAAGTCGAGCAAAATGGCCACGTAGTAGATCACCGGCGACCGCGCAGCAGCGGCGCAAGACGCCTGTGCTGCAGGTGGTGCATCGAGTCGCTACTCCGCAGGGTTGGCAGCGGTGTGCCGGTCGACATGCCGCCGTCCAAGCCGCTGCTGCTAGTGTGAACCATGCTGCCGCTGCGCCGACACTAACGCCGCCAACGCCATTGCTCACCCGACACCGCCGACGCCCGAGGACATACTGCCGCCGGCCCCGGCGACCACGGGACCGCCCGAGGCAATCGTAGGCCTACGCCGGCTGACCATCTCATCCATCGACGCGCCGCCGATGGTGATGGCGCTTGTGGCGGCATCCGTCAGCGCGGCTATTCGCTTGCCGTCCTTGCTGACCTCCTCTGCAGGCTCGTCCAGCAGAAAGCCGTCAAGCGCCCCCGAAGAGTCCTTGGGCTTGAGCACCGGCGAGCCCGTGCCGCTCGACGCCCCCCCGCCCCCGCTGCCGCCGCCGCCGCCGCCGCCGCCGCCGCCGCCGCCGCCGAGCGCCTCCTTCCACTCGAACATGCCGCCGGCTGAGCCAGCGGCGCTGCCGACGCTGCTTATGCTGCTCGTGGCGCTGCTCATGTAAAACAGGCGTTGGCGCAGGAACGGGTAGGTCGTCTCGCTCCGAAAGAGCCCGAAATCCATGACCACGTCCCAAAGAAACGAGAAGAACGAGTTGAACGTGATGGACACCAGCCACACCTTGCGCAAGAACAGCCCATAGCTGCCCGGGAAGGCGTGCGCAAAGGCCGAGATCCAGATCACCGGAAACGCGCTGGCGTACTTGGCGGCGTTCACGAGGTTGGGGAAGGCCTGCCCCGTGGTGCGGTAGGCCACGATGCACTGCCTGAAGCGCAGCAGAAAGGGGAGGCTGGTCACCAGCGGCCGCAGCCAGCTCTCAGCGCACGACTCTTCCAGGTACCGCGTCGTGCCTCCTTGGACGCCCGCTTCCTCCACGAAGGAGTGGCTCACGAGCACGCACACCGAGACCTGCAGGTCGGCAAGCGCCTTGCTCAGCGAGGTCAGCATATCGCCGAGCACGACTTCCACAAAGAGGACGCCCGAGGCGGCCGGCACAAGCACGCGCACCATGTTCTTGATGAGCTTTTCTCTTCCCTTGCGGTGCAGCACGTCCGCTGGCAGAAACAGGCAGAACAGCGAGGCCAGGTACATGGCGCTCGGCACGATGAGGGCGTCCTCAAAAGGCCACTCGATCGTGTACACGAACCACAGGCCCAGGTAGACCCCAAAGAGGCCCAGCGCCGAGCTGCAAATCTGCCCGGGGCTCAGCGTCGTGCCGGCCTCGAAACGCAGCGCCGCCGCGTAGTCGATGCCGACCTTTCGGAACACCCAAACGTTGACGCCCCACAGGAACCACACCAGGCACAGTAGCAGCGGTGCGCGGAAGAAAACATTGCCCTCGTTAACGAACGCGCCGAGCCCCATCGCGGCCCCCTCCTCATGCACTGCGCAGCCGCACTCGCCGCCGGCCGCCGCGGCGCCGCGGCAACAAAACAAAACGCACCAAGACTGGCTTTTGCCACTTTGGTTCTCCAGGTTTCATCCACCGCGATATAGGTTAGGTTTCAGATGCGTTCTCCAGGTGGGGTTCTTGACAACAAACAAACGGACGCGGAGGAATTTTCTCTGGCATCGCAAAGAACGGAAAAGAAAATCGGGAAGCAATGACGAACCAAACAAAGAAAACATTGATGATGGAAAAACAAACAGCGATCCTCGACCGCCTCTGATCAGAGAACGAAGGTGTCACAGTGTCGCTCACAGTCAGCGAATGAAGGAAGAAGGACGGACGACACCAGACCCACAACTTGGTCGTCGCTGCCGAGCCGTCAAGTGAGCCGTCGCAGTCAACGCCAGCACCGCGAGACCGGACGGACACGATGACAACCATCACGACCAACCTCAACAAGCTCGTCAAGAGGCTCCAGTCGTTGAAGAGGCCCGAGGAGCTCGGCGTGCCGGCGCCCTTGCTCGAGAACGTGCGTGCTGTCATCTTCTGCAAGAAGATAGTAAGCGGCACGCAGCGCGAGGCTTCGCACCCGGGCATCTTCATGAAGCGCCTGCCCGAGGGCGGCTGGAGCAACCCCGTGGCGCTCCACTTCCTGGGCGGCACGGTCGTCAGCTGGCATGCCCTGGGCGACTTTGACCTTATGCTGTTCGTCTTGGACGACAGCGTCGTGCACGTCCTGGAGACCGTGGGCCAGTGCGGCCTCGACCAAGCGAACCGTGCAGTGGCGCCTGGCATGCTGGTGCAAGACCCCTCGGAGTTAAGCGAACGGGAAGCACGGCTCCGAGCCAACCCCGAGCTGCTCAAGTGCACATACGCGTATCACGTCGCGCAGTACGCGCTCTTCCCGGCGAGCCTTAAGGGCGTGGTGCTCCAATTCCGCCCCTCGAGCAACGAAAAGTACTACGACTCGCGCAACGCCAGCTTGCGCAACATTATGAAGGACAGCGGCGAGCTCCACACCTCAGCGTCGCATGAGGCGCAGATTGCCAAGGCCTCAGAGCTGCTGGACTGCTTCTTTTCGTGCAAGCCTCTTGGCGAGTCTCCGGCGAGTCCAGGAGGAGAGCCGCGGACAGCATCGACGACGGGGTCGCCAGCGACGCAGATTGGCCATCCCCCGCCGCCGCCCGCCGTCGCAGCCAAGGGGGAGCAAGTGCCACAGGCCGAGGACGAGGATCGATTGGACGCGCCGGAGCCGGTGCTGAGGCAGACCTCGTTCGACTTTGAATGCACCTGACTGACTGAGCTGACTATTTACGTTTACGCACCGTACTTACATTTTGCTTCGGCCCCAGAATTGCTCCTGCACGGCCGAAGAGTTGGCGACGCCCGGTGCTGGGCGAAGCACAGCACGGCAACGAGGCGGTCTCGCGCGCCGGCCACGGGCTCTACGCAGTGGAGCGAGCGCTGCCCACAAAAGATGGACAACGTGCCCGGCTCGAACGTGAGCGCGCGCGTGCCGGCGGCCGAGGCCAGCGCCTTCTCCACGCGCTCGGTCGCCAGGTCCTCGGGCCCGCTGCGCATGGGCTCGGAGAACACAAAAGCGCCGCCACGCTCCGCCTTTTGCAGACACAAGGTCACCGTGTACTCGCTCTCGTCAAAGTGCCACGCGTGCGCCATGCCCGGCCGGAACACGTTGATCGACAGCGCGCCAAGCTTGTCCTCCAGGCGGAACAGGCGCTTGCCGACCGCGCGGCTAAGCAAGTCCAGCAGCAAGTCGCCCTCCGGGCCAAAGTAGAGCCGCCTCAGTGCGCCGCGCGGGTCCAGCTCGTCGCAAGCCACGCTCGCCACCTCGGTGCAGAGCAGGCGGTTGCGCGGGTGCGCCGCGGGCAGGCGGGGCTCGCTCTCCGGCCGCAAGAATGCGTTGTGCCGCGACTTGGACACGAACGCGGCCGGCGCCTTCTGGCGGGCTTCGGCCGCCGCTTCGGCCAGGGCGGCCTTGCTAAGGAAGCCCGGCAACGTGGCAACGCCCGACTGCAGCCGCTCGCGCAGCGCGTCGCCCGCGGCCTCTCGCCACGCGACGTCGCCGAGCGGCACCGCGGTCACCGTGGTCCCCGTCCCCGTCCGTGTCGCCATCGCCGCCTGCCCGCGATACGTATCGATAGTATGGCGGCAGAGGCGACGGCGGAGGGCGCGCGCGAGGAGCGCTCGGCCATCTTCGAGACGCGGCTGGCGGCCGCGGCCGAGCGCAAGGCGTCGGGCAACGAGCACTTCAAGGCCGCGCGATGGCAAGAGGCGCTCGAGTGCTACGAGCGCGGGCTGTGGCAAGCCGAGTTTGACGAAATGCAGTACAACTTTGAGCTGCTCGACCCGCACCGCGCGCAGGTGGACCAGGCGCGGGCGCCGCTCCTGCTCAACGCCGCGGCGAGTCTCCTCAAGCTTGGCAGGCCGCAAGAGGCGGCTGACCGCTGCTCTGAGGCGCTCGACAAGGACCCTGACAACGCCAAGGCGCTCTTCCGCCGCGGGCAGGCCCTGCGCCAGGCAGGCCGCCTCGAGAAGGCACTAGCGGACCTCACGCGGGCCGCCAAGCTGGAGCCGTCCGACGCGCTCGTGCGCCGGGCGCTTCGCGAGGCGCAAGAAGAGGCGCGCGCCGAGCAGCGCGAGAGCCGCGCTTTATGGCAAGGCAAGTTGGCAGAAGCGTCCGCCGCGTCTCCGCCGCCAGAGTCCGACGAGGCCACGCCCGCACCAGGACCGTGCAGCCGCTTTTGCGCTTGGCTCGGTGCGGCCCTCCTCGGCCGCGTCGCCGAGCCCAAGGCTGACAAGGCCGATTGAGCGCGCGGAAGGCGGCTCCACTTTGTTCGTCGCCGAGCCAGAGAGCAAAAGCGCTCGTCGACGCAAGTTGCACCCCAGGTGCACTGTCGCACGTCACCACGTGCCTTACCGTCAGTCAGCACGTTGTCACATGTCTGTCAGTCAGACGAGAAGGAAGTGAAGTGGCCGAATCGCTCTGATCCACAGGTGTGCTTTGCTTTGTTTGTGTCGCCATCGTCGGCGGCTCGAGGAGTGCCCCCGACGAAGTCCGACTCTGCTGAGAGGGTCGGGCGACTTTGCAACGCAACAAAAAGGCCAACAGCGACCGGCAGTCCACAAATCGTCGCGGTCGTGGACGGACGATGGAGCTCAAGCCGGTGCTCGAGGATGAACCCGAGGACCTCGAGGCCCTGGCGCGCGAGGCCGCGCGGCCCTCGCCGGAAGTCCGTGCCGGGCCGGTGAGCTCGGTGCTCTTCGGCTGGGTGACGGCAATGTTTACCTTCGCAAAGCGCAAGCGCAAGCGCGAGGGCCTCGAGCTCGAGCAGGAAGACCTGTGGGACCTGCCGCCCTGGGACAACACGGAAGGCATCTCGGACAAGTTCGCGCGGGGCTGGGACCGGCGCAGGAGCGGCAAGCTCGGCACGGCGGACAGCGACACGCTCTTGGCCAGCTCGCAGGCCTCGTCGGTTCTGACGGGCGCGCTGTGGTCGGTGATCCGATGGCGCATGATCATGGCAGGCTTCGCCAAGTTGATCAATTCGGCCCTGCAGTTCACGTATCCGATCATGATCAACCAGATCTTGCAGTACATCCAGAGTCTCGGGACGCCGCTGGAGCTGCCCCAGTGGCGCGGGTACGGCATTGCAGTGATCTTTGGCACGGTGATGATTCTCAAGGCGGGGACAGAAAACATCTACTTTTTCCTCGCGGCGCGCTCCGGCTGGCAGGTGCGGTCTATCGTGACCACCGAGGTTTACCGCAAGGCGCTGCGGCTAAGCCCCTCGGCGCGGCAGAGCATGACCACAGGCCAGATCGTCAACCTAATGCAGCTCGACTCGACCAAGCTCGAGCAGTTCGTCGCCACCTCGTTCCACGTCCTCTGGGACGGCATCTTTCAGATCTTTGGCTACATGGCGATCCTCTACGTGTACATCGGCGAGGCCGCCTTTGTGGGGCTGGCGGTCATGCTGGTCGCCATTCCCGTGCAGCTGGTTATCTTTTCCCGCACGACGCGGGTCAATCGCAAGATGGTCAAGGTCACGGACAACCGCGTCAAGCTGACTAACGAGGTTCTGCAGGGCGTACTCGGCATCAAGATGGCTGCTTGGGAGGAAAAGTACGCCACTGTGATCGAGGGCTTTCGCAAGCAGGAGCTGCGCCACCTTCGCAGCATCGCCTGGCTGTCGTCCTCCTCTTTGGCCTTCATGTTTGCCATGCCTGCGGTCACCGCCGTGGCCGCGCTCAGCTTTTACGCTTTCCAGCGCGACGGCGCCATCGACGCGGCCACGCTTTTCGCGGCCCTCTCCGCGTTTGGCCAGCTGCGCTTTCCGCTCATGTTTTACCCGCAGGCGCTTGCGGTGTTGTCGCAGGCGAGGGTCAGCCGCAAGCGCGTGGCCGACTTTTTCGCCCTGGACGAGATCTCCTCCGCCGGGGGGCTAGAGGACGCCGCGGCCGCGCACAATGCACAAGGTCCTGCGGGCGACATTGCCGCGCCGCGTCGGCGCAGCAGCGGAAGCAGCAGCACCAGCAGCAAGTCGGCCAAGCCTGCCGTTCTCGTCCAGAACGGCCAGTTTTACTGGGCGCGCCCCGACGCCGAGCAGCCAGAAGTGAGCGAAAACAAGAACAAGAACAAGAACAAGGGGGCCAAAGGTGCGACTCGCCCGGACCTCGAGGCCGGTGATGCCGCGGATCCGCCCCAGAACCAGGGGCCAGTGCTCGACAATGTCGACGTCCAAGTGGCCAAAGGATCACTCGTTGGAATCGTCGGCCCGGTCGGCGCGGGCAAGACCTCTCTTTTGAACGCGATGCTAGGCGAGATGCACAAGACGCGTGGCCGCGTCGAGGTGAACGGACGGTGGCGTACGCGTCGCAAACTGCCTGGATCTTCAACGACACAGTGCGCGCCAACATCCTGTTTGGCGAGCCCATGGACGAGCCGCGCTACCGCAAGGTCCTCAAGGTCTGCCAGCTCGCGCACGACCTCAAGGTACTGCAGGACGGCGACATGACGATGATCGGCGAGCGCGGCATCAACCTGAGCGGTGGCCAAAAGCAGCGCATCAGCGTGGCACGGGCAGCGTATTCGCGCAAGGAGATTGTTATCCTGGACGACCCGCTCAGCGCGCTCGATCCCGAGGTGGCGCGGCGCATTTTCGACGAGTGCGTGATCAAGTTCCTCGCCGACCGCACGCGTGTGCTGGTGACCAACGGGCTCAATTTTCTGCCGCGGTGCGACAGCGTCGTTGTGCTCGAGTCGACGCGAGATGGTCCCAGCGTCGTCGCCGAGCAAGGACGCTACAGCGTGCTGCTTCGCTCGGGCCTCGACTTTTCCAAGCTCATGGCCAAGTATAACGGCGGCAGCGGCGAGGGCGAGGGCGAGGGCGAGGACAGCACCAGTCGCCCTTCCAGTGGCCTGTCCGCCCACAGCGGCGACATGGCGGCGGCGGCGGCGGCAGAAGAGAGCATTGACAGCAAGGAGGCGCAGGACGAGCGGACGCGGCGCATGTCGTCCGCGATTGCCGACGCCGCGCTAAGCGAGGCGATCCACGCACAGGAGGGCAAGGAGCTGATGCAAATCGAGGAGCGACAGCAGGGCGCCGTTCGGCTTGGAGAGTACGTGGGCTACTTCAAGGCCGGTGGCGGCCTCTGCCTGGCCTCGTTTGTGCTGCTAGTGTTTCTGTTCAATCAGGGGATCACCGTGGGCAACCAGGCTTGGGTGGCCGTGTGGGCAGAGGACGAGCAGTACGATCTGTTCTCCTTTCCTACGTGCTCGTGTACGCGGTCTCGGCGCTCTTGATCGCCGCTGTGACCTTTGTCCGCTCCCTGATGGTGTTCTTCTTCTCGCTCCGCGCTTCGCGCAAGCTGCACAGCAACCTGGTGGCATCAATCATGCAGGCGCCGATGAGCTTTTTCGACACCACGCCGATCGGCCGGGTCGTGTCGCGGTTCTCCAAGGACCTCTTCCTCATCGACACGCAGCTTGCCTTCGTCTTCTCTTTCTTCGTCTTCTCGACCACCTTTGTGCTCTTCACCATCGGCACCATTGGCTTTTCGACGCCGTGGTTCCTCGTGGCGGTGCCCTTCCTGGCCTTCCTGTACGTCCGGTTCCTCAACTATTATCGGCCGCTCTCGCGCGACTGCAAGCGGCTCGAGTCCATCTCGCGCTCGCCCGTGTACGCCCACTTTAGCGAGACGCTTGGCGGCCTAGCCACCATCCGCGCGTTTGACCAGGCCGACGTCTTCCGGCACACCAACGAGGCCAAGGTCGACAACAACATGCAGGCCTGGTACCTCCTCAAGGCTGTCGAGCGCTGGCTCGCCGTGCGCCTCGAGATCATGGGCGCCGTAATCACCGTGCTGGCCGCGGTGCTCGCCGTGTTCAGCGCCGAGGAGGGCCTGCTCGAGGCCGGCTTCGCGGGACTGAGCCTCACCTTTGCCACCAGCATCACTGGCCTCCTCAATGGCACCGTGCGCTCCTTTGCCGAGCTGGAGGCGGCCATGAACTCGGTGGAACGCCTGTTGCACTACTCGCGCGCGACATCGAGCAGGAGGCACCCTTCCGCAGCCAGTCGCCGCCGCCAAAGGACTGGCCCTCCGCCGGCACCATCGAGCTCACCGACCTACGCATGCGCTACCGCAAGGACACCCCCGCTCGTCCTCAAGGGCGTCACGCTGCGCATTGAGGGCGGCCAGCGCGTCGGGGTTTGCGGCCGGACTGGCTCGGGCAAGAGCTCGCTGCTCCTGAGCCTGCTCCGGCTTGTCGAGCCGGTGGTTGAGGAGGGCGACGCCCCGCCCATTGTCGTTGACGGCGTGGACGTGTCCAAGATCGGGCTGCACGAGCTGCGCAGCAACATCTCCATCGTGCCCCAGTCGCCATCCATCTTTAGCGGCACTATTCGCAGCAACCTCGACCCCTTTGGCCAGTACACGGACGACCAGCTCTGGGCCGCGCTGGACCAGAGCGCCATGCGCGTGCCCATCGAGGAGGCCGGCGGCCTCGACAGCGAGGTCAGCGAGTCCGGCGAGAACTTTTCGCAGGGCCAGCGCCAGCTGCTCTGCCTGGCGCGGAGTATTCTCATGCAAGCCAAGGTGCTACTTCTGGACGAGGCCACCTCCTCGGTGGACTACGAGACCGACGTGGCCATCCAGAACACCATTCGCACCGCCTTTAGCGACTGCACTATCATCACCATTGCGCACCGCCTCAACACGGTCATCGACAGCGACAAGATTCTCGTCCTCGACAACGGCGAGGTCGCCGAGTTCGATGCGCCGTCCAGTTTGCTGGCGCGCCCAACGTCCGTCTTTAGCTCCATGGTTTCTGAGCTCGGCCCAGCCATGGCGGCCAAGCTCCGTTCTGCCGCGCGATAAACGAGTGAGTGAACAAAATGGATTCTCAAGTCAAAGTCAAAGATGCATACGTGCGGCCGGATGACCTAGGGAGCGGGTGCAGAGGGTGCGGCCGGGCCTGAAGCTGAGACCTGCCAAAGAGGGCGCGTTTCGGGTCGGGCCTCCGCCAATCTCCGACCAGCTGGTTGCTCGACCGGGAAAGGGGGTGGCAGAGTGTGCAGCCGAAGAGCCTGGCTGACATGTGAAGCCCAGACAGACGGGCCCGGGCCAAAGAGGGCACGTTTCGGGGCGGGTCTCGCCAATCTCCGACCAGCGACTGGCCAGCGACCAGGGTACGGTATGGGTTCATAAGGTACTTGTACCATTCGGCCTGGTTTGCTAGCAGGCTGCTCTCCAGCAGGTCCTTGAGTTGGCCTGGTCGTCAGAAGCCACTTACCACGTACCTACTTTCCACCTGACTGAGCACACATGTACCGCGGAGATTTCATGCCATGGATTCACAACCCACCTTTCCCTCCGAGGACCGCGTGAAGAGCGCCTTCCTGTCAAGAAAAGAGCGAAAGAGGACAAAGATCCTGCTTCTGTGAAGAAAGAAAAAATCTCGGTTCGGAGGGCGCCTCCGTACCGACAAAGCCTCAACAACTCTCGCGACAAAGACGATGGGCAGCGCAGCGTCAGCGAGGTCAGAGGGCGCGCTGGACTCGTTCAAGGGCGCCTTCGTGAGCATGGGCCGGCTCTCGCGCAGTAGCTCGCGCCAGGCTCTCAACAAGGCGCAGCTCGAGCGCCAATCCACCCTGCCGCAGGACGAGCTTGAAGCCGCTGTGGCTCGGTCCCGGGGCAAGTCTGCGATCCTCGGCCGCTTTGGCGTGGTGCTCAGAAATGCGCCCCCGGCGTATCGCGTGCTCCGCGGCGACGACAGCAAGGCTATGTGCCTGGGCGTCGGCGGGTCTGGACGCGTGTACGCGGTTGAGCACCTCCGGACGAGGCAGCGATATGCGGCCAAGAAGGTGCCTCAGGAGTTTTACACCCTAGCCGCAGCCGAGATTGCGATTCTCAGCGAGCTAGACCACCCGGCAATTGTGCGCCTCAGCGACGCCTCGCGCATTCCCGGCGCTGACGGCATCGTTCTCGTGCTCGAGCTGCTCACGGGCGGCAGCCTCCTCAGTCACCTGCAAAGCAAGGGGCGGTTAGCCGAGGGCGAGGCGAACGATCTCCTGCGCAGCATGGTCTCCGCAATAGACTGTCTACACTCTCATGGCATCGTTCATCGCGACGTTAAGCTCGAGAACTGGGTCTTTCGGGACGCGGCGCGGATGCAAATCGTGCTGATCGACTTTGGCCTCGCCACGCACGTCGAGCCTGGACAGCCGCTGACGAGGCGTGTCGGCACCCCTTTATGGCCCCCGAAGTGTTCTTGTCGAATTACGGCCTCGAGTGCGACATGTGGAGCCTCGGGGTTGTCGCGCACAGCATGCTGGTTGGCGCAGTACCCTACGACGCCTGCAGCGGCTCCGAGCTAGAGCAGTGCGTCACCTCGCCGGGATCCATCGAAATGCTGGGCTTTGGCTGGTCGAACGTCAGCGAGTTGTGCAAGAGCTTCGTCGCTGGGCTTTTGGAGAAGAACCCCAGCTGCCGGCTGAGTAGCAGCGCTGCCATGACGCACAGCTGGATGACAGACTTGGTGGCCCAGCCGGCGCTCCAGGATGTGGCCGATCTCCTCACGGACCTCGCAACCTTTTGTAATCTGCCTCGTCTTCAACAGCTGGGCTATCTCAAGCTCGCCTCCATCGCGCCGCATGCCGAGCGCGAGGCCGTAGCCTCCCGCTTTGCCGCGCTCAGCTGTCGCGCCGGGGGCCTGCTAACTGCCAACGCGTTGCTCGGGCCCGTCATCGAGAGCCCCGATGTGTCGCCGGACAAGGCCTTCGAGGACTTGGCTGCACTGAGCGCGCTGGGCGTGTCGTGCAACGCCCTCACCTTCAACGACATCATCATGATCACGCTGGGTGCGAGGCAAAAGCCGCCGCCTCACGGTCACCTGGCCCGGGCCTACAAGCGTCTTAACGACGGATGCGTGGACATGCCGCTCTCGGTGGAGCGCCTCAATCGGTCCCTCGGCGGCAGCGTGTCTGCGCAAACCGCCTTGCAGGCCCTCGCAGGCGCGCAAAAGGCTCAGGCTTGGCGCCGACGCGGCCATTTCCTTCAGCGAGTTCGCGTCGCTTTTCACGGGCCGCGGCGCCTCGAACGACCTGGCCGACGCCTTGCGCTCGATGCCGATGTCGCAGGCCGTGCTCGCTGTCGCGTAGTCGCTACCGCACCATACCCGTCCTCGTACGGTACACGAGTGCGGTACCAGTGCGGCACATTCTGCTACACCTAGCTGGAGGCTAACCTAAAGTCAGAATAAACCCTAGAAGTTTCTGCGCCTGCTTTATTCCCTATCAAAAGAAGGTGCTACAGCTTTGTCAAACAGCCGAGTCTAATTATTTCAACGGCTTGCACTTCGATCATCTTTGAACTTTCAAACGCTGGAGCTCCCCGAGGCCCAATGCGCACCGATCGCGACAAAGGAGGAGGTGTCGAGGCCGTGGTGTCACCTCTCCAGGCCACATGGAAACTCCCAGCCTCTCTATTGGCTCTACCAAGAGGACGAGCATGAGCAAAAACATACTCTGCTTGCCTTATTTAGTGCAACAGTTACCCGCACCAGCGTATTTCATAGGCGCCAAGATGGAGAATCAATTTTCCCCAATTAAAAACCACGCGCATTAGTAGGAGTGACTGAGTGTTGCAGGAAATGTGCCACACTGGTACCGTGGTACCGGTGCTGTACCGGAAAGTAAATGTTCTAGTCCAGGCTCCTTGCTGGCTCGTGGTGGTGTGCTGGCGGAGGAGGATGGAGGGCGGCGGCGGATCCTCGGGATTGGGCGCCGCAGGCCACGGCAGAGGCGGCAGCGACACCATGCAGTCGCTTGCGAGTCCGTCGCGGAGCTCGATGCCCACGCAGCAGCAACAGCAAGAGAGCTTTGCGCGAATGATGCAGCAGCTGCAAGAGGCGTTGGACCGGTCCTCGACAGTGTTCCACGTGTTCTGCTCCGACCCGGTGGGCCTCAACCTGGCTGTCTTTGAGCTATGGGTGAAGGGCTTCCGAGAGGAGCAAGTCGTCTTTTACCGGCGCAACCTCCTCGGGGACGAAATGGACGAGTCGGAGGGCGAGCTGCTTTTGCTGCTGTACCGCGACGCGGTAGACCAGTACAGGCTTTTCTCAGTGCTGGAGGAGATGCTTGTGCAGCCCGGGCTGCTTGAGCGCCAGCTCATCGTCCAGATCCCGCCGAGGATAAAGGCATACATGGTTGGCAAATACTATGAGTTTGACGACGGTGTGCTGCGCGAGCTGCTGGGCCGCAAGCTCACGGCACGCGCGCGTAAGGACCTCGACGAGGTGGCCGAGTCCACGGGCGTGCTACTGCCGAGCTGGCTGAGTTTGACAACCTGCGCAACATTTTTACGACGATGGACGCGCAACTTTGAGGGCAGCATCGTGCTTGCCCTCGTCGAGGCGTTCCGCGTGCCTTGGGAGCTTGCAGAGCGCTACACGTGCATCCTCTTCCTGCTCTTCAACCGCTTCCACATCCAGACTGGCCGCAAAAAGGTAGGCGCTTACGTCTTGCCGAGTTTGAGGCCTGCGCGGCGCTGCTCCTCGTGTATTGGGTCAGCGACACCACGTCGGGGCCGTCCAACTTTACTGGCAGCAAGTACATCGCGGAACGTACCGTCTTGCGCCAAGCACGCTAGGGCCGGCCCTGCTTGATGCATTTGAGCTGAACCAGCCCGCCGCCGCCACCGCCGCGGCACCCGGGCGAACCCAAAGCTCGGCCTCAGCGCCGTCGCCGGAGGCCGAGGCCGGGCGCGCGGCTTCTTTGGCGCCCGCCAGCAACGCGCGCCGTGCTTCAAGCGCGCCAAAAGAGCACGACGACGCCACTGCTGCGAACGGCGGCGATGACAACAACACCGAGGAGGTGGAGGAGGAGGAGGAGGACGACGATCCGTCGGACATGGTCGACTATATGGCAGACGAGGTGGATGACCGCGCCGACGACGCGGCGGAGCGGGGCGGGGCGCTGAACTCGAGTCCCGCGCTGGCACCAGAAGAAGCGCAGCTGGCCTCGCCTCGCGGCCGGATCGGCCCGTCCCTGCTGATGCGCTCGCGCTCTGCGGAGGAGGATGGGGAGGCTTTGGGCGGCTGGATGCCCGCCCGTAGCATCAGCGCGGTGCCCCTGGGCGAGCCGACCAATTCCGCGCCCGAGCGCAGGCGGGCGTCCAGCATCATCAAGCCCCGACTGCCCCAGCCCAAGCCGGGCAATACGTCAATGGAGATCAGCCCGACGCTCATCTGCGCTGGCGCATGATCAAGAACCACGTCTTTGGCACGCGAAACGTCCTGGACTCGCTGGCGCGCTTGGCACTGGCCAACATGGAGCTGGAGCTGGGCGGCCCCCGCGGCGCTATCCGCCGCATCAGGCCGCGCTACAAGACTTGGGTCAAGTCGCTGTTGACGATTGGCTCGGGCCTTGCGCAGGCCAAGGAGCTGCGCGACCTGTTCGAGGACGTGGTCTCCATGCTGTGCGAGCCGCTCGCACAGGCGCAGCTGCCGATGGAGGGCCTCGGCGTGCTGCTTCGCGAGACGCACGCCGGGTTTACCGCGCGCTGCCCTTTGTGAAGAGCAAGGGCTCGTGGGAGACTGGAGCAGCTTCATGCATGCCATGTCCATGATCATCATTCGACTCTACGACTCTTCAACTACATTGTAACCTTTTCTTACTGCTACGGGCGTCGCCAGGGGCGCCGCCGCTACTCTTTGCGCTGCCGCCGCTGCCACCACGCCCCCGTCGCCGCCGCCGCCGCCGCTGTGTGCTCTGATCGCCTTGGCTGCCTTTGCCACCGCTGCCGCCAGTGCCAGCGCCGCCCGCGGTCTCGGCACGACCCTTTTTGCCGCCTCGCCGCTGGCGCTGGCGCTGGCGCTGTGCTGGCGCCTTGGGCAGTTTGCCGGCAGCGCGCAGCCGCTCAAGCTCCTCCGTCAGCAGCTCCGCGCAGCTGTTCTGGCGGCGCTGCGTTGCAATGCGCAGAGGTGTCTCGCCGTCCCTGGTCTTGCATGTCGGATCGGCGCCACGCGCAAGCAGGAGGCGCGCGATTGCGGTGTGACCGCCAAAGGCGCCAATGTGGAGCGGCGTTTGCATGTGCTTGCTCAGCTGGCTCGTCAAAGACCCCAGAGTCGAGCAGGTGCTGCGCGCACTGCAAGTGGCCGCCTATCGCGGCCGCGGCGTCCACCCGTCCGGACTCCGGTGCACGCTCGCGATCTCTGCCGCTCCCGGGCGCGCTCTGCGCCGTGCTTCGTCTCAAGCTGCCGCCGGAGCAGGTCGCACAGGATGCGCACGCAGCCTTCGCTCCCGCGCAGCGCGCCCACGAAGAGTGGCGTCTCGCCAGCGATGGAGCGCTGCCCCAGCGCACGAAGCACATCGTCCTTGCCGCCCGGGGCGTCGCAAATGCCCTGCAGGACGGGCGCGCGGTACTCGCAGGCTAGATGCACCACGGAGCGGCCCGCCACGCACTTTACGTGCACTGAAGCGCCGAGGTCGATGAGCAGGCGGCAGTGCTCGCGCACTTTGGGCCCGGGCCGCCGCAGCGCGAGCCGATGGAGCGGCGTCGCCGCCCATTTGTCGCGTGAGAACAGCGACCCCCGCGCCGCGTGCTTTAGCAGAGGCGTGTAGCGCCTCAGCACGGCCGGGTCGTCGTGGATCAGGCTAATTTGTTACGCTGCGGGGCATTAGCCGCGCCAGCTCGGCGCGGTCGGCAGGTTCCCACGAGGTGACCTCGACTATCTGCAGCGCGCCGCCGCCCCCAGAGCGCCGTCTGGCGCCTCCTCCATTTCTGTCACGCAAGTCCCTCCTATAAGCAGCGCCTGGAGCTTGGGGGCGCCGCCCAGCAGCGCGCCAAGGGCCTCCGCCGACACCGAGCAGTCGCCGAGGCCAACCGCCACGAGCTCTCGCGCCATAAGGCCCTCAAAGATATCGTTGGCAAGGCCACGCTGGAATCCGCAATACGCAAAATGCTGCAAGCGCACGCAGCGCTCCAAGGCCGCACGGAGGGCCTTGCCCGCCCACTCGGTCGAGTCCAGGTCCGAGGTGCACTTGATCAGCGCCAGTCGGCGCAGCGAGGCGCTGTTCCGGTCGACCAGCTCCAGCCAGCCTTTAGCATTGCTTTCCAGCGCGAGCGCTTCCTGGGCCCTCTCCGCCGCCGCCATGCCTGCCTCGGCGCCGTCACGCTGCGAGCCAAACGCGTGCCCGCGCACGCAGACAACCTGCGACCGCGCGGTCGGCAGCCCGCAAAGCGCCAGGCCCGCGAGCTGCTCCGCGTCGCCCACCAGCCCCGCCACCAGCAGCCCCACGTCCTCGGGCAGGTCGCCAAACCTGGCCTTGCCCGCCATGGGCTTCACCGCAGCTTCTGCCACTGTCGGCTCCTCCCTCGCGGCCTGCCGCACCCCGCCGCCGCCACCGCCGCCGCCGCCGCCGCCGCCGCGCCGCGGCCTGCGGCGCCCGCGGCGCTTGCCCGTCTTGCTGTCCTGCGTCTTGACCACCGCCATCGCGATGTTGTTGATCTGCCCCTCCAACAGCATCATCGACATCATCGCCGCTCCTCGAACGCGCCCAGCGGAGCGCGATCCACGGTACCATTTGGTACCGCAGTACGCGATTCTGGTGTACCGGTACCGGTACCAGGTACCGCAGTACGTCTGGTGGCTTTGTACGGAGAAGTGGCAGGCGACCAAGGAGATGATGGCGGAGGCGGCGCGAGCGCGGCTCGAGGAGCTGAGGCAGGTGCAGCGCGGCGACCCGCTGCGGTTCGGTGCGGCGGCGGACGCGGCGCGTCGGCGGCGCAGGAGGCCGTGCTGGCCGGCGGCGCGGTGGAGGGACTGGAGGACCTCATGTGGCGTTTATTGCTACTACAAGCGGATAGAGGCGCTGCGGGCTGTCGTGAGGCACCAGGAGCAGCCGCAGCGCCAGGCGGTTGGCCAGCTGCTGCACTTTCTGGACTCGGCGCGCGCGCAGTACGAGGCCTTCCTCGCCCGCCTGCGCGAGGTGGCCGCCGTCGCGCCCGCGCGTGCTGGCGCGCTGCGCCGCTCAGAGCACCGCTGTCTGCTCTATCTGGGCGACCTGACGCGGTATCGGGAGCTGCACGAACCGGCAAGGACAAGACCTTCCAGGTGGCCGAGGACTATTATCGGCGCGCGTTTGCGGCCGACCCGCAGAGCGGCAACCCACCAACCAGCTGGCCGTGCTCGCGCAGGGCAAGCAGAGGCTCTGCCAGGCCCTCTACCACTACGTGCGTAGCCTGCGCACCGCCAGGCCCTTCCCGCAAGCCAAGAGCAACCTGGCGCTGCTCAACAAAAAGCTGGCCAAGATCTCGCTGCCCGCGCTGACGAGCCCGAGCCGCCGGTGCCGCCCGTGATGACGAGCTCGCAGCGCAGCGAGCTGCTGCGCGGCTTTCTAGCGCGCTTTGGGGCGCTGCACGGCAGCTTGGCCAAGGGGGACCCAGAGGAGACAGCAGGCCGCAGGCGCGTCGTGGAGCGCATCCCGCGAGAGCTGCCCGTGCTCCTGCGCAAATGGGCGCTCGCAGCCGAGCTGCAGATGGCCCTTGTGGTATGCAGCATCCATGCCGTGCTCGTCGCGGCGGAGCAAGGCGACCGCTCTGTGCTGGACGACGCGTGGCTCGGCGCATTTGCAGTGGGCGCCGCCTTCGCGGGAATGCTGGGAAGCGCGCCCGGTGGCGAGGCAGAGCGGCCGCTCGCGCGCCCGGACTTGCTGGCCCCCACCACCGTATTCCTGGAGTGGCTCCGAGAGAGCCCGCTTGCGGAGAGAGCCCGCCTCGCCGAGGCCTCTGTGCTGTGGTCTGCCTTCGGACCTGTGTGGAACACGTTGCTCTCGGTAGCGCTAAAGGCCAGGGGCGAGCGCACCACGGATCGCGCGGCGCTTTGGGAGGAGCGCGAGCTGGCCGGCTTCTTGCCCGTGTGGCCTGAGGGCCGCCCCGCGCCGCGTCTCTCGGAGAACCTCGCGGAGGACTCGCCTGCAGCGACCGCTGTGCGCGCCCTCAAGGTGTGCAGCTTTTTCGACTGGCTCGGCAATAGCGCCGGGTTGCGCTGCCAGCTTCCCTTTGAGCCGCCATTGCTCGAGCCGGGGCCGCGGGCGCCTGGCGAGGCGAGGAGGACACCGAAATGGGTTCGGCGGCCTTGTCTACCGCGGCAATGCTGCTTGGAGAGGCTGACAACGATGACGGCAACGACGACGACGACGACGACGACGAGGTCATCGTCCTGGAGCCGGTGTTCTAGCAAGCTAGCTCTGGTTGCTATTGTAGCAATCGAGACGAACCGTAGAGGCTTGGCTCTTGATCTTGATCTTGATCAAGCTATCGAAGCACGAGAGAGGAGGAGGGAGGGAGGGAGGGAGGGAGAAGGAGAGAGCGCTTGAGTACCCGTTGTCCAAAAACATTTTCTCTCTTTCTACTACTCTGTCAAACGTCTACGCTCCTTACCTACGTCAGCGGCAGCAGCTTGGCTGTTCCTGGTTGCTGCGGCTGCGAGGGCTGCGCTGTCATTGTAATCGGTTTGGGCGCTGCGCTGCGCCCGCGATACTACGCGGATGCGCTGCGGCAGCGGGAGAGATGCGAAGCGAGGGCGCCCAGTCTTGGGCGCAACCATGCTGGTCACGGCCGAAGTGGCCTTAGAGGGCCCGCCGGAGATGCCTTTGTCGCAGGATGCGCACCAGGCCGCACTGCACGCGCCGCGCGGCGGACTTGCTGCTCAGCGGCGGGCTTTTCAGGTTGCAAGGCCGCGACCGCCAACCTCGGCGCTTCGGCCTTGCTGGACGCGGGGGTCGGCAACGGCTTGTCGGGCTTTCCGGCACTGGCCGGCGACGCGACGATCGCCGTGGCGCCGGGCTTTGGTGCTGGGTTGTAGGCGCGGCCAGAGACCGGCTTGCGCGGCTTGCGAACGGGTGCCGGTCGCACCCGATTCGCGGGCGCGTTGCGACCATCCAATGGCGCAGACGGCATCCCGAAAAGCTTGATGCGGTGACCCTCCCCTTGTACCGTGTCTTCCTCCTTGGCTTCTTCCTCGTCTTGTTCTTCTTCTTTTCTTTTTGTTGCTCGCCTTCCCCCTCGCCCACTCCTCCTTGTTCTTGCAGCCCTGGCCGGAGGTTGTTGGCGCTGGCTCGTCGACGACAGGGTGGAGGCGCCAGCGCTCTCCGTGCTGATTATGGGCATGCCCTGCGCGCTGTCGCGGTCCACGAGCGACTCCTCACGCCACGAATCGCAACTCGACGAAACACTGAGTCGCGAGCTCGTGTCCTCGCAGACCTCGCGCCGATGGCGCTCTGCCACCAGAAAGTAGGACGCCGTGGCGCTGTTGTGCAGGCCTTGCGCGAGGCTCTTGAGAACAAAGTCGCGGTCCAGCCCTAGTTGCTGGAGCTCGAGCACGACGCGCTCGTTGGGTTGCGCCACGCCCGAGGCGTCCTCGACCGGGTCAGCCTCCTCAGCGTTCGTGCTGGGTTCATCCCGGCCCTGCGACTGGTGTCGGCAAAGATGGACGCGAGCGACTGGTTCTGGTCCTTGAGCGAGTTGTGCCGGCGCATCCACACGTGAGCCCGGATCATGTCCATGGAGATGCGCGTGTCCGGGTTGGTGTCCAGGATTTGCCGAGCAGCTCCTGCACCTCGGGGGACAAAGTTCGGGCACGCGTAGTCCGCCGCGAGGATCTTGCGGTACAACGCCGAAGTGTCGTTGTCTTCGAATGGCAGGAAGCCGCAGACCATAGCAAGAGCACCACGCCGAGGCTCCAGATGTCGGACTTTACGCCGTCGTAGGCCTTGCCGGCAATCATCTCGGGCGCGGCGTAGCACGGGCTCCCGCAGGCCGTCTGGGAGGAGGCGGCGTTGTCGTTGGTATTGCTCAGGCCAAAGTCGGCCACCTTGACGACAAACGAGCCGTTTTGGCGCTTTTGCATGAGCAGGTTTTCGGGCTTTAGGTCGCGGTGGATCACGTTGACCGCATGCAAGTAGTCGACGCCGTCCAGGATCTGCTTGAAGAACCCGCTGGCCTCCGCCTCGGGCAGCCGGCCTTTCTTCACGATGTAGTCGAACACCTCGCCGCCGTCCAGGAACTCCATCATCAGGAAGATTTGCTGCGGCGTGTCGATCACTTCCAGCAGCCGGATGGTGTGCTCGTTGCGAGTCTTCTTAAGGATCTTGATCTCGCGCGTCACGCGGGTCAGGTCGGCCTCCGTTTTGATTTTGCTCTTCAGGATCTTGATCGCCACCGTCTCGCCCGTAAGCGTGTGCGTGCCGCGTTTTACCTTGCCAAAGGTCCCCTCGCCGATGGATTCGCCTACGACGTAGTGCCCCACGGACGTTGTCTTCGCCTGCCGCACATTGCGCCGCAGCCCGCCCTGCGAGCGGCCTCTGCCTACCCGCGCCTTGTGCGGCGCGGGCCGTTGCTTACTCGCCGCCGGACGCGTGGCTTCCGTAAGTTGCAGCGGCGCCAGTTGGCTGGCCCGATACGCCATCGCCTGGCTCTCCTTCTCCAGCGCCTCAAAGTCGGCCTTCTCTCGCCTGGCGTTCTGCTCGATGATGCGGCACGCCTTGGCATACGCGCTCTGCTCGCGCCGCGTCTGCGTCGGCGGCCTCGGCACCGGGTTGGCCTTGGGCTCCAGCATCATGCTCAGGAAGGAATCGCGCTCCACGCGCGGCCCTGCCGCCAGCACCCTGCCCGCCCTCCCTCCCGCCGCCTGCGTGCCACCTGCGCCGCCTGCGCGCCCGCCGCCTGCGTGCCCGCCGCCTGCGTGCCCGCCGCCCACGTGCGTGCCGCGCGCGAGTGCTCGATCGATCGGCGCTGTTGGCTCGCCTTCCTTCGAATCCGCCGACAGAGCCGCGCTTGCGGACGCCCGCTGTACGCGCCACTAGCGGGAACGCGTAGAACCCGGCCGCCCGAACGGATCGCAGAACCAGCTTTCCGAGCCCGCAACCTCGCCAAGAACGAAGACAACGGTACTCCGCTGCTACCCCCGTTTTGCGATCCGGACGCGGATTGGGTTGAGGTGGGGATCAGTGGCGGCGGCCTGAACATGGGGTACGAAAGGAGTTTGCGACCGGTGTGGTTTGAACGGATCTACGCGAGGGTACGAAATGAACGCGAATCGAATCTGCCGTAAAAAGCTGCGGCCTGGCCGTACTTTCTACCACGTCGTTAGCGGTCGCTAGGGGCGAGCCGGGACGACTCGCGCGCAGCGTCAAAGCTCCAGCGGAGGATCTCGTGCGACTGCCAGAACGAGTCGCCCGTGGCCGCGGTGAAGCCGACAAAGGCACGGCCGCTGTCGAGCGCCATCGAGGCGCCCAGGTTGAGCGGCGCGGTAAAGCGGGCGGCCCATGTCCTGCACGAAGACGGAGAGTGATCCCAGGCCCTCGCCCCAGGCCCGGGGCATGAGAGTCGCGCACGTCCGCGCCGAGAGTTGTGCGTGTACTCGGGTTGCCCAGCCTCCGCGCCCGCGTCGTGGCCCGTCATGAACCAGGCGGCGTGCGAGCGCGGGGCAAATGCGTCCGTGAAGAGCAAGTCCTCGTCCAAGTGGCGAGTAGACGATCTTGACGCGCACGGGTCCGTCCGTAAGATCTTGCACGGCTGCCGAGCCGCCGAGCTCGAAGGCATGGCTTGCGTTGGCAGCTCGGCCGATGCCAGTGACAAACAGGGCCACGTGGTTCTCAAACGGGTCGACCTGCTCTGGGTTGTGAAAGGTGTCAAACTCGACCGCCACGGCGTTGGGGATGCCTGCGAAGCCAAGGCCGGCTCCAGCGCCGCCGCCAACGGCCAGGGGCCCCGCGTTCTGAACGACAAAGGCCAGGCCGTCAGCCCCACGCGAGCGACAATGCGTCGCGACGTCGTCCATGTATTTGCACACCAGCGAGGGGTTGGCGAGCTGGAAAGTAAAGTCCGCGACAAAGCCCTCACGCACGTTCATCTTGCGCGGGTACCACGCTGCGCCCGCTTGGCGCGGGCCCGAGCTCGTCAGCCGCAGCGCGCCACCGCATGCCGGGCAGGCCGGCCCCCTCAGCTGCCGTTGCCGGTACCCCAACCGAAAGTGTGCCCCCGCCCGCGCTCGGGTCGTTGGAGCGCACCTCGCGGCTGGATACCAGGTTGACGTAGTCTGCCGCGGTCGGTGCCACGCCCGTGCAAAGCAAGCGGCAGGTCGGGCCGGGGCCCTCAAAGTCGCAGCAGCTGGCGCTCGTGTTGCAGTTGGCGATATGCGCATCGCCTACCGTGCGCAAGCCGTAGTGCCCTTCCCCGTGCTCGTTGCGCGACGGCCCTTGCATCGTGCGCGCGTCCACAGCGCCGTGGTCGAGGGTGCTGTTGGCGTCAAAGCGCGCAAAGTGGACGTCGTGCCCGAGGGTGCTTACAACAGTCTCGTTCGAGCGCACGCTCGCCACCGCGCCAGGAAGCTAGCCGACGTCGTAGAGGTCGATCGCGGTCCACTGGGCATTGCGTTGGTCTTCCGCAAGCGCCTCGATCGCAAAGCGGTACTCGCGCGCCGGCGAGAGCTGGGTCACCGTGGTGCTCGTCACGTTGCCGACCACAATGCCCTCCGGCCATGACGTCCAAGCCACGGGCGCGGAGTCGACCGCGGGATGGCTCGGAAGCCGCGCGCGCTCCCGCACCCACACCCGGTAGCCGGTGACCGTAACCGCGTCCCAGCGGTTTTCAGGCGCGTCCCAGCTCAGGTCTAGCGCGCGGCTCCCGATGTTCCCCGGGCGAGGCGGCGGCATCTGCGGCGGCGGGACCACGTACGACAGGTACGGTTTGTCGTCCCACAGGTCGCGGTGGTCCCGGCTGCGCGACGCGCACAGTGACACGATCGAGCCCGGACGTTGTGGGTAGCGCGGGGCAGGGTGCACATGAGGACCTGCTGCGGAACAACGACGCGCACATCCGTGCACGGCTCGCCGTCCACCCACACGGTGTCCCAGGCGGCACTGTCGGTAAAGCGGTGTAGCACCAAAGTTGCGGCCCGAAATGCGAAGCCGGTAACCAAGACCCTCGCGAGGGCAGTTGAACGTCGTGGCAAAGCCCGCCTCGTCGTTGCTAGTCTCAAACTCTGTGCGAAAGTGGAGGTGGCGGTCCTCGTTCGCCCAAAGGGCCACGAGCTCGGCCGCGTTGGTGCCGTTTCGTGCCCGCCGCGGTGCGCAAAGTGGCGTCGGGGCGAAGCTCGCGTGCATCGCGCTCTGGCCGCGGTGCCTCGGAAGAGAAATACTTGTTGATGCACCCCTCCACCTTGTTGATCGTGGGCATCTTGACAAGCTGGATCCAGTCCACCTCGAACGCGGACCACGCCTGTGCGGTGCTCGTAGGGGAGGCGCTGAGCGGCAGTATCCGTAGCTGTGTGATGGTTCCTTGAAGCTCGGCGTGGATGTGTGCGTACACGAGGTGGAACCGGCGTCGGGGGACCGCGCGGTCGAAAGGCACGGTCACCACGGGGTCGTTACCGCCACCGAAAGCAACGTCCAGCGCCTGAAAGTCCATGTCCAGCGTCGCCGGCTCGCGCATGCGCACCTGCACCGCGCCGAGGCTCTCGTGCCCTGCCGCACCTTGATGCGCAACCCAACACGTACCGGTCGTCCACTTTGAGCTTCATGAGCGGCGAGTCAAAGTGCGGCACGCTGCCGTCTTTAACGCGCCGTCCCCGTAGCTCGCCGTCCTCGACCACCACTTGTGCACCCAGCTCTCCCACGTGGACTGCGCCCACCCGTCAAGCCCGCCCTCGAAGTCCCACTGCGCGGCGACGTGCGCCTCGAGCCCATTGTGCGCGCCGAGCGCGGCACGCGGCCCAGTGCCACTGCCAGCGCCAGCGCGGCAAACTGCCACCCTCTCGCGACCCGGGACGCGGCGCAGCGAGCCAAGCCCGCCGAGCCCGCCATCGTCCGCGCTTTCGGGCCAACGTCCCTCGCAAATCACGGTACCATACCATACCGGTACCAAGTGCGTACCTGGTACCAGTACACGGTACCACGGTCCGTCGATCTGTCCGGAAAGGCAGCCCGAAATTTGTCAACAAGTGTGGCAGTGAAAAACAAAAGGGGAGGGAGACTTACGACTTGGTCGCTCACCTTTTGCCGACAACAGCGACCCTTGGTGGATTCTTGGTGGCGCGCGCTTGCGTGCGCCACGTCATGGCAACCCATTGGCAGCGGAGGCAGGGTTGGTTGGACGCCAGCGAATCGTGAGAGGCTCAAGACTTTGCCCTCAATCGGCTTCTCCATCAAGCTTCTGTATTGCACCCCTCTGTTGCTGTTGCTGCTGCTCTTTGATTGTGGCACGTGCAGGCAGTGTCTACGTATGGTAGCAGACTTTTAGGCAATTGACGCGCTGGTTCGGCGCATGCTTTTTCTGCATCTCGAAACTCCATGTGCTGCTCTCTCTGCCTTTGTGCCCTTGTTGTGCGTCGTCACTGTTTTGCCCTTTGCTGCAGATCCTCAACTGCGCGACAGACAGGAGCGAAGACCACAACCATGCGCATCGCTGCGACGCTCGCGGCGGTCGCCGCTCCTCGCGGCCGGGCTGAGGACTTGTTGTGTGTGCCGGACAGCGAAATGGACACCTACGGATGCTTGCCAGCTGCGCACCCAGAGCGCAGGGCCAGTGGATCAACCAGGACAAGTGCGGCGGCAACGGCGCCGGCAACACGGGCAGTGCTACCTGGATGTAACTATGACGAGATCGGCACGATCACCATCGGGTCGGGAGGGAGGTACATCAACTTCAACAACCTTGCCGAGTACCGCGAAAACCGGGTCTGGGAACGGGAACGAGCCGCTGCCCACGACCTGCGCTGGCTCTGCGAGCTGCCTGCCGACGACCAAACAAGGTGAACCGATTGCCAGCAAACTTTCGCTTCGCAGACCCAGGCGCTAGAGCTCAGCGTGGCGCTCTCGAACTGCATGGAAGAGGGACCTGCGACCCCGCCGGTTTCTGCTCGGGTGCATGCAAAGGGAGCAGCGTATACCTCGGCGACGCGGTGCGTAACTCCGGGGCGTGCAAGGGCATGAAGGTGGATACGATCCTCAGCCGGGCTAACTGCTACCTGGGCACGGCCACCGTCAGCGGCCAAAGCGGGACCGACGTCGCAAACTGCCTCGAAAACCCGTGCAAACCCGGCGTGCTGATCGACCCGGCCACCTACCAGAGCCAATGCCTGGAGAACATCAACGCGAACTATGTTGATGGCACCACCAACTTGAAGCGCGTCTCGGTTGAGACCTGTGGTGGCACGCCGACGCCGCCGACGCCCACGCCGCCGACGCCCACGCCGCCGACGCCAACCCCGCCGACGCCCACGCCGCCGACGCCGACCCCGCCGACGCCCACGCCGCCGACGCCGACCCCGCCGACGCCCACGCCGCCGACGCCCACGCCGCCGACGCCCACGCCGCCGACGCCCACGCCGCCGACGCCCACGCCGCCGACGCCCACGCCGCCGACGCCCACGCCGCCGACGCCCACGCCGCCGACGCCCACACCGCCGACGCCCACGCCGCCGACGCCCACGCCGCCGACGCCCACGCCGCCGACGCCGACCCCGCCGACGCCCACGCCGCCGACGCCCACGCCGCCGACGCCCACGCCGCCGACGCCCACGCCGCCGACGCCCACGCCGCCGACGCCCACGCCGCCGACGCCCACGCCGCCGACGCCCACGCCGCCGACGCCCACGCCGCCGACGCCGACCCCGCCGACGCCGACCCCGCCGACGCCCACGCCGCCGACGCCCACGCCGCCGACGCCCACGCCGCCGACGCCGACACCGCCGACGCCCACGCCGCCGACGCCCACGCCGCCGACGCCCACGCCGCCGACGCCCACGCCGCCGACGCCGACACCGCCGACGCCGACCCCGCCGACGCCCACGCCGCCGACGCCGACACCGCCGACGCCAACCCCGCCGACGCCCACGCCGCCGACGCCGACCCCGCCGACGCCCACCCGCCGACGCCGACACCGCCGACGCCCACGCCGCCGACGCCCACGCCGCCGACGCCAACCCCGCCGACGCCCACGCCGCCGACGCCGACCCCGCCGACGCCCACGCCGCCGACGCCCACGCCGCCGACGCCCACGCCGCCGACGCCCACGCCGCCGACGCCCACGCCGCCGACGCCCACGCCGCCGACGCCAACCCCGCCGACGCCAACCCCGCCGACGCCGACGCCGCCGACGCCGACCCCGCCGACGCCCACGCCGCCGACGCCCACGCCGCCGACGCCCACGCCGCCGACGCCAACCCCGCCGACGCCAACCCCGCCGACGCCGACCCCGCCGACGCCCACGCCGCCGACGCCCACGCCGCCGACGCCCACGCCGCCGACGCCGACACCGCCGACGCCCACGCCGCCGACGCCCACGCCGCCGACGCCAACCCCGCCGACGCCCACGCCGCCGACGCCGACACCGCCGACACCCTCGACTGGTGGTCCAGGTGGCGAGACGACACTGTCGCCCACCCAGTCGCCCGAGGTGTCTATCGGCGGCCAGGGCGGTGGCACGGCCCAGCCGCCGTGCCTGCTCTGGAGCGAGGTCATGTTCCTGCTCGATCACAGCAACAGCGTCAACGGGCGCCAGTGGACCTTCACGCGGGAATTCGTGCGCGAGATTGCCGACCACTTCCCGGACCTCGGCCCCGGCGTCAACCAGCAGAAGATCGGCCTCATCGCATACTCGAACAAGATCTACGACTTTGTGCACTTCGACGATCCGGCGGGCTCCGACGTTGCGACCTGGCAAGCATTCGTTGATGCCGAGCTCGCGACCCGCAAGCGCAAGAGCACCAACACCCCGGACGCGCTCATCAAGGCGTTCAAGACGTGGAAGCGGCGCGGCAGGAAGCCTAAGGGCATGCGCCGCGTGCTTGTGCTGATCACGGACGGCACGCCGACGCACCAGACGCGCTGCGCGTCGATGAAGCAGTCCGAGAACTACTACGAGTGCGGTCGCGGCATTGCGCTCAAACTGCAGAAGCGCATGAAGGTCAAGCTGGCCTACTTCCAGATGGGTCGCGAGCGCTACCCGTTCCTCAAGGGCCGCGTCAACTTTTACTGGCGCACGGACTACCAGTGCTTGACCCCGCTACTGCCCAACATCATCGACACCATCTGCAGCTGAAACAGCAACAACGTAAGCGACGGCATTTGAGTTTCCACGTGAGCCTGGTGCTTTACCCTCGGCGCCAGGTGGCGGCCGCCCGCCCCGAGACCAAGTTCTTGACACCTATGCCGTAGCTCCGCCCACCCATGCCGACTCCTGCGGCGCTGGGAACTGCGCTGTCGTGCGCGGCGGTCCTTGCCCTGCGCTCTTGGAGCTCGCCGAGCTCCTCCGGGGTAAGGCTCTTGGCCTTGAAGGCCGTGGTCGCTTGTGACAGGGCATCGCCTTGGCGGCGCCGCAACTTGTCCGCAAAGTCGGGTCGCACTGCAGGCTTTACCTTGATTTGCGCGATGCGCGCCGCACGGTCCTGCGCGGCGGCCGACCGCTCCTGCACGGTCGCGCGCCTCGATGCAGCCAGCGCGAGCGCGCGTGCCTGCCGCTCCTTGAGGCTCACAGTGGGTCGAGCCCGCTCGCTGCTCTTGAGCTCGTTGTCGACCGAGGCTTGGAAGCGCTTCTGCCGGGCAAGTTCTGCTTCGCGTTCAAGCTTGAAGAGAGCGATTTGCTCCTTTTCTTTGCGCCGTCGCGCTGCTTGCAGCGCCTGGCGCTCGCGCTCGGCCTCTTCTGCGGCTTGGCGCGCTTGTTCTGCCCGCCGCCGCTCACGCTCTTGTGAGGCGCGCCATTCGGCCACGGCTTTACGACGTGCTTCAGCTTCGCCCCGACGGCTTTGTACTTGCTTTGCTTTGGCCTGCGGAGAGGGCTTGCGCGCCGTGGTTTGGCAGGGCGCGTTCGGATCGGCCTGCTCCTTAGCGCGGCCGCTGCCGCGCGAGCCACGCGCCGCCTTCCATTCCGCGAGGGCGGCCTTCTTGCGCGCGAGCAGCCCGAGGTAGCTGCCGTACCAGCGCACGTGTGCCATGGCGCTCTCCTCGTCTTCAGTTGGGGTGTCGAGCGCAGCACGCTCTGCGAGTTTGCGCAGGAGCTGGCTCGGGCTGGCGCTGCCATCGCAGTCTCGCCCTTTCTCGCAAGCCGCACTGTACCGAATGAGCACGCTCTCGGGTACTTTGAGTCGCGACACACACCTTAGGAAGGCGGTGTGGTCCCGCTCATCCCATCCTCCGGTCGAGCCGCCGGCGTCCTGGATGGCCAGATCAATGTCCTCAACAGTGCTGCGCAGCTTCTGCAATGTGCTGCCAGCCGCGCCCGCGGGCGCACTTGCGTCGACGAGGGCGCAACGCGGCACGCCGCGCGGCGAGACGCTGTTGGCCGGGCTCACAGGAGCCGCGTTGCGGCGGCGGCGGCGCGCAACGGCAGCATCCTTTTTATGCGCGCGATGCTGGGCCTCTTCGCTTTCCATTCGGTCGCGCGCCTCCTCTACTTGGGCCCACAGAGAGTGCTCAGTGGTGATGAGCGACTCAAAGACGCCACGCTGGTGCTCCTGCATCACTGCGATGGCCTGCTCAGACTGCTCTGCGAGCTGCTGAATACTTCTTACGTACGCCTCGCCAGAACCCATCGCGTCGACCGTGGAGCGCAGGCGCTGGACGGTCCACTTGACCTTGTCCAGCTGGTCGTGCACCTCCCGGCGCGTGTGGCTGCGCCGCAGACTGAGGTCTGCCTCCTGGCGCTCGAGCTCTGCCGTCTCTGCTCAAGTCCGGCCCGCGCCGCGCGCAGTGCGGCATTCCGTTCGCGCTCCAATACCTGTGCCTTGTGTGTGAGCTGCGTGAAGCGCTGCTTCCACTCAAAGATCTCCTTTGCCGTCCTGCGCCGCTGCTTGGCCTCCTCAGCCACCTTCTTGAACTTTAACGCCTGCTCGCGCTCGAAGGCCTCGTCCTCGAGTTCGAGCTCTTTGGCCTCGCGCCGTTTGCTCTCGCGCCGCGGGCTGTGCTCCGGGCTCGCGGCCGCGCTGCTGCTGCTGCTGCTGCTGCTGCTGCTGCCGCGGTTGCGGCCTCCGGCATCGATTTGTTCGAGCTCGCGCTCTAGCGCCTCGGTGCGGCGGCGGCTAGTCTGCTTGAGCCTCTCCAGCACCAGAAGCTTGTCGCGCGGCTGCATGCCGGCCATCATGCGCTGCGCGCAGAGCTCGCTCAGCGTCGGCACCTCCATCGCTCGCGGCCCACCGGTCGTCCGCTGGTTCTGCCCTGGTTCCAGGCTGGTTCTGTTTTCGTTCCGTGACCAGAAGAAGAAAAGTGTCCGTTGCTGAGGTACCGTAGGGGTCCGCTATGCGAATCTCTAGGAGGTCTGCCGTAGTCAGGAATGGACCGCGAGCGAGACGTACGTACGCACGAGCCTCGCCTCCAACGGAGACGAGAGCCGCGATGCCAGCCGACGAGGCGGTCTTCGCGCAGCTGCAGGCGGCGCTCAAGGCCAAGTGCAAGACCGAGTCGGAG
The DNA here is from genome assembly GCA_022244645.1 of Thraustochytrium striatum. Taxonomy (NCBI): domain Eukaryota; class Bigyra; order Thraustochytrida; family Thraustochytriidae; genus Thraustochytrium; species Thraustochytrium striatum. The sequence continues at coordinate 1,364,672 of JACDIV010000048.1, forward strand.
CTGGCCGAATGCCGCTTCAAGCTCGAGGCGAGCGAGACCCGTGGCGCGCTGCTGCAGGACGAAGCCGCGTGCGCGCTGCAGGCGCTGCAGGCGTGCAAGCAGGAGGCAGAGCTGTGCAAGGGCGACTTGGAAGCGCTCATGACACGGCTTGGCGAAAAGCTGCGCGGCGAGGTGCGCCGGCTTAGCACCGGCCGCCTGCTGCTTGGGAACAGGAGTTCGCGGACGAAAAGGTGGCGGAGGCTGTTGCGCGGGAGAGAGTCAAACGCCAAAAGCTGCTCGAGAAGGTCAAGGCTCTGGACAAAGTGGCGGCGCTGCACGAGCGCTTTGAGGAGGCGCACAGCAAAGTGGCGGCGCCCCTCGAAGAGTCGGGGAGGATACGCGAGCTCCGCGGCCGCTTTCAGCGGGATCTCGAGGCGGCGCATGCCAAAGCACTGCAGTACCGGCGCGCGCTTGAGTCAAGCGCGTGCCGACTGGCCTTGCTCAAGGCCAAAGGCCAGAAAAGGTTTCGAGACCAGCAAGGCGCGTACGAGGAAGTCATTGCCAAGCTTTATAAGGAACTAGCCAGCAAGGAGGAGCGCAGTCGATCCGACATGGACAAGCTGGAAACGCTGTTTGCAAACGAAAAGGCTGCCCTGCTCAAGCGCATTGAGGACGACAAAGCTGCGCGAGAGCAAGAGCTCGCGACCCTTGCGCAGACCCATGCCGACGCGCTCCAGCGCGGCAGCCTTGAGGGCAAGCTCAAAGCGCAGACGCTCGAGGCTTCGCATCGGCATCGCCTCACGACCATGCAATCAGCGCACGCCAAAGAGGTCAAGGCGCTCAAGAAGGAGCTCGAGGAATGCAAGGCTGCGGCTCACAGCGCCGGCCGCCAGGAGGCTCTCGAGCAAGCGAAGCACGAGTTGCAGAGCGAGGCTGACAGGTACAGGTCAGAGCTCAACGAGCTGAATCGCACGCTGTGCGACAAGCACCAAAGCGAACTTGCTCGCGTCCAGGCGGAGGCGGAACACGCGCGGGGCATGCTTATCGCCGAGCAAGAGGCCAAGATGGCGGCGCAGGCCGCGGCGCAGGCCGCCGCGGTTGCCGCGGAGCGCACGACATGGAAGAAGAAGCTCTCACGCGTGCGGGCCGAGTACGAGGCCGAGCAAGCGCGGCGAGAAAAAGAGCACGCACTCGCTGTGGAGGAAGAGCGACAACGAGCGCAAGTCCGGCTGGACGAGGTGGCTTTGAAAGCAGAGACGCGCTCAGAAGCGCAGAAAAGCTGAAATAGATCGCCTTTGTGCCGAGCACGCAACGGCGATGACGGCAGCTAGGGCAGCAATGGCCGAGGAACGGCGCATTGCCGAGGAGGTGATTCGCGCCCAAGCGGAATCCCACTTGACGAACGAGCGCGCGAACTTGGAGCTTGAGTTTCAGGCCAAGCTGGTGGACGCAGAAGCCCGAGCGCGACAATCGCTCGCCGAGGCTGAGGCCCGGCGCCAGGCGGAGCTCCGCGCGCTCGAGCTGGCCCACCAAAGCGCGCTGCAGGAGCAAGATCGGGCGCATAAGGCCGCCTTCGCGGACTTTGAGAGCAAGCTCGAGGCGCGGTATGCGGCCAAGGAGCAACACAGCGTTGACAAGCTCTTGAGCGAGCTTGACAGCCTCAGCCGGCTGTCGGAGGAGCGGCTCGAAGAGGCCACTGCCAAGCACAGCGCAGAGTTGACGCGCGCGCTTGCCACGCGTGAGCGCGAGTTGCAGCAGCTTTCAGAACACCTCAACAATGAACACAAGGCCGCGCTTCGCGCCCGCGAGCTCGAAGTGGAGAACCGCTGCCAGCGGGAACTCGCTGATGCGCTCAAGGCGAGCCAAGAGGAACTCAAGCGGGTGCGCTACGAGGCGCAGCGCGAGGTCTCCATCCTAAAATCGGAGATGGGCGCCGCCGCAAAGTCAAGCGGCGATGCAGAGCGCGTCGAGCGCAACGCGCGGATGCGACAGCTCGAGGAGCAGGTCAAGTCATTCCAGGCCGCAATGGCCGAGCAGCGCCAGCTCCACCAGGAGCACTTGGCGCGTTCGGAAGCTGTGTTGGAGCAGCGCTTGCAGGAAGAGCGGAACGCGCACCGAGCCGAGGCGCGCGCAAAGGAGGCCGCCCTTGAGTCCGCCGTAAGCCGCCTTGGCGCCTCGCTCGACGATCTCGGTGAGACACCTTTGCGCGAGGAGCTCGCACGCGAGCGGCGCCGGAGCGCGGCCTTGGAGGCGGAACTCGAGGCCCAGCGCGCGAGTGGCGGTGCGGATGTTGACCGTCTCGTATCGGTCCTTGCGCATTCGTCCGCGGCCGAGCCGGGTGCTGGCGTTACTTTGGGCGCCGTCGAGCGTGCCTTGCGTGCGCAGCACAAAGCGCACGCCGACACTGTCAGGGCCATGAGCGCAGAGCATGAGCAAGCACTGGCTAGCCAACTCGCGCAGCTTCGGCGCGTGTTGGAGCGCGAGCGTGCGGATGCGGAAGCCGAGCACGAGCACAAGAGAGCGACGGCAGCCCGGGCCCATGCCCAGGAGCTTGACGAACTGCGGGCAGCGAATGCCTCTGCGGTGGAGGCGTTGCGCCGCGAGCATGCCGAGCAACTTGCCAGCTTGGAAGCATCCCAAAGGGCCGCGGAAGGACAGTACCAGGCTATGGTGAGCGAGAAAGAGGCAGCAGAAGCAGCTCTGGTGCGGCATCAAGCCGCATCCGACGGCGCGCTGGAAGCACGTTTGCGGCAGCAGCAGCTAGACGAACAGAAGTCTGTTGCAGAGTGGGAGGCCGCCGCATTGGCCGCGACTCGGGAGCGAGATGCTGCAAGAGCCGCCAAGCAGGACGCCGAAAACAGGCTTGCGCGCGCTGAGCGTGACCTGGACGAGGCAGCCAAGCAGCGCGCTATCCGGGAAGGGCAGATTCGCGGCGAGCACGCCGAAGAGCTCGGCCGGTTGCGTGCGGAGCACCAGAGCAGCATGGACGCGCTGGAGGCGCGGTGGGAACGGCACCCTTCACGCGCAGGAGGTCGAATTCGAGGCCCGCTTCCAGCTTGCAGAGGCTGCGCGCGTCCGCGAGCTTCTCGAGCACGAGCAGGCCAAATTGCAAGGACCCGGCCCAGGCCCAGGCCCAGATGCAGCTGCACGCGTAGCAACCCAAGCCGGAGAGGCTTTGGTTGCTCGCTGCAAGCAGCGTCTTGCCGAGCTGGCGCGCCGCTTGGAGGCGGAGAAAGGCCCCAAGCGCGCGGTCTTGAGCGTCTTCGAGGAAGACGAGAAGAAGGAGGAAGAAACGGAAATCGCAACGTGATGCTCTTCGTGACGACTCAGCTCTTGCGGCTCGAATCTCCTTGCAAGTGGCTGCTCCAGCGCTGTGAAGTCAACTCTAGAGCTAGATCTTGACGGTTCACGCAACGCGGTTGTGCTCGGCAAGTCCGGGACAAGAAGGATGGCCGGCGGGGAAGCTGGCGTCGGTCGCTGCTGTGGCCGAGTCCTTGGGCGCATAGAGCACACCGTGGGCACGCCCGACTTCATGACGATGAGCCTAATCGCGCAGCGTACGGACGAACTACGGCTGCGGACAACTCCTGGGGCCTGAGGGCATGCAGACCGTCGGCGAGGCCGCGCTGCTCGTGGGCGAACCAAACCTCACGAGGGGCCGAGGTAGAGTGGCTGCGCACCAACCAGAACCGTGGCGGCGAGCCCGCCAGCGAGCGAGGCGCGCCGCGGGCGAGGTCGAAGCGGTGCAGCACGATCCCGGCGTTGTCCTTAAAGCGCTGCTTGTTCGGCGGGTCGCAGGCAAGGCGAACCTGGAGATGCCGTCGACGTGATTTTGAAGGCCGCCCCTGCGGTCGCGGAGTTCACTGCGGCGGATTGAGTGCCATGGCAGCCTCGACAGCAGCGAACATAAACGCGGCGCGCAGCAGTAGCGAGCGCGCAAAGAGCGCCCGCAGCGCAATCGGTTTGCCCAGTCGCGCGCTTTCGGCCGCAAGTCGCAGCACCATCCCGAGCACGCCAGCGGCGTGCAGAGCCGGGCCCAAGGGCACAGGGATATGCGTGAAGACTGTCGGCACCGCGGCGCTGGCGAGGGAGCAAGCGGCAATTCGCAGGATCACCGGCAAGCGCACGGCGCGCTCACGCAGGCCGTCGACGCGTGCTAGCGCGGCTAGGAACGGCTGCGCGAGCTTGCGCACCCGGCCTGTGGCACCTCCATCACCGCATGCGACGCGATGGGCAGCAGAAGCAGTGGCCTGCGGTCAAGCCACCAGCGCACCGCCCAAGCGAAGGCCTCGCCAAACGCGAGCGCGGCCAGGCCCTCTCGGCCAGACGAGCCTCGGCCGTGCGCGCTCTGGAGTGCATGCGCCGCCAGCGCAGCCACAGCCGCGTCGCCGACCTCGGAAACCCTCGCCCTACGCGCGACCGCCGCCGCAAGGTACAGCGACGCCGCCGAACGGCACCTGCGCAACTTTACGCTGCCCTTCCCGCTTGCCACCCGGCGCCGCTGCCTCTGCCAATATGGCTGCCATCGCTGCCGACAACGCTCTAGCACCACCTCCCGCGCTGCTGCCCGCGTGCGCCACCGCAGCGGCCGTGACCAGCCACGAACCCGACGCGGCCTCCATCTCGTCCCTGTCTTGCACTTCTCTGTCCGCCCGCCCCTTCTCCATCCACGTCCGATTCGTAACCATTTGATTCCGCGTCCAGGTCGCAAAGATAAATTTTAGATTTCGTTTCTGCGTTCACGTCGAAACGCATCGCGGTCGAGTCGCAACGGATGGATCTTGGCGCGAAGGAAGGAGCAGGAGGGGGAAGAGGAGGTCGAGGAGGCGGCGACGGCGGCGGCGGCGGCGGCGGCGATGCCCGTGCGCAGAAAGAGCAAGCCGTCGCGGCACGGGACGCTCGATGAGAATGACACCGACGGCGCGGTGGCGGTGTCCGTGAATCAGGTGCTGCAGCACTGCCAGACGGGCAACACGGGGCATCTGTTTGGCGCGGCTGGGGCCTTGCCGCCACGCGCTGCGCGCGTCGTGGAGCCGCGGTTTACCGTGTACCACGTGCTGCAAGATGAGCGCAATAACACGCCCTGGATCGGGCTCAACAAGGTGACCAACGCAGAGCGCGGCAATATCGGCCCCATCGCGCTGGTGCCCGGCGAGTACAAGCTGGAGCTCAAGCTACCTAAGGGCATCAACAAGAATCTCGCGTACGACATGACGGGCACCGTGCTTGGTGGCCTGCAGACCCTGGGCGTGTCGGATGAGGAGCGCGCGCGCGTCGTGGCGGGCCGGGGACTCCCCAACTCGTACGTGGACGTTAGGTGTACTGTGCAGGCGAAGAAGTACGCCATCGCGGACGTGCGCGGCGTGCTCGACCTGGGCGTGCACGCGACGTTCACGCGCGTCTTCACGGTGTCGCAGGAGGCCGGAGGGGCGGATCTCCGCCTGCAGATGCACAGCCACTCGGTCATCAAGCGGCTCAAAGTGGAGGGCACGCTGTACCGGCGGGACTTTGCGACGCCAGAACCAGATGTGACGCGGCAGCGCACAAACAGCGCGGCGCGGCGCGGCCGCGAAATTCTCAAGAAGGCTCTCTCGAACGAGAGCGGCGGCAGCGGCTCGGGTCTTCGACTTCCGCGCACGCGACTGGACCCCGACGTGGACCTGACCGAGGTGGTGCGCAACTTTTACGAGTCAGAGGCGCCGGATCGCCTGCAAAATTTGCAGGTGGTCTTCAAGCACTTTAGTGGGCGCGACGACGACCTGATCAACACGCTTGAGGCCAAGTACAGTGTCCGGTTCGACTCGCGAGGCAACTTTGCGCGACTCGGGTCATAGCTGCATTTGCAAATTGGCGAGCGCCTCGCGAATCGCGCTGTACGCCCGCGCGAATTGCGCCTCACCCTCGCCTTCGAGCACGAGTAGACGGCCTTCTTCGCCCGATTGCTTGGGCGCGAAGCCAGCCACTTCGAGCAGCTGCTGCGGTGCGCCTTGGGCGAAAGCCACGATCCTACTGTGCACCGTGGGGTTCTCTAACCGGAGCTTGCGGAACTTGGCTTCTCCGGGGTTGTTGTGCACGTTGTCCAGCAGCTTGATCAGCGTCCGCAGCGTTGCGTTGGCGCCTTCGGCATTCAGGGTGGCTTCGACGCCGATCGCGTTGATTGCCGCAGTGGCGCGCTGCACGTGCTCGGTGGCCTCCGCTTCCGCGGCCCCTTCGCCTTGCTCTTGCGAACCCGCCCGACTCTTGCAGCAGCTCCAACAGGCGCAGTGCCTCTGCGTACGTTTCTGGCAGCGAGTCGCCGGCCGCGGGTGTGCCGAGCGCCTCACTCGCGGCATGCAGCGCATCGCGCAGCTTGCGCACATCGCACGCCTCCATTGCCCCTTCAAGCATGCGCTGCGCTGCTGCCGGGTCTGTTGGGGTCGCATCATCGCTGTGCCCGACTCTGGGTTCGTCAACAGCGGCGGCACCAGGGGCGGCGGCGGCGGCAGGGCCTTGGGGTTGTGTTGTTCCAGGGGCGGGCGCGGGCGCGGGCGCGTCACCATTGATGATTACCGAGCGTGCCTGCGTCCCGCTGGAAAAGTTGGGCCGGTACACGTCCACGCCCGAGTTTTCCAGCTCGCGCGCGTCGCGATCCAGCTTGGCATCCAGCTTGCGCGTATCCACGCTGCTCAGCGTCTGGTCCGCCGAGCCCTGGGCGGTGCCCTTGTCCTCTGCAAAGCTCGCAGCGTGGCTCTCCGCCGCCGCCTTGGCCCTCTGCTGCCGCTGCTTGGCGAGCTTGTTATCCCAGGCCTTGCCGCGCGCCTCCGCGGCGGCCATCTGCCTGGCGCGCTGTTCAGCGAGCTCGGCCTCGCTCTTCTTGCTCGGCCTGGCTGCTTGCGGGCGGCGCACGGCGTCCAACGGCCTGCTCGGCTTGCGCGGCGGCGGCGGCTGGCTCTCGCCGCTGAGGCTGTGGCCCTGGCCTTTGAAGGGCTTTGTCGTGTTGCCCTGCGGTCTGCGGTCAGCCCACGCCCCGTCCCTCGCGCCGTCGTGCGCCACTCACCATCCTTCCTTCGCGCGCTGCCTTCCTTCCCTCACCAGGCTCCTTGCCGTCGCTGCGCAACGCCACGGCCAGCAAGCAGGCTGCCAACCTGATGCTCCGACTTGGAGCACATGAAGCGCGGCCTCTCGACGATCACGTTCGCGACGGCAGCGCCCCGTGAGCAAGCAGCTTACAAGACGGCCGCAGGAGTGGCAAGGCCTGAACTGGTGGCAGCGGCTCCAAGGAGAGAGAGCACCAAGGGCCCTTGGCGCACGATATAAGAGAGAGAGTGAGCTCTAGAGCTAGAGCTCGTTGGTCGTGTGGTTGATGCGAGACTTGCTACTCCAGCAGGCTACTCGCCCTGGCAGTGCCGGTAGTGCCGGTAGGGTGCTGTCATGGTGGGATGCCCATGGCGAGCATCATCTCCTCGTATGCGGTGGAGCGCTTGCCGCCCAGGTGGCGCACTGTGAGGTGGTCAATCTGCAGCTCCGGCGGCGGCTGGTCGTCCGCCAAGCGCATGTCGTAGACCGCGAAAAGCGGGTCCTTGTCCTCGCGGCCGTGCACGCAGAGCTGCCGCAGCACGTGCAAGCCGTTGCTCGCCGCAGAAGTGAGCACGCGGTCGTGGTTGGTCGCCAGAAAGCCCTCGCAGACGACGAAACGGCTTGAAGCGGATCGCAGCCGCGGTGCTGCGGCCTGGCAGTACGCCTCCACACCGCCCCGGAACTCGTAGCGCGCAGGCGCCGATTGCTCGCACGTGGGCAAGCTGCCAACTGACGTGCGCGCCACGCCGTCCTGCGACGAGAAGGAGACCGGAAAGTACGGCGGCGTGCCTGTGATGAGGTCAAACTTGCCATCAGGGTAGCCGGTGAAGTCGTTAAACTCGCGGATGTCGCCCTCGCGCACTTCGCAGCGCGTGTCGCAGCCGTTGAACCGAAGCGAGCGCCGCGCCATGGACGCGCTGAGCTGCTGCGCCTCAATGCCGAGCGCCCGCGCCTCGGGAAACTGCCAAGCGACCATCATGAGCACGGTGCCGATGCCGCAACCGAGGTCCAGGCAGGCGCTTGGCGCAGACTCTGCGCCGTTGGCCTCGCGCCACGCCCGACCGGCGCACCACGCGGTGACGAGATCGTCCGTGGACCAGCGATGGCCGCCTACGCGCTGAAAGATGCGCCAGTGGCCCAGCAGGTGGCACAGCTCCTCGCCGCGCTCGGGGTCGACGCCGCCTGGGGCCGTCGGCCCTGGCACCACCCAGCCCTCCGGCAAGGGCCTTGTTCGCTTGCTGACGCGACCCGGCGCGTCGGCATTCTTGGTCTGCTTGCGCTTCTTGGCGATGCGGCCCTCGCCACGGCAGATCTTGCACGCCTGCTCGACTTGCGCCTTGGCCTCCTTGCTAAACTTGCGTACCACGCGCTCGCCCTTGCAGCGCCAGCACAGCGGCCCGAGCTCCTCGGAGGGCGCCGGGTCCCACCCCGGTGCATCCTGCTCGCGGTTGCGCGGGTGCACGGCCTTGAGGGTGCTCAGCTGCTTGGCTGCTGCGCCGTCCGCCGCCATTTGCCGCGGCAGGCGCTGTCGGCCTTTCCCGAGCGACGCGCCTCTGCGACCTATAGCGCCAAGGCGATCAAGCGGGACTCTCGTGGCCGCTCGCAGCGTGCTGCTAGCGCGCTTGCGCAGTCCTCCCTCGCGCCCGCCCTCGCGCTCGCCGTCCGTGCTTGCCGCGACCTCTGCGCCACCACTCGTCTTGCGACCACGACAATGGCATGCGCAAGGTCATTGGCGAGGTCATTGGCGAGGTCATTGGCGACGAGGGCATCGCGGCGACGGCGCCCGGCGTTGTTGGCGGCGCCAGCGCAGGCCGACGGCGGCATGGGCAGTAGCGGCAGCCGAGACGCGCGCGCAGCGTCCGGCTTTGAGCCGCTCGGCAATGGCGGCGGCCAACGGCACAACGGCATGGACGGGAAGGACCACTCGCCGGGCGAGTACGACAAGGTGCTGGCGGGCAAGATCATGTGTTACATGTGCTGCTGTCAGTGCGCGTGCTGCCGTAAGGGCGAGCGTGGCGCGCTGGACGGGCCAGCCGTGGTCAAGAACGCCCTAGTGATCGGGCTGCCCGGCGCGGGCAAGACCACGCTGGTGGAGCGGCTCTGCAGACTCGAGGCCGAGAAGGACCGGCCCTTCGCGTCGCGCATAGAGGACGCGGGCCCGACGCAGGGCTTTAACATCCGCGAGGTTCCGCACGGAAGCAGCATGCTGCGCGTGTGGACCCTCTCCGGCGCGCCGCGCATCCGCCAGTACTGGCACAAGTACTTGCCGCAGGCGCACGCAGTGGTCTTCGTGGTGGACGGCCACGCATGCGCCGACCCGAAGGCGCTTCGCGAAGCGATCGGCGTGCTCGACGACTTTCTGCGCAACAGCCTCTGCACCAGCTTCGTGCCTCCTCGTGGTCGTGAGCAAGGCCGAGACGCCCGGCGCCGCGACTACCGCGCAGGTGGAGTACGCCACCGAGGAGGTGCTTGGCGACCGCCTGCCGCGGCGCTTCGCCGTGCGCCCGGTGGCGGCGATGCCGCAGGGCGAGAGCGACGCCAGCGCCGGAGAAGAGCGCCGCGCGCAGGCGGCCGCGGCGCTGTCGTGGCTCTTCGCGGCAACAAGCTAAGTTTTGTTCTTTAGTTGCGTACACTGGTCTGCATGCGGGCGGGGAGCGCGGAGCTCACCATGGCGCCGGCGGAGGGCGGGCTCGCGCTCGTGCTGGGAGAGCACGGGGCTGAGCTGCCGGGCGCCAGTCTCGAGCGGCGCGGGCCACGGCAGCGAGTTGCCCGACGGCCCGAGGCGCCGCTTGAAGTAAGGGGGAGAATCTCCTCCGCCTGCTGGAACCACAATCCCTTGGGGTACAGCTCACGGTCCGACTTTCGCTTGCCCTTGCTCTCCTCACAGCAGGCCGCTGCGGCGGCGGCGGCGGCGGCGGCGGCGGACGTGGTCGGCATCTTTGGTGGCGGCGCCTCGCTGCCGCCCTCCTCCTTCTCAGTTGGGTCGTCTGCGGCAGCGTCGCTGTCTGCCATCTCCACAGAGTCGAACGACTTGCTCCGCGCGAGGTGAAACTCGCTGGCAGCCGCCATGACGTCGGCGACCGCCTCCGCGTCGGCCGTGCCGTTTCCGGAATTGCTGTCTGCTGCCTCGGGCGCCGGCGTGGCCTCCTTGCCAGGCGTGGCCGGCGCTGCGCCAGGCCTGTCGGGCTCAGCCTTGCGCGGCTCAGCCTTGCCTTGCTCGGCTTTCACCAGCGCGCCGTCTGGGTTGAGCTTGTCGTAGCGGTGCTGGAAGGCGCGAACGCCCCACGCTGCTCGCGCCGGTACACGTCCGGGTCCAACTTTAAGCCCTCGGGCGGCGCGGGCCCGCCGAGCGTGACGTCCGTCCAGAAGGCGCCCGAGTCACGGCGGAGGCGGACAAGGTCCCAGGCGTCGCGGATGTGCACGCCGTGGTATCGGCTGAGCCACCACACGACACACATGGGCGACCGGTTCACACCGGCCACGCAGTGCACAAAGATGGTGGGCGGTTTGCTGCCATTGAGCGAGCAGATCGCGCGCACAAGGTGCTTCTTCCAGGCCTCCTCTATAAAGGCCGCGCCCTCCTCGAAGCGCTCGAGCATGGAGCGTCCCACGAGTCGACATCGTTCATCTCCAGGCGTTTCACCTTGGTCTCTGGCAGCACGTACTGGATGCCCTTGAGCTCACCTGCAGCGGGTGGCCAGCCATGTTGAGGGCGTAGCACATGTTGTGGGCGCGGCACCACTGCGCGCGCTCCGCCTTGAGCTCCTTGGCGTCGTGCTTGCGGTTCACCAGGCAGCGCCCGTTCTGGTCCCAGCCGGCCCCAATGTACAGAAAGCCTTTCAGGATCTCGCTGGCGTTCCACGAGGTCTTGGTGTTGGCAGGACAGCCCACGGGGCTGTTAGGGAACGCGTTGGCCAAGCGCCGCAGCTTGGGCCGCTTTGCTTCTTGGCCTCCCCGGGCGTGCTGGAGCCGCCGTCCATTGGCGACCTGCGGCCCTGCGAGAGCCCGCTGCTCTCGGAGGCGGCCGCGGCGGCCGCGGCGATGATGGCCGGCGACGAGGACGAGGACCCAGCCCTGCTTCGCGCGCCGCTTGTCGACCCGGCGTCGACGTTGAGGCCAGGCGCTGTGAAAGAGCGCGCGGGCTTGGGGCGCCGCGTCTTGGACGGCGTCTCCGTTGGCTGCAGGAGGCGGCTTTTGAGCAGCTTTGCAGCCACGTGGGCCTTGCGGTCCGCGTCAGGCTGGTGCTTGTGCAGGCCCGGCGCGGGCCGCTTCTTGCTCCTTTCGCCGCTCGCCAGCGCCGCGCCGCTCTTGCCTGGCACGGGCGAGGCGCGACGCCTGCTGTCGGTCTCTACCGGCTCGCCGCGCAGCATGGCCTGCAGGTTGGCTAGTGGACCGGCCTTGGGGCCCTTGGGCACCGGGGATGTCCGTCGCTTGCTGGCGCTGCTGCTCTCGCGCTGGGCCTTCTCGCGCTGGGGCCCGTTCGCGTTCCTGCGCCTGCTTCTTCATGCGGTTCTCCTCCTCCTCGCCGAGCTCGCGCGTAGGCCAGGCGGCACACTTTTCTGCAGCGTTTCCATCTCGGCTTCGGTTCGCGGGCGAGGCGGCTCGGGTTTTGCCTTATTCTTGCTTCCCTTGGGCCTCCCGCGCTTGCGTCTGGGCTCTCCTTCATCGGCGGTCTCCTTGCGCCGTTTCCTGCCGAGCACGAACTCCTCCTCGTCGTCGTCCTCCTCGTCCTCCTCGTCCTCCTCGTCCATATCGCTCACCAGGTCGTCGTCTTGGGCATCCTCTAGCGCGGAATCGCTCAGCACAGGCCGCAGGTCCATGCGCGTCTTGCGAGCGCGACCCGACCGCCGCGGCGCCGCGCCTCCTCCTCCTCGTCGCTCCCCATTCCATGCAGCGTTTGGGTTTTGTCGATCATCCGAGAAACGACGCAAAGAAACACAAGCAGCGCTATCTGCAAGCAGAGCACAACTCCAAGATGCGAAACGAACGCAGACTGTCAACCACCTCTCCAGGCTCCTTGGTCGATCGTACCAGGCTCCTTGGTACGACTGGAGCGTTTGGGAGCGCGAGATGGGCGACGACCTCGAGGGGGTCGAGGCGGCGGCGGCGGCGGCGGCGGCGGAGGCGGCGGCGGAGGAGGAGGAGGAGGGGTCGGATCTCGACGAGAGGGAGGATGCCGAGTTGCGCGAGCAGCTGGAGCGCGAGCGCGAGCAGCTGCTGGCGGAGCTGGCGCAGTTCAGGGAGATTGCGAATGCGCCCTTGCCTGCGCTGACGACGCTAGAGGCGCTGGGCGGCGAAGAGGACGCCTGCGCGGGTGGGACGGGCGACGGAGGCGAGGAGGGAACTGAGGAGGGAACCGAGGAGGGAGAGGGAGAGGGCAAAGCCTGCGGCGTGAACAGCGTGGCGCAGCGGGTGTGCCGTTGGCTGCGGATAGTCTTCCTGGTTGCCTGGTTTAGCGCGGCGCGCTTGTGACACACCTGGTGCTGCCCGTGTGGATCGTGCGCGCGACGCGTATCAATCACGGACGCGAGGCGGACCAGCCGGGAAGCGACACACGGCTGCTGACAACAATGCAAAAGTTTTACTCCAACAAGGGCCACGTCGGGCTCCTTCCCCAACTGCGCGTGCTCGTGAGCATTTGTGGCGGCGCATTAATGGCCGTAATGATCCTAGTCGCCACCGAGGACGAATTCCTCTTTGGCCGGAGAGAAGCCGGCTCGCAAACGCCGCATCTGCAGGCGCTCAACGGGACGCAGGCCGCAAGCAACGTGTACCCGGTCGAGATCGCATTTAAGGACGTGGGATGCATGGTCCCCGGGCGCTCGCGGCCAATCCTGAGCCAGGTGAACGGCACGATCCCGCCGGGCCACATCACAGGCATCCTGGGGCCAAGCGGTGCTGGCAAGTCGACCTTTGCGTCCACCCTGCTGGGCCGCGGCGAGCGCCTCTGCTCGCCACCGCTCGGCGAAGTTTTCCTAAACGGTGAGCGGCGCGCGCTCACAGCAATCCTGGACCGCGTTGGGTACGTGCCACAGTCGGACGAGCTGTTCGGGGACCTGACGGTCGAGGAGACCCTGCGGCACAGCGCATCGTGGCGCTTGCCGTGGTACTTTTCGGAGCGCGACCGGGAAATTGTTCTGGAAGAGACCTTGGACTTGCTAGACCTCAAGCGCATCCGACACGAGCGCATCGGCGGGCTAGTGTCGCGCGGAATCAGCGGCGGCGAGAAGAAGCGCGTCAGCATCGGCGTGGAGCTCATCATGAACCCGAGCGTGCTGGTGATGGACGAGCCGACGAGTGGGCTCGACGATGCGGCGGCATTCCGGCTGATGCGCCAGCTGCGCAACATTGCGGACCGCAAAGGGGTTTCCGTTGTAATCGTCATGCATGTGCCATCCGCGCGCGTGTTCAAGCTGCTCGACAACCTGGTGTTGTTGCAGCACGGAGAGGCCGCGTTCGTAGGTCCCCGAGCTGTGGTTCTGGACGCCTTCGCCGAGATGGGCTTTGACGTGGCTCGCGCAGCGAGCACGGATGCCAAGCTGGCCATGACGGTCCCCGAATATCTGCTGGACGTCCTGGCAGGGGCCGAGCCGTACCCGCAAGACCTCTGCCCCTACGCAAGCATGCTTGAGGAAGCGTTTGGGGACGCACCGGGCGCTTGCGGGGGCAAGGAGACCCTCCCGGAGCGCTGGCGCAGGCTCACCGCGGCAGCCGCGTTTGAGGTTGAGCAGGCCGGGGAAACAGACGCTGGCGCCGAAGCGGAGGCGGCAGCAAGTGCAGAAGACACGTGTGACAGTAAGGAAGCGCCCGCGTCGGCTCCAGCAGCTCTGGGCGAGCACGAGTCGCGACCGGCCCGGTGGCGCCGCCGGCTCGCGCGGTGCGCAACTCCAGGGAACAACCCGCGATGGTGGTGCGTGATCCTCAACGCGCGGTCTAAAGGGCGCACCGCCGTCGGCGACCTATCACAGTACCCTCGCGTGCCCAAACCGGGCTTGGTCCAGCAAGCTCTGCAGTGGCTGCTCATTTTGGGCAAGCTGACGCTACGCAAGGGCATTTTGCTCGAGTCGGCGACTTGCGCGATCGTGGCGGCCTCCGCGGCGTGGGTCCGATCGTACAGCAAGAGCTGGGACGCGCGCGCCACGGGGCATTCTTCGTTTCGGTGACGATAAGCTCGACGAGTTGCTTCAGTGCGGTGTTCAACGACGATATCGGGCCGGTTAAGCGCGCGGCCGACTCGGGCATGGTGCTGGGGGCACACCATAACGCGCTTATCGTTATGTGTGGGCTCCGCGCGCTGTGCGTGTGCACGCTTTTCTCGGTGGTTTTCCACCTGACCCTGGCACTTCGCGGCAGCGACGTGCCCTTCTTCTCGCTACGGCGACACGTGGGCATGATCTATATCACCAGTGTCGCGTACGTGACCAACTACTCCGTGAGTGCGCTGCTGTGCGTCTTGGTGCGGCACCGCTTTGACAACTCGTGCGTGGCCAGTATCGCCTACCTGCTGTGGACGCATGTCTTTGCCATGCACACGCCAAACCAGCGCCAGATTGAGCTGGACTCTGAGGTCTTGGGCTCGCGCTCCATCCGGGGCCCTGTCATGATGATGGTGTCCATGTCGCCCCAGCGCTACTTTATCGAGGCGTTCACGGTGTGGGACTCTGAGCCAGACGGCCAACTCAGCAAGCGCATGACAGGCCGCCTCTTCATGCTCAACTACTTTGGGTATCGCGACAACAACCTCAGTACGTGTTGCAGCGTGCTCTTCATCTTCCATCTCAGCATGGTGGTGCTGCGCTGGGTAATTTTTGGCTACGTCAACGACCGAGTTCCACACGCTGTACGACACGCCGCTGTTCGCCAAGTTTTTCGCCAAGGTGCACTTGATCTTCAGCCTTTCGCTGGGCTTCATGGTCGTCGTCCACAAGCGCCACTGGGCGCTGGTGCGCCTTCAGGAGCGACTCGGCTACAGCGCAGAGTAAGCAACTCACGTGTCAACCTTGATCTTGGAATCAGCTCTTCCCCCGGTACCTTGGGTACGGTACGCACGGTAGTACGGTATGGTACAGGGGGAAGAGCAAAGAGGTTAGGACCAGCGAGAGGGCTTGGACTCTGATTTTAGCTATCGCGCCCCGAGGGAGGCGGGCAAATGGTGTTGAGGATGCTGGGCAGCAGCGGAGTCAAGCACTGGTAGTCCGTGCGCCAGTAAAAGTTGACGTGGCCCTTGAGGAACGGGTAGCGCTCGCGGTCCATTTGGAAGTAGGCCACCTTGACCTTCATGCGCTTCTGCAGCTTCAAAACGATGCCGCGACCGCACTCGTAGTAGTTCTCGGACTGCTTCATCGACGCGCAGCGCGTCTGGTGCGTCGGCGTGCCGTCCGTGATCAGCACGAGCACGCGGCGCATACCCTTGGGCTTCCTGCCGCGCCGCTTCCACGTCTTGAACGCCTTGATGAGCGCGTCCGGGGTGTTGGTGCTCTTGCGCTTGCGGGTCGCGAGCTCGGCATCAACGAATGCTTGCCAGGTCGCAACGTCGGAGCCCGCCGGATCGTCGAAGTGCACAAAGTCGTAGATCTTGTCCGAGTATGCGATGAGGCCGATCTTCTGCTGGTTGACGCCGGGGCCGAGGTCCGGGAAGTGGTCGGCAATCTCGCGCACGAATTCCCGCGTGAAGGTCCACTGGCGCCCGTTGACGCTGTTGCTGTGATCGAGCAGGAACATGACCTCGCTCCAGAGCAGGCACGGCGGCTGCGCCGTGCCACCGCCCTCGCCGCCAATAGACACCTCGGGCGACTGGGTGGGCGACGGCGTGACCGACGTTACGGGCGACTCGGTGGGCGACGGCGTGACCGACGTCACGGGCGACTCGGTGGGCGACGGCGTGACCGACGTCACGGGCGACTCGGTGGGCGACGGCGTGACCGACGTCACGGGCGACTCGGTGGGCGACGGCGTGACCGACGTCACGGGCGACTCGGTGGGCGAAGGCGTGACCGACGTCACGGGCGACTCGGTGGGCGAAGGCGTGACCGACGTCACGGGCGACTCGGTGGGCGAAGGCGTGACCGACGTCACGGGCGACTCGGTGGGCGAAGGCGTGACCGAGGTAACAGGCGACTCGGTGGGCGACGGCGTGACCGACGTCACGGGCGACTCGGTGGGCGAAGGCGTGACCAACGTCACGGGCGACTCGGTGGGCGACGGCGTGACCGACGTCACGGGCGACTCGGTGGGCGAAGGCGTGACCGACGTCACGGGCGACTCGGTGGGCGAAGGCGTGACCGACGTCACGGGCGACTCGGTGGGCGAAGGCGTGACCGACGTCACGGGCGACTCGGTGGGCGACGGCGTGACCGACGTCACGGGCGACTCGGTGGGCGATGGCGTGACCGAGGTAACAGGCGACTCGGTGGGCGACGGCGTGACCGACGTCACGGGCGACTCGGTGGGCGAAGGCGTGACCGACGTCACGGGCGACTCGGTGGGCGATGGCGTGACCGAGGTAACAGGCGACTCGGTGGGCGACGGCGTGACCGAAGTTACGGGCGACTCGGTGGGCGACGGCGTGACCGAGGTAACAGGCGACTCGGTGGGCGACGGCGTGACCGACGTCACGGGCGACTCGGTGGGCGAAGGCGTGACCGACGTCACGGGCGACTCGGTGGGCGAAGGCGTGACCGACGTCACGGGCGACTCGGTGGGCGAAGGCGTGACCGACGTCACGGGCGACTCGGTGGGCGATGGCGTGACCGAGGTAACAGGCGACTCGGTGGGCGACGGCGTGACCGACGTTACGGGCGACTCGGTGGGCGACGGCGTGGATGGCGTTGGCGCGGTCGGCGTGCCACCACAGGTCTTAACCGAGACGAGACCCAAGTTGGTGGTGCCATCAACATAGTTCGCGTTGATGTTCTCCAGGCATTGGCTCTGGTAGGTGGCCGGGTCGATCAGCACGCCGGGGTTGCACGGGTTTTCGAGGCAGTTTGCGACGTCGGTCCCGCTTTGGCCGCTGACGGTGGCCGTGCCCAGGTAGCAGTTAGCCCGGCTGAGGATCGTATCCACCTTCATGCCCTTGCACGCCCCGGAGTTACGCACCGCGTCGCCGAGGTATACGCTGCTCCCTTTGCATGCACCCGAGCAGAAACCGGCGGGGTTGCAGGTCCCCGCTTCCATGCAGTTCGAGAGCGCCACGCTGAGCTCTAGCGCCTGGGTCTGCGAAGCGAAGTTGCTGGCAATCGGTTCACCTTGTTTGGTCGTCGGCAGGCAGCTCGCAGAGCCAGCGCAGGTCGTGGGCAGCGGCTCGTTCCCGTTCCCAGACCCGGTTTCGCGGTACTCGGCAAGGTTCTTGAAGTTGATGTACCTCCCTCCCGACCCGATGGTGATCGTGCCGATCTCGGCATAGTTCTCCTCCAGGTAGCACTGCCCGTTGCTGCCGGCGCACTTGTCCTGGTTGATCCACTGGCCCTGCGTCTGGGTGCGCAGCTTGCAAGCATCCGTGTAGGTGTCCAGTTCGCTGTCCGACACACACAAGCCCTGAGCCCGGCCGCTGCCGATGAGGGCGGCGACCGCCGCGAGTGTCGCAGCGATGTGCATCGTTGCCCCCCCTTTCTCTTGCTTGGCTTGTGTGTTGCGCTTCGTCGTCGTTGGGGGTTTGTTCGGGCAGAAGGGCCAGAAGCAGCACAGGTGCTCCTTGTTAGCGGCTGGCGTCGAAAGCACAAAAAGCACGAGCCAACATTTTCCCAGCTTCAGCCTCATGACACTGTCCGGCACGCGCAGTCACGGCCTGGATCGGACCAGGCCCTCAGCCCTCAGCTTGCGTTGCTGTTTCGCTTGAAGCCTTTCGGACCAGCATTTTCATCAGGACTCTCATCATCCTGAAAGCGATGCGTCATCATCATCATCATCTGGAGAGAATCTCCAGCATCCATTCATCTTCTTTCGTTTCACCTGTTGACGTGAGTCGATCGGGCAGGCTCAGCCTCGCAAAGGTGGCAGCCGAACTTTCATGTCCATGTGTCTGCAGGCAAACAGAAGCGTCACACAAGCAAGCATGCACAAGCTCCTCTTTTTTTTTCTTCTTTTTTTTCTTCTTTTTTCTTGCAAGACCCTCCGCTCCACTGCTTGATTGAGGGTGGCACCTTGCCATGATGAGGACTGTGAACCTTGTGCCGCTTCGGCAACTCATGACCACGTGCCATCTGCCATCATGGCGAGAAGGTTGGTTTTCACACGTCAAAGTGAGATCGCGAGGACGCGCGTGCACGAGTCCAAAAGGGTCATTTTTATCCCCGGAATTTTCTCCTTTTCGACCGAGGCTTCCGCCCTTTCCTTCCTTTGTTCGAGACTGCCTGAAATGGGGTTTCGGACAGGCCATTCCTCCGGTCAACAATGTTTCTCCGAGCCAGTTGGCGGAGAACAAAACCACTCGCAGCAGCGACTTGGCCAACCCAAGCATGCCCAACAAGTCGCCCAGCTTCGGCCACGAGCCTGGCAAAAGAGCCCAGGAAGCTCTGTCCACACCAGCGCACTGCAGCACGTGCAAGCTGCAGGCTTGGGCGAGAGGGGCGCGCACAGTCACACGCATCAGTTCTGGCGTCCCGGAACCTGGACACGACCCTCCATCAACTGGACCTCAACCGCGCTGACCGACATGTGACTAAGTACGGTAGACTATAGCTCGGGTAGGTTTCGCACAGCGTTAATCTCTGCCTGGCGTGCGCGCGCCTCCCGCTGCGTCGCGGTTGCCTCCGGCCGAGACTTCGCGCACTCCGTGCAGCGGCGGCACGAGGGTGCGCCGAGGCGGGCCGCGAGCGCTTCGCTGCGTCCCCTGGTCGGAAGAGAGCCTTTCGCCCGTGTGCCTTTTGCTCAGAGCGCTTGTTTGCACCCGGCGCGCTCCGCGTCGAGTCCAGCGGCCTGTCGTCCTCGGGCTGTGCCTGATTGGACGGAATGGGCAATTTCGGTGTTGGTGCGTGGGCTGGGCCGGTCTCAGCATTTGGCTTGGCGCCGCCCGCGCGGCGGCTTCTATTGGAAGGGCGGCGCTCCTCGGTCTCTCGGGGTTCTCCGGTCCTTTGTCCAGGCCGTCGAAGCCAGTTTTGTTCCCGCTTGTCTTGCTGTTTTTGCTGCTGCTGCTGCGGCAGCTGGCGCGGGCGGTTGGGTCTTGCGGTTTGGAAGCCGGCTTGCGGGCCGCGCGAGGAAGAAAAAGTCTTGCAGCGGTGGCGTGGGGTCGTGGGAACCGTGCAGGTAAGTGTAACGTGGCTGCAGTGGGTTGGTGCGGCGGTTTGAGCGGAGGCCGTTGCGCTGCATCTCCGGGCGCGCCCCCTCAATATCAGACACGTTGTTGGCGTCGCGAAAGTGCTTGCGCTGGTGCACGCGGAGCCGCGCACAAACAGAGGCAGAGTCCCCTTTGGCGCCCTTGATGTCCTCGGTGACGAGCGAGAAGAAGGGCGCGCGGACGTGCCTGGCGAGGTGGCGAGGAGCTGTGGTTGTGGGGCAGTCCTCGACGTCCATGCCGTGCACACGATACGTGGGGCGGAGTGGGTCCACGCAACGACGTGTCTTGAAGCCCCCTCCGATGATGTCACTGACGTCGAGCGAACAGGTCTTGCGCGAGTGACCCTGCTTGCGGATTCGCTCGACAAGCAGGACGTGGTGCGGTTTCCAACCAGCATGCGTGCCGGCAATATCGCGGACGTTATAGCTGTCTCTTGTCGCAAAGCTCCTGCCGCGGCGCGGCCTGGTCCCCTCAATATCGTCCACGTTGAACGAGTCGCGCAAGAAGCGCGGTTCCTCGTACACGATCTCCTCAAAGCTCGGGAGCTTGTACTGCGGCTGCTGCAGCGGGTCAACGCGACGCGTGGTGCGAAACGTGCTCTTGCGCGGGCGCGCCCCCTCGATGTCGTGCACGCAAAACGAGTCGGGCTTGTTGCAGTACCGCTCGTGGTACAGCCTGCGCGGCCGCGAGCCCTCAATATCCGCGGCAGCGGACTCGCGCGCGCGCGGCAGCGGCTTGGGCCGCGCCCCGTCGATGTCGTCCACGCGGTTGGTCTCGCGCGATGCCATCCTCCGCCCCATTGACCCCGAGCAACTCGCTCCGCCTGTCCGCACGACGCATGTCCGTTGGGAACCTAACCCGCCGACCTAACCCGCGGAACGCGCGCGGAACGCATTGAAGGTCGGACGGACGAAGCGAAGAGCAGCCCGAGCAGGAGCAGGAGGCGGGCGCGGATGTCGACCTCGGCGCTCGAGGCGCTGCCGCCGGACCTGCTGCGCGGGTGCTGGAGCTGTGCGCGGCGCGCGATGTGGGGCGGCTGGCGCAGAGCTGCAGCTCGCTGCGCGACGCGCTGGTGTCTGATGAGGCGCTGTGGGAGCGCCTGTACCGGCAGCTTGCCGGCGCGCAGCGCCACAAGGCGCCGCGCTTCCCCGCGGCGGGGAGCTGGCGAGAGGCCGCCGCGCGGGCGGCGCGCGGGGAGGTCCTCGTCTTCGTGCGCGTGCTTGGGCCTGGCGAGGAGCACTTGCGCCTGACCATCGGCCGCCGCACGACGCTCTTCGGTCTCAAAAAGGTCGTGCGGGCCGCGCAGCTGCGCCGCTTTGGGCTTGCGCTGGACGACTTTGAGCTCGTGGAGAGCGCGTCGAGCGCGCCTCTCGGCGTGCAGGGCTTTGACTCTCTGCCGCCGTCCGACCTCAGTATCCTCTTTGTGTCCTCTGGGGCCATTTGGCGCTCGGTGCAGTCCAACGAGACCTTTCGGCGGCTCGTGTCGCGGCACCAGCGGCCTGCCTGGCGCAAGGATCTATTGTACGTGCCGGATGGGCTCGAGCTGACGCAGGTCTTTGTTGGAAACTCGGGCGAGATGGTGGAGGGAGCCGCAGGGTTGGCGTTGCAGCAACTCGCCGCTGGCGAGCTGACGGGCGCCGCAGAGCGCGTGACGGGGGCGGAGGGGAACGGAGACCGGTGGGCCGCGTTCGGTGAATTGTGTAGCCTGCTGCGCGAGTGCAGTGCGCGGCTTCGGTACCATGCGCACAAGCCGTACTGGCCGAAGGCGATCCACCCGCTGCTCGGCGTGGCTTTGGCGCCGTTGCGGTCGGGCGTGCCGTACGGGATGCGGGCGCTGGCGCTGGCCGAGTGGGCGCGGCAGCTCGTGGCATACTTTGGCAGCAGCTCGTTCTGGGTCAATGGCGTGGCCCGCGCGTTTGTGGGCAGCGGGTTTCCGGCCGTCTTTGTCCGGCTCATCGTTTCGATCGTGCCGCTGCTTTTGCAGACGCAGATCAAGCAGGTCATGGAGGGCGAGATCGACTGGGTCCCGCTCGTCTTTGCGACGCGATTTCTTGCCGGGGTCGCGCTCTTGGTGGTGCGCTCTGCCTCTCCCATGGTGGGCCTCGCCTTGGCGCACCAGGCGATTCTGGGCGTCCTGCGCTCTATCCGCACCCACGAAAGCGAGTATGACAACGTGGCCGCCTTCACTGCGCTTCTCGCGGCGTCGACTCTCAGCCGCAGGCGCAACCGGGGCCGGCAAGTCTGGACTCTGGGCCACTGACGGCCAAGACGGGAGGGGCGCTGGCGCGCGTGGGCCGCGTTGCAGGCGCGGTTGTTGCGCGGGCGATGAGCCTTGAAGACGCAAGCCGGTACGCGTACGTGACGCGGCGTGCCAAGGCGCGCGTGTGGCGACTTCTCGTTTGCGCCGACGGTGGCGCGGGCGCTGGCGTTTCTCGCGACTGTCTTCAAGGGCCGCCCTGCGCTGCAATACGTAACCTCAGCGTGCGCCTGGGCTTTGGCGGAGCGACGCATGCCGCATTCTGTCGCTGTGGCGGTCCCTGTGCACGCGTACTCGGTGCCGTTTCCTGTCCATGATGCTTGCGGCTTCGCATGGCGGTCTCGGACTCGTACTTTTACCTGCTGTATATCCCTATCCAACGAAATAACGACCTAATATTAGGCGCCTGCTTGTTCCCATGTAAACCCCATGTCTTGTACACTGCTTGGTCCTATCAGTCTAGTAGCATCCTAATACTACGCGATTTTGCCGAGTCGTCTGCTTATCCGCCTATGTATCCTAACATTCCGACTAGGCCGAGCGACGTTTGAAAACGTTGCTGAAGCATTGCTTGAAGGACTTCTTGTAGGACGCTTCAGGCGCTTCAACAGGCCTTTGGGAGCGCCTTGCAACAACGGCAAAGTGCGAGAGCGCTGCATGGTGCTGCGCTCAACAAGATGGCTTAATCATTTCGGTTCTGGGATCTTGGGCAGTTCGTGGAACCTCTCCCAGCACGTTTTCGTGCCGGCTCGCTGGTTTTGGCGCGTAGTGTGGAGCGCGATGTTGCAGGTGTGACAGCGGAAACTCGCCTTTTTCCCGCACATCACGCACGCTCGCTGAGTCTGTTTGGTAAT
The DNA here is from genome assembly GCA_022244645.1 of Thraustochytrium striatum. Classification (NCBI taxonomy): domain Eukaryota; class Bigyra; order Thraustochytrida; family Thraustochytriidae; genus Thraustochytrium; species Thraustochytrium striatum. Next base: position 1,387,089 of record JACDIV010000048.1, read on the forward strand.
CGGCGCAATGCTCTCGCCGCCCTCCGTGACGATCTTCTTCAAGACCCTTGTCGAGCCGATTTCGTCCCGGATGTGCTTGTAGCTTGCGTCCAGGCGGATGCTTTTGGCAGGCCCCTTGTTGTAAAACTCCCGACGCCCTTGGTCCGCGCGGGTAGGTTCTTCAGGACCTCCTTGACCTGCTCCTCCGTGAGGAGGGGTGGGCCGGCGTGGGACGCACCTGACCGGGGAGTGTCCCCGTCCTCGCTAGCCGCAGCCGTGCCGCGCATCACTAAGCGCTCAGCAAGCTCGGAGATAAAGATCTTCAGCGAGTCGTGCTGGTTTATCTTGTTGCGCAAGGCGGCCATAGAGCCCGGCGGGTTGTCCTTGAGTCCCTTCGCGACACGACGGATCCGCTCCAAGATGAAGGCGTTGCAGGCGAGGTGCTTGAGGCCGCGTAGCGCCACGAGTGAGTTCAAGCCGAGCTTGATGTTGTCGGATGTCGACAGTTTCGCGACGTATTGCGTGCTCCCGTCGAGCCCGCCCTTGAGGGAGTTGTACATGACCTGCGGCATGCACTTGAAGATGTAGATCGGCGGCAGCAAATTCGAGTTCACGCGCTTACGGATGGCGCGCCAGAGCCGCATATGCGACGCGACCACGCCACGGTCCGGACCGAAGACCTCGGGCACCTCAGGGCTTTGGGCGGCGCGTCCGCCCACATGTGAGCCCACATCATGAGGTCTTTGAACTTGCCCAGGGCGGTGCAGTACGTCTCCCTGGCCGAGCGCGGCACGGTGATGAGCACGTGGTAAAACGTCTTGGAGGAGTTGGCCATCACAAACAGGACATGCTCAAAGTCGAACACCATGGCCTGGTGGATGAGCTGACCGCGGTATTCGGCGGAACAGCTCGCCACCATCTCTCGTCACCAACCTCACACCCAAAGTAGCCACCGTAGCTTCTGGCAATCTTCTCGGCCTTGAGCTCCAGGTGCTTGACGGTGCGAGTCTTGAACTCGCACGTTGCGTACACTTCGCTGCTCGTGCCTCCGGGCGGGACGACTCGCGCAATGGCATCAGCGGATACCGCTAGATACGGGTGAGCGATGCTTGCGCACAGGCCAACCTCAAAGATTGCGCGACACCATGGCATGCTGCCCACGTCGTTGAAGATGTTGTTCTCGTTCATGGTCCCAGTCTTCATGGCCTGCGACGCTCGAAGCCGCCCAAACCACGATTGGACGAGCCGGCGCGCGGCGGCCTCGTTCTTGGACAGCCCCTCAGTGCTGCGACTGTCTTGTTGAATTTGCCATGGAGATCCTCGTCCGCGCTGTCCGCACCGTCGCCATTCTCGCCGATAATGTTGACGTCCTCACTCTTGTCGACTTCGTCCGCGTCGACTCCGTCCGCGTCGACCTCGTCGACCTCGTCCGCGTCGACTTCGGCCGCGTCGACCTCGGCCACGTCGGCCTCGGCCACATCGACCGCGTCCGCGTCGACCTCGGCCGTGTCGGTCTCAGTCGTGTCGATCCCAGCCGCGCGGGAGCTGAGCAGCTTGAGGGCGTCCTTGTCCTGCCTGGCAAACTGCGCCGGTCGTTCCTGTTAGCACGAAGGCGCGCAGCACATGCCACTCGGCAGAGCGCTGCCAGCAGGTGAGTGGCCTGGCGCTGCGCGAGACTGCATGTTCTGCTTCTCTTGACTCAGTGCTCTTCGTCCCAGGGGCCGGGTAAAACAGCATCTGCTTGCCCTTCTTGAAGTCGGCAGGGGAGCCTCATCTTGGTCATGGTGATCGTCCTGGCCATGTCGGAGATGAGCACGTCCGGCACGCCATACGCCACGAAGCGCACAATGTTCGCCTTGTCGCTGCTGGGGCGCTGGTAGTCCACGAACGCAAAGGCAGTCAGCGCGCGGCTGCCAGCTGGGTCTTTGACCGTCAGAGGCAGCAAAGATCTCACGTCCCAGCGCTTGTCGTCATTTACGATTAAGCTGTCGTCGGTAACGACGCCCAAGCGCACAGCATGGTCGATCACGTCCTCGTCCAGCATCCGCTTTACCTTGGCCGCACCAGCAGTCCTCGTCTCCTGCATCCGCTCTGCCCGCGTACCCTCTCGTTGTTTCCCGGCTGCGACAGGGGCAGCCTCGGTTGCCTTCTTGGCCGCGGCCTTCGTCGACATGCGCTCCTCGCGCACGAGCGCCGAACCACCTTGTTGCGCAAGGAGCTCAGCACTTCGATCGGATGGTCGCTATTGTCGCTGATCATGACGAACGACAGACGCTTGCGGATAAAGAGCTTCCAGAGCTGCTTGCTATAGCCCGATCGCAGGTGCCAAGGATGCCACTTAGGCAGCCACCGTTCGCCTTCGCGACGTCGTCTAAGATGGTCTCCACCGCCTTGATGGTCGTGTGGTCAAGACGACGCTGTGGTACGTGGCGAGGAAGGGACGGAACAGTGACTCGCTCACGCTGTCGTTCTTGATGCCCTCCTTGCCGGCCTTCCGGTGGCTCAAAGCCTTGGACTCGTTCTCCTTTGAACGCGACGCGATGAGTTCGTCGTCGACCACGAGGACCATGTGTTGGTTGACGAGAATACGACGACACGGCGCGTACATCTTTTCCTCGTACTCTCGCCATTGGCTCACGGTGTCAGTGTTTCGGGTCCCTTTCTGCTCCCACGGGCAGACCATGGACCAGGCATGGGCAATTTTCACGAGCTCGGACGGGCTGAGTCCCAGGTCCTCAGGTCCCACTCAACCTTCATCTGTGTGCGAAGGTGCTGCATGGTAGTTTTTAGAGCCAGGCCGGATGTTTGTCGAGAAGAAAGCACCCCGCAAAGCGCAAGAGGTCCTTCAGCGTCAGCTCTTGGGGATCCTCCAGCGAGGTTCGTGTTGACCCAGCCAAGCATCGTGGCAGGGCTGGTTTCGCCACGAGCTCGATACGTGCGTCGCGTCCAGGTCATTAGGCTCGACCCCGCTGAAGTCCACCGCGTAGTCCTCAAGAGCCTTTGCTACTGTCTCGACGTACAGCATCGCCCGCTCCAAGAGCATCTCGCTCCGCGCGTCCTCCTCAAACATAATAGTGTACTCGTCCGGGTGGGGCAAGGCCTTCCACTGGCCGAACTCGATCTGTTCCGGCTCGAGCGGTCCCTGGGGCGTCACGCGCGGTGCCTTTTGCGGTGCCTTCTGCGCGCTTGAACTCGTTGATGAACTCTTGCCGTAGTCGCGGCAGCCCCTAAAGCTCTTGCGCAGATGGCCCAGCTCACCGCATGACTTGCACCTCTTCTGCGTCTTCTGGGCAGGACCATTGGAGGCAGCAGCGCGGCGCTTCTGACCACGCCCGTCGGTGGCATGGTCAGCACCATGCTCAGCGCTGCCCGACATACCGGCACGGTGTTGAGATAGACGTAAGCAGGACTTGTGCTCCGTCCTGTCGTGCTCCTCGACAAGTGCACTCGAGCTCCTGCGCCTTTCGCGACTCCGAGGGCCGGCCACTCTCACGCCCTGTCCAAAGCCTGCCTCTTTGGTGCAGTGGGAGCGAGCCACAAGCCAACTCCAAGGGCAGTTACAGCGTAGTATTAGACTGTTTATTGAACTTTAGCAAGATGATGCGACGTGAACGCGAGAAATCAGAGTGGCGCGTAATATTAGGCTACAATCATTGGATAGGATATTTAGCTAAATTTACTCTTTCCATGAGCATCAAGCAGGCATGCTGCGTGCTGTAAGTTGCGTGTTGCGTGCTGCGGCTAGGGTTGGACGATGCCTGCGTCGTCCGCGCCACCGGTGCCGACGATGCGCTCGTAGCGGCTCTGAAAGCGCGGCTTGAGGCGGGGCCCTTGTACGGCTCACGCTCCACCTCGGACGCCCACTGGACGTCGAGCTCGGCCAAGTCGAGTGCCGTGGCGTCCGGGACGAAGAGCTCCGTGAGCACTAGGCCGATGACGCCGCATGCCGAGCATACGAAAAAGATTTGCTGGTCCTCGAGCTCGGCGAGGGTAAACAGCAGCGCCGAGAAGAGCGCGCCATCTTACCACAGGCCGCGCTTAAACCATGCGCGCGCGTGCGCACCGCCGTGGGGAAAAGCTCGCTGGGCAACAGCCAGGTGGTAGAGTTGGGGCCAAACTGGCCAAAGAACGAGCTCAGATAGTACAGGGCTTGCAGCCAGCCCACGTACTCGGGCTCGCGGAGCGTGTTGTAGAGCAACCCGCAGAGCAGGAACAGCAGGGAAGGTCATGAAGAAGCCCAGGCTCTGGAGGCGGCGCCGGCCCATCCAAGGCTTGTCCACACAAGCGCAGCGCAGTAATAGCCGATCAGGGCCACGGTCGCGTTGACGAGCGTGTACTGCAGCGTCTCCACCGTCGGGTCACCGCCAGGCACCAGTTCGGAGATGATCTGTCCCTGGAACAGCTTGTTGCCATAGAACCCACATCCCACACAAACCACCCGCCGGCGGTGCCGACCAGGCGCGGCCAGTACAGGCGCATGGCGAGCAAGTTGTCTTCGCCTGCGCCGCCGCTGTCGCCGACACTGCAGTCCTCGAGTCGCTTCTTTCGATTCTCGAGCACCTTGGACTCGGGCAGGTAAAGCAGGCGGCCGATTGTCAGAAAGCAGAGCATTACCGCGCCGATGGCGTACTGCAGCCGCCAGGTCAAATCGAGCGAAAAAGCCGAGCAGGTGGAGCCGTCGCAACCAGCGGCCATGAGGATGACCATGACGACAAAGGTGTTGACCCACGAGCCCCAGCCTTGCATTGCAAACACCATGATCACGCTCTTGCCGCGAACGTGCGCAGTCGGCGCAACGCTGTCGCTGCGGCTGCCGCTCTCGCCTTCGTAGCTGCTGCGGCTGAGCAAGGCGGCGCTTCGGCCTTTTCTGCTGCGGAGGCGCTAGCAAGCGGGTACTCGCCGCCCACGCCGTAGCAAAAGATGACCAGGGCACGGCGAAGAAGATGAACTGGTCGGTCAAGGTCGTGCCCGAAGCTGCCGCGTAAGCACGCCTCCAACGAACATGAAGGCCGCTGTGGAGCACGAGCCCAGCGTCGGCCAAGCCGGTCCGCAAAGAATCCAAAGGTGAGCATGCAAGGATCACGCCGGCCACCTCGACGTACGTCATCGAGGCCACCAGCTCGCGATTGCACTCTGGCGTTGCCACCGGTCCTCAAAGCAGCTCGGGTACAGCTCATGCCACAGCGGCTTGATGTTGCCAGCGCGAGAGAAAGTAGCTCTCCGCGAACAGCCGAGCCCGCCGACTGCGCCGCTGCGCACAGCCGCATGTTGGGTTCCTCTCGTACTGCTCTTCGCGCAGGGTCTGGCCAGGGCGGCCCACTGCCGCCAAGGTCGACGCTAGAGTCGACAGCGCCCTGCGGCTGCTCGGGCGGCTCATCACGCGCTGTGCCCTGCTTGCTCTTTCCGGTCCATCTCCTTCATGTCCAGGCTGACCGTCTTTAGCTTGCGGGTTTGGGTTTGGGTTTGCTTGCCTTCCTCTTCGCTTCGAGGTTATAGCTCTGGCCTCTCTGCGCTCCATCGCCAGGGCTTTCGGCATTCATCACATGTCAGTCAGAAGCGCATCATCATAGGCGAAAGCGCGGAAAGTGAATCTTTGCTCATCCCTGAACGGACACCTAGTCAGGGCAGCATCCCCCGCGCAGTGCGCCAACCCTCTGCCTCGGTCCAGCCGCCAGAGGTTGTTTCGGTGCTTCAGTCAGCCTGGACCCAGTTTCCGAAATTCGGGACCTCAGCGCGCCCAGCTCCTCGTGGGGCTGGCCCACGCCACGCCCGCGTGCCGTCGCGATTGCGGGATGGCCACCACTTTGGCGCCGACGGTGCGCTGGGCATCAGCCCTCCAGCACTCCGGGTGCGCGTTGCTGGTTTGAGCCGCCCTTCCGCGGCCACCGCGACCATGCCTACGACTGGCCGCTGCGCGACCAGGCGGGCCACTCCCGGGGCGTTGCTTTCCACGCAGCTGTTCGGCGGCGCTCAGGGCCTCGATCGCAGCGCCGGTCTCCAGGCGAGCACGTGCGCCTTTGGGCTGCTGGCCGAGGAGCTTGAGGTCCACCCAGGCGGGCGGAACGTCCACCATGGGCCGCCCAAGCCACTGCATTGGCGCGCGTTTGCCCTTGGGCTGGCGCGCCCGCTGCTCTCGGACGGCCTCCTCGCGAGCTTCCCAGGCCGCAGCGAATGCGCGCGCGGCGGGATACTCGAGCGGAAACTGGCGCTCGCCGGCAGCTGCAGCGGCAAGCTCCTCGTCTGCCACGCCAGCGGCCACGGCGCCTGCGTGTACGAGGCGGAGCCACACGCGCATGCCGTGCTCCCGCTCCACGACGAGGTCCCAGCCCTCGTGCACGTTGCGCACCGAGGAGCACAGTCTCGCCTCGGGGCATCGCCACGCGCTGTTGCGAGGCCTCCACGGCCTCCCTCAGGCGGGCTTCTTGTTCCTCCAGGGGCAGGCGGCTTGCTCCCTCTACACGGCCTGCACCGCCCACGGGAGGCGCGGCGACCGGCGCGGTTGGCGCCGGGATCGCCACCGCGAGCGCAGCGCGCGAGGCAGTACGGCAGGAGAGCGCAGTGCCAGCGGCGCAGCCGCTGTCTGGAGCGCTTTCGGAGCACGTGGTGCGTGCGCGGGCCGCGGAGGCGGAGCACCGCGAAGGCGTCTGAGCGCAGGGGTCCTCTGCTGCGGTGGCGCCAGCAGGTCCAGGTCCGCCCCGGCACGCGGGTCGACGAACAGGTGCGCTGTCGCGCCAGTAGCAAGGCACCATGCTGGGACGACCGCAGCGCCGTCGCGGACGCCCAGTCGTTGCTGCGGCTGCCCAACGGCGCCGGCTCGGGCCCAACCAGGTCCGCGACAGGGACCTCAAAGATGTCAAGGAAGCTCATGTCCAGCACCGTGCAGCCCTGCACGGCCTGCGTCTGCATGAATCGCGGGCCTTGCCCTGCCGGTCGCAGCGCCACGGGCCTCGCGCCGGCATCAGGCTCTGGAGTGAGCTCGCCCATCTTCATGCGCTTGGCAGCCCAGAGGTGCGAGATTGTCCACGCAGCGCCGTGCGCTTCGACAAGACGCCGCCGCCGCCGCCGCATCTCGCGCGACGTGTCCTCCCTCGCGGTCCCGCTTCCGGCCGCCTCTGAAGTGGCCGTCGAGCCCTCCTTCGCCGCCAGGCGCTTGCGCTTGCGCGGAATCTTGCGCGACTGATGGCTGCGCGTGCGGCGCCGCAGCGCGCGGCCCTCGGGCGCGGCCCACCACCCTTCGCGCCCCCCGGGCCTCAACAGCGCTCAGCTCTGCCGCGCGCCCGCGGCAAACGCGCCGAGCTTGAGCAGCCGCCCATCGTCCATCCGCCAGCCCCCACCGTCCGTCCTCCGTCTCCCATCGCGCCGTCGTCACGGACGTGACACGGGTCCTCCCATGTCACGTCCGCGCCGTCCCCGCGCTGCAGAACCACGGAGCCGTGACACATGCCCCACCAGTCACGCTTCCCTCGCCGCGAGCCAAGCCACCCGGTGTCCGGTGATATTGGCGCAAGAAGCATGGCTGCTGCTGAGGCGTGGGACAATGGTCGATCGATCGATCGATCGACGGTGCAGCGCGAGGGTGCTCGCAGTGCTCGCAGGCGACCGCACCAAAGGCCAAACGCAAGGGGCCTGCAGCGGAGCAGGCAGATTGTTTCGCGGGTCGGGGGACGGACTCTCGTGGCTGGGCAAGTGCCAGGGCATGGGTGGACGGAGGGAGCGACCACGGGAGCGAACACGGGCTCGCGAGGCTGCGCAGCTGCGCAGCTGCGCAGCTGCGCTTGCCGCGGTTTGCCTGGGTACCTCACGGGCGAGGCGACACCTCGGTCACTGGCACCTGGGCGAGAATGTCGGCCAGGATGTTGCAATCACGGTTGTTGCAGTTTCCCGCCAATTTTGTGTCCTCGTGAGCCGGTGGAAATTTGTGCTCACAAACGAAGGAAGAATGGTGGCGGGAAAAGAAGCGACGTGATCGCGAGTTGCGGTGGAACGACCGGGGAACGGAGGGGGAACGAGGGAGGAGGAGGAGGTCGCGATGGCCGAGGTGGCAGAGTGGCTGGGTGGCGGCGGCGGGCGGCGGCTGGCGCTGGTGACGGTCGACAGCCAGGCGGGGGCGGAGGAAGAGGGGGCGTGGCCGGCGACGCATGTGCTGCGCGCGCGGTTGTCGCCGGCGCGGCAAATGTCCGAGGTGGCATGGCTGCGCAACACGTTTGGACTGCGGCACCTACAGATACCGTTCACCGTGGTGATTGGACCGCACGGCAAGGTGCTTGAGATGCGCGAGGGCGCGGCCGCCAGCAGGGAGGAGGACTTGGCGATGTGCGAGCGAGCCTCGAAGCGCATGGCGCAGGACCTGCTCGTTGGGTTGGCGGTTGCTCAGGCTCTGGCCGCGTTCGAACAGCGGACTCTGCTCCCAGACGGCAGCTCGTTTCGCCTGCTGAGCGCGCGCAAGTGGCTGGGAAGACCCGCGAAGCGGCGCGGCCTGCGCGTGACGCCGCCGGGGGCGGTGGGCGTGCTTGTCGGTAAGAAGGACGATGGGACGCGCGTGGTAGGCGTGCAGCTGCTGGATGGGTCGCGGCTTGTCGGAAGGTTTGACCTTCGCGAGACGCGGCTGCGGCAGCTGCGGCAGTTTATCGACGCGCAGCGCACGGACGGCGACGCAGAGTACGCCTTGGTTTGCGCGTTTTCGCGGCGGCGGCTGGAGGAGAGCGACTTGCACAAGACGCTCAAGGCGCTGCAAATGGACAAGAACAACTTGGTTGAGCTGGTGCCGCTCGACGGCTCGCCGGCCGGCGCGGGGCCGGCAGCGCCAGCGCCAGCAAGCGAGAGCAGCGGGCCGCTGGCGCTGCTCACGGCACCCTTGGCGGCGCTGTGGCGCTCGTGGCCGCTGTCGTCGCGCGAGCGCTTGCGATGCTAGGACTTGGGACAGAAAACGTTTGACATGACACAGGGAGAATTTCTTTCGTTGTTGGGTGGCCGGCTTACAGAGAGGTCGCGGGGCTTACAGATCGCGGGGCTGATCGCGGGGCTGCTGATCGCGGGGCTGCTGCCGCTGTTGCTGCTGCTGCTGCTCGAACAACCGCGCCGTAGTGGTTTGTGCAGAAGAGCCTGGCGTGCTAAGTGGCGAAAGGCCGAACAGGTCCTGCTGCGCGCTGGCGCCTAGCACGGCAAGGAGATCCGTATCAAGCTGCGGACGCTGCTGCTGCCGCCGCTGTTGGTGCTCCAGCAACAAAAGCTGTGCTGCTGCTGCAAATGTGAGCTGCGGCTGCCGCGGCTGCTGCTGCTGCGGTCGAAGCATGGCGAGATGATCGAACTGCTGCTGCTGCTGTTGCTGCTGCTGTAGGTTTCGCAGCCGCTGCAAGTACGCGAGGCGGTCCATAATGGCGCCCTCCGCGTCCGCCTCGGCCTTGACGCTCGAGGGCGAGCCGAGCGGGCTGAACAGGCCGTGGCGCTCGGCCAGCAGCTCGAGCAGGCGCGCCTGGCTACCGCCAGCGCCGGTCGCTGCTAGGGAAGGCCCGCCGGTAAGCCCGCCGGCGCCGTACAGCTGCGCGAGCGCTGAGAGCGTTTCGTTGTGCGCAGTCGACGTAGCCGCCGCCGCCGCGTTGCTGGCCATCGCCGCGGCGGCGGCCGCGGCCATGACGGCCGCGATGGGCGAGCCATCGCCACGAGCACTAGCCGCAGCCATGTCAAAGCCGGAAGCCGCCGCGGTGGCGCCAGGCTGCTTCCACGCCGATGTGAGGCGAAAGGGCGGCGAGTCCGCGGTGGCAATGCAGCGCCAGGCAGCCGACTCTTCGCCCTCGCCACTGAGGCGCTTGGCGCAGACGTAGACCGAAAAGGTGCTGCTGCTTCATGGTGTGCTTTGCAAGCTTGCAGTTGTAGCGCCAGCGCCGAGGCGGGACGAACTCTACTAGCCAGCACCTGAGGTCCGCGTCCCAGGCCTTGGGGTCCCCGTAGACCACCTCGTTTTGGTTGCTCGCGTCCCGCAAGGGCAGCGTCTCGGTCTCGGCGCCCACCTCGTGCAGGCGCGGCGAGTCCGTCTTGCGCAGGCTGCCGTTGATGGTGAGGCCCAGCTCCTGCAGCATCTCCTTGCGCTCCATGTGGACGTACACGAAGATGGACTGGCCGCAAAAGCCGTTCTCCATGTGCCGCGCCGAGCAGCACGGAAAGCACCGCAGGTTCTTGTGGCGCGTCCGAATGTACGACTTGCGCCAGCTGTTCTCCTGGCGAAAGGCGAGGCTCACGCCGTGCGAGCTCTTGCGCACGCGCCCGGTCTTGAGCCGCTTGTTGCCAGCGGCGTCGCCGTCCGGCTGGGGCACCACCACGCCCGTCTCGCTGTCGTTGCCGGCGTCTTCCACGCCGGCGTCGTCGGCCTCGACCTCATCGGCCTTGCGCTTGTTGCTGTTGAGCTGTATAGCCTCCTCGGCCCTGCTCATGCTAAGCAGCTGGGCCAGACAGACCATTCCTTGCTCTGCCAGGTTGTAGGACTGCCGAATCTGCCAAAAAACAGGAAACCCGGGCACATCGCTTTCGCCGAAGCGTGCATATCCACGAGCCCGTACTGCACTGCAAAGGCAAGTGCCCACTTGCTCGCGACTCACCGCCAGCCAGCAAGAGGGCCAAAGGTGAGACAGTGCCCTTGAGACTGCTCCTGCCGTCAGCCTCGTGTCGCCCCGAGACTGGAGGGAGGGAGGAGAGAGGAGGCTCTTCAACGGCACCGCCAGCACGATGCCTCGGTCCGACAGACGCAGTCACCAGCGCCCCTGCTGTAAAAACCTGTTCGTTCGTGGAGCTCACGCACCGCTCACACGCACTGCAGCCTGGCGCACCGCGGCCACCCGCGGCGAGCCGCGTCGCAGCCAAGCGCCCCCAGTGCGCACCAGGGCCGTGCACGCGCAGGCCGCGGCCGTGCGCTTTGCACCGGACCCGGCGCCCCCTGTTCCGCCTCTGCGACACCTGTACCTCACGTCGGTTGCAACATCCACGGCTTCCCTGGAGCTACATGTGTCGTCACGGCGTTGTACGCGGACGCGACGGCGCGCTGCCGACCCGCGTGGTCGGCGGCCGTCGCACCACCTCGGCCTGCTGGCGACAGTCTCGAGAGGGTCCTCATGTGTCGAGACACATCGGAAAGCGAGGCTCTTGGCAGCAGCCACCCACCCACTCAGCCTGCCCGCTCGCACGGCCGACTCTTTGGCACCCATGTGAGCTGGCTTGTGGCAGGCACAGGTCGGGCAGTGTGTTGGCACAAGCCCCTTGCTGTTCGGTGCCACCCTTCTGGGCAAGATTTGGCCCGCAGGGTGCCATCTCCCCGGGTGATGGTGCTGGGTGGAAAGGTCCGCTTGATGTTGGCCGGGCTGGTCGTGCATGGCTGGGTCGCAGTGAGCCTCGCATGGCTGCTCGCTCCCTCATCGCCCAGAATTTGGGCTCGTGCACAGATCCCGCGCACGTGGGACAACAAAGTGCCCGAGGTTGTTCGATGATGATGGGCGTGTGTTGATGAAGACAGCCAGAGCGCTCAGGGTGCTGGGCGGGTGGCTGGGCGGGTGGATGGTCGGGTGGACGGGTGGGCTGGGTGGGTGGGTGGGTGGGTGGGTGGGTGCCCAGTTGTGGAAAGAGTCGTGGGACAAGAGGGACGAGCGAGACAAGGATGCTTTTATGAAGCGACAAGGCACGGGGTCCCAGATAGAGCGCGCTCAGGACTCGTCACCAAGGGTCCACGAGCTAGGCAGTCTGTCGGCGTTGCGCGACAAGGCGCACAAGAGCCGGCAGCACTGTCGCCTCCAAACACACCCGCACCAGCAGCGGCACCCACTTTTTGGACTTGCGCTCCTGCTTGCCGCTGCTGCCATCACTATCTTGGTGAGGCTCGTGCGCGGGGTGGGCCATGATTTCTCGAAGCGTGTTTGAGCCGGGGAGAGAACCTCCAAAGTAGGCGTCGTCGAGGACATCCTCGGGCACGAGCGCCAGCGTCAAGCTGTGAACCGCCTCCGCGGCCCCACAGAACGTCGAGATGGCGCCGCAGAACGACTCTTGAAACTGCTGCTGCACCACCGATCCGCACGGCGCCGCTAGCCCAAGCCGTGAGCACTTGGACGCCGCCCCGGCAGCCAGCGAGACCGCGGTTCCGTTCGAAACCAGCTCTGATGCGCTACGCGAGCCCGTGGCCGCCACGCCGAGTTCCAAAGCGTCCCCGGCGGCCACGCCAAGAACGGAGAGCACGTAGCCCGTGGCGACGTCCAGGCCTTGCCCGCGCCCTGCCGCCCTGAGCAAGCACGCCGAGGCAACGTGCGCGCACAAGTATGGAAGCCACTGCGATGCCGTCTCAAGCTCGCGGTAACCGCGGTGCCCCCCTATCACGAGCGCTTCGCTGAGCTCTCCTGCCCATCGCATGCCCGCCTCGTTGGCTACCGCCCCCACAAGCAGCGAGCCCACCACGTACGCCACCCCACCCGCAGCGTTGTCTGCAAGCCCGCCCGCCAGGATCAGCCCCGAGTAGCTCGTCAGCACGCCGCAAAACGTGCCGCGAAACCCGCGCAGCATCGCCAGCTCGCCGCCAAAGCACTTCTCGTGGTGCTCGGCGATCACGCCCAGAAAGCCCCACGCGAACGCGCCCAGCGCGTTGAGCACCAGCAGGTCCGCGCCGGCAAAGCTGACCGCGCCCACGCCCGCGGCCGCCATCGCAAACATGGCCGTGAACATATGCGCGCAGGCCGTCCCACCCGGCCTCGCTCAGCGCGTCCGCAGCCGCGAACAGGCCCAGCGACCCGCCCAGCGCCAGCGCGTTCACGCCCAGCCCGCCCGGCGCGATCAGCCCCGTCACGGCCACGCCAAAGACGCCCATCGCGTACGCCACGTGGTCGCGCTCGCGCTCCAGGCTCGACCGCCGCCGCCGCACGCCCATCGCCGCCCGCCACGACGACCACGACCGCGGCCACGACCACCCTCTCCTCCTCCTCCTCCTCCTGCTTCCTCCGAAGGAACACACCTCTGGTTGGACGCGACTCGACCGCGAGAACGGATCTCTAGGTCCAGGACGAGCAGAAGACCTGCCTGCCGCCCGCCCTCTGTCTCCATGGAGGCTCGTCGACTGCTGGTAGCGCTGCTTGCGCTTGTGGCTGCGACGGTCGCGGCGACGGCGGCCGCGAGGCTGCAGTGGCCCGGGAGGCTGCCTGCCACGCGGAACGGCGGTGGCGCGAGGTTCTTTGTGCCGGTGCTGGCGCGCCCGGGTGCTCTGCGGGCAAGAGGAGGTGTTTGCGTGGCATTGGCGATACGGACATGCAGATGGGCTCACGCGGGTGTGCGAACTCAACCGCCTGGGCCGCGGGGGCGAGGTGCTGCGCCGCCCGCTGTTTCGAGCCGGTCGAGAGCGCGCCTGCCGCGCGGGTTGCGTCGATAGGGCGGGCGGTCGTGCAGCGCGAGGGGGCGGTGTTGTGGGGCCTGGGAGAGCCTGCAGGGAGGGCGGTGCTGCTATTGCTCTCCGCCGGCCGAGCCGCTGGCGCTTCGAGAGCCTGGCTCGGAAGTGGACTGCCTCAGAACAAAAGGCGATTGCAAGCTACCGTACTTTGGCGCCGTGCTCACGATCAGCACCACCTTTGGCAGCGAGTTTGCGCACTTTTTCAAGGAGTCGCTGCCGAGACTTGGTCCTTTCCTGGACCGGGCACTGGCGAACCCGGCGCTCCGCATCCACGTCAAACGCCGAGGCGCTCTGCCGGTGCCCCTCTTCATCAATCAGACCCTAGAGCTGCTTGGCATTCGCGCAAGCCGGGTGGTGACGGGGGACATTGTGGCCGGCGAGGTGCTGGTCCCGCCGTTCGCCACTTGCGGCACAACGCCAGACCAGCTCGGCGGCTTGCTCGCGGTGCGCGACGCCCTCTTGCGCGCCGCGGGCGTGGGCCCGCCGCAGGCACTCGTGCTCGTGCTTGAGCGGCGCGTTGCGCGTCGCTCGTGGAGCAATGAGCGCCTTGAGAACGTTTGGGACGCAGTCGTGCGCGGGGTCGGCGGCCGCTTTCGGGTCCAACGTGTCCGAGACGACGACACGGCGCTTATGGAATGCGTGGCATGCCAGATCCGGCTGTTCTCCCGGGCGATGGCCGTCGTCGGGGCCCATGGGGCCGGCCTCACAAACGTCATGTTCATGCCGGCCGGCGGAGCGGTGGTGGAGCTCGGCTTCTCGCGCCAGCAATCCGAGTACCTCATGCACGCGCATGCGCTTGGGCACCAATACGCGTTCTTCGACTGGGACCAAGTAGCACACGACGACTGGGACGCCTTGGCGCGCCTCGTCGAGCGTGTTGTGGTCCCAGTAAGCGAACGAGAGAGCTCGAACTACCGCAGGTAGCAGCAGTCCAAAATGCAAAACGGTACCGGCACGAAACCACGCATCGAGAGGCGCTGCGATAGTCAGCGTCAGCAGCAACGAGGCTAGCTAGTCAGGTTGAAGATCTTGTCTTTCTTGGTATTGTGCATTCCCTCTGGTGATCGTCTCATTCGACTGGGTCCTCTCTTCTGCGGCGAAAGACAACATCTTGCTGTCGCTGATGTCGCGCAAGAGCGTGGGCTTTGTCCATGAGGCCTCGCCTGTGGTAGCGTTGAAAAAGTAGACGTTGCCGTCTTCGTCCTTGGCCTTTGTCACGGCGCTGAGCAGCATCGCTCGCAGCTTGTCGCGCGCACGAACGGCGCGGAACCTCTTCTGCACCATGACGGCGGCTTCTTCCTCGGTCATGTCCTCGGCGCGCTTGATGTTTGGGTTCGGAAGCTTGCCGTAGGACACGACCTTGCTGTCGCTGAGGTCGCGCAGCAGCGTGGGCTTGGTGTACGAGACGTGCCCGGTCTTCTCGTTAATGTAGTACACGTATCCGTCATCGTCCTTGGCCTTGCTGACTGCTGCGAGCAGCATCGCGCGTACACGCTCGCGCGCGCGCTTGCGACGAAACATGGCCTGCAGCTTGCTCGCGGCCTCCTCCTCAGACATTCCCTCGGCCCCGGTCTCCAGCTCGGTAAATGATTGGAACTTGCTGTCGCTGAGGTCGCGCAGCAGTGTTGGCTTTGCCCATGACGCCTCGCCGGTCTTTGCATTGACGTAGTAGACGTACCCATCCTCGTCCCTGGCCTTGGTCACGGCGCCGAGTAGCATGGTGCGCAACTTGTCGCGCGCTCGGACGGCGCGGAAGCGCTTCTGCACCATGACGGCGGCTTCTTCCTCGGTCATGTCCTCGGCGCGCTTTTTGAGGTTGCTGAACGAGCGCAACTTGCTATCGCTCAAGTCGCGCAGCAACGTCGGCTTTGCCCATGACGCCTCGCCGGTCTTGGCGTTGATATAGTAGACATATCCATCCTCGTCCCTGGCTTTGGTCACGGCTCCGAGCAACATTGCTCGCAGCTTGTCGCGCGCTCGGACGGCGCGGAAGCGTTTCTGCACCATGACGGCGGCTTCTTCCTCGGTCATGTCCTCGGCGTGCTTGATATCGGCCTTCGGAAGCTTGCCGAACGAGGCGACCTTGCTGTCACTGAGGTCGCGCAACAGCGTCGGCTTGATGTACGTGGCGTGCCCGGTCTTCTCGTGAATGTAGTACACGTTGCCATCTCCATCCCTGGCCTTGCTGACCGCGCCGAGCAGCATGGCGCGCACACGATCTCTCGCGCGCTTGCGGCGAAACATGGCCTGTAGCGCGCTAGCGGCCTCCTCGCGTGAATGATATACGCGCGGGTGCGCTTGACCACTTCCGGCTTGAGCTTGCCGAACGAGGCGACCTTGCTGTCACTGAGGTCGCGCAACAGCGTCGGCTTGATGTACGTGGCGTTGCCAGTCTTCTCGTGAATGTAGTACACGTTGCCATCTCCATCCCTGGCCTTGCTGACCGCGCCGAGCAGCATGGCGCGCACACGATCTCTCGCGCGCTTGCGGCGAAACATGGCCTGTAACGCGCTAGCGGCCTCTTCGCGCGAATGATACACGCGCGGCGTGCGCTTGACCACTTCCGGCTTGAGCTTGCCGAACGAGGCGACCTTGCTGTCACTGAGGTCGCGCAACAGCGTCGGCTTGATGTACGTGGCGTGCCCGGTCTTCTCGTGAATGTAGTACACGTTGCCATCTCCATCCCTGGCCTTGCTGACCGCGCCGAGCAGCATGGCGCGCACACGATCTCTCGCGCGCTTGCGGCGAAACATGGCCTGTAGCGCGCTAGCGGCCTCCTCGCGTGAATGATATACGCGCGGGGTGCGCTTGACCACTTCCGGCTTGAGCTTGCCGAACGAGGCGACCTTGCTGTCACTGAGGTCGCGCAACAGCGTCGGCTTGATGTACGTGGCGAGCCCGGTCTTTTCGTGAATGTAGTACACGTTGCCATCTCCATCCCTGGCCTTGCTGACCGCGCCGAGTAACATGGCACGCACGCGATCTCTCGCGCGCTTGAGGCGGTACATGGCCTGCAGCGCGCTAGCGGCCTCTTCGCGCGAATGATATACGCGCGGGGTGCGCTTGAAGCTGCGGAGCTTGGACTTTGAGAGGTCGCGCAGCAGCGTGGGCAAGGTCCAGCTGGTCTGCCCGGTGATCTTGTTGATGACGTACACGTTGCCGTTCTCGTCCTGCGCCTTGGTGATCACCCCTAGCAAGAGCTCGCGCATCTTGTTGCGCGCGCGCCGCGTGCGAAAGGCCGACTGCACCATGACGGCTGCTTCTGTCTCGGTCATCTCCTGTGCCATTTTTATCTTCTTGTTCGCCCGGGCCTTGCTCGCGGCAGCCTTTTGACGGCTGCGCGGCGTGAGAACACCTTCTTCGCCGAGGAGCTGCGGCGCGTGCCACGTGGTCGTGCCCGTCTTGGCGTTGTAAAAGTAGTAGCTATTCGTAGCCTCGTCAAAGTGCTTCTCGACGTGGACCGACAGCAGCGCGCGGAGGCGGTCGCGGGCGCGCTTGCGGCGGTACATGGCCTGGAGCGCGCTGGCCGCCTCCTCGCGAGAGTGGAAAACGCGCGGCCCTTTGAGCGACTCGATGCTCGCGCCGCGCAGGAGCGCCGGGGCCTGCCACATGGTTTGCTCCGTATGCAGGTTGTAGTAGTACACTTTGCCCGTCTCGTCGTCGCGCACTTTGCGCAGCATGGAGAGCATAAAGGTGCGCAGGCCCTGTGCAGCTCGCCGCGCGCGGAAGCGGCTTTGCACCATGATGGCGGCCTCCTCCTCCGTGAGCATGTCGGCGGTGCGGAAGCGCCCCTCGGCCTTCTTGCGCTCCACGTCCTCTTTGCGCGCGCGAGCGGAAGCAGTCAACACATCTTCCTCGCGCAGGATGGACGGGGCCGTCCACGTTGTGGCCTGTGTCTTGCGGTTAAAGTAATACCACTTGCCCGAGGCCTCATCAAAGTGCTTCTCAACCTGACACAGCAGCAAAAGCCTGAGCCGGTCACGAGCCTTCTTGCGGCGGTACATGCCCTGCAGCGCGCGAGCGGCCTCTTCCGGGGAGTCGAACTGCCGCTTTGCCCGCTTCTTTGTCTGCGCTGCCTTTGCCGACGTTGCCGCCGCTGCTGCCGGGTCATACTCTGCAATGTCTGTCGCGGCCACGAGCCGCGGCGCCTGCCACGACGTCTCCCCGGTCCTCGTGTTGAAATAGTAGCACTTACCTGTGCCTGGGTCTACGATTTTCTTGACGTGCTCGAGCAAGAGCTGCTCGATGCGCCGCCGACAGCGACGCACGCGAAAACGACCCTGGATCATTCGCGCAGCCTCGGCCTCGGAGAGCTTGTCGGCGCTCTTGAACACCCCGCGGTCTTTCTTCGCTTGCAAGGCGGCCGCGGCAGCACGACTGCGCGGAGAGAGCACCTGGTCCTCGCGCAAGAAAGCGGGGCAGTGCCACATCGTTTCGCGGGTACGGGTGTTCAAGTACGTCTTGCCGGAGCGCTTGTCGATGTGCTTTTCGACGCAGAGCTGGAGGAGGCGAGTGAGTCCGTCCCGCGCGCGCTTGCGCCGCCATAGTTGCTGCAGCCGCCGCGCGGCGTCCGAGCGGCCCAGCGCGCCATGGCAGAGCGCAAACACCTTCGGCCGCTCCCACTGCATCTCGCCGGTCATCCGGTTGACGTAGTACGGCTTGCCGGTTTTGGCGTCCCGCTGTGTCAGGTACACGCTCTTGATCAAGCGCGCAAACGCCCGTCTCCCTTCGCAGGCGCGCCATAGGCCCTGCACTTTGGCGGCGGCCTCGTCCTCCGTGTAGGAGCGAGGAAGCTTGCGCCGCAGGCTCCTGAGCGTATCTTGCGCCGCGTCCTGCCGTCCTCTGGCGGCCCGGATGCGCTTTTCCAGCGCTTCGGGCGCCGCGAGCGCCGCATTGCGCTCTTGCAGGGCGCGCAGCTCACCCAGGACGTGTCGGTATGCGAGCACCTTGCGCTCCTTTTCAATGCGCAGCATCTGCTTGTTCCAGGCCTGCTTGGGCGGCGGCGGCGCCTTGTCTATTGTGACCCAGTGGTGCTGCACCCGGTACGCGGGGTGCCGTGCGCGGAAGCACGGCTCGCAAAAGTTCCCTTGCATCAGTGGGTCGTACTTGACGCAGCTGTAGCACTTTATGTCCGCTACAGTGCCGCGCTGACAAGTCACGTTGGCATTGCAGAGGTGCTCGAGCTCGCGCTCGTCCACCATGAACTCTAGCACCTCGTAGCCCTGGCTGGCCTTGGCCTTCTTCCTCGCCGCCCTGCTCAGATGCCTGGCCAAGTCGACTTGATGCGTGCTGTTGCCCAGCACGAGAGACACCTTGCGCGCCTTGCGACTATTGGCCACCAGCTCGCGGCGGCGCTTGCGTGTGATGCTTGCAGGGCTTGGTTCCACCAGCCCCGGCAGCCTGGACGTCTGTCGCACCAGTCCCGGGACGCTGCTGTGCCGCTGCTTGGAGCTGCGAATCCATTTCCTGCTTGTGCCGCGCGGCGTCAAACTCGCGCTTGCGAAGCAGGGTACCGCCGATCAAGTCATACTGCTGCTTGACTGGTCTTGCGTGGTCCACCGCCTCGTCGTCCTCCAGGTACGCCTCGAACACGGGCGAGCTCTCGACGGTCATCGACGGCGACCACCGCCCCAAGTCGATCCGTTGGCAATTATGCGCAGCAGCGGCGGCGACCGACCTTTTCGCAAGACACGGGCGCGGGGCTCGACGTCCTGCTCCTCCTCTGGCGCGAGAGATGGCGATGGAGCGCGACGCGGCCGCCCGCAAGCTGCAAGGCCTGTTCCGAACTCGCAAGGCGCGCGTGCAGCTGCGCAAGCTGCTGCAGCAAACGGTGGAGATGGTGTATGACGAGCATTCGGGGGCGCACTTTTACTTTAACACCAAGACGGGCGAGAGCAGCTGGGAGCTCCCACGGCTATTGCAGCAGCAGGGCGCCGCCGTCGAGGTGCTCACGCCGGGCACGTCTCCGCTTGCAACGCCAGGAGGAAAAGCGGCGCGCGGGGAAGCTAAAGTCTGCGGCGGACATGACCGAAGACGAGGCGGCCCGCTTCATCCAAAACCTGTACCGCACCCGGCGCTCCCGCCAGCACTTGAGCGCGTTGCTTGCATCTGTGTACCAGAAGAGCTACGACGAGGAGGGCAACGCCTTTACTACAACAGCAAGACCGGGGAGTCGAGCTGGGAAAAGCCGCGCCTGCTGGGCGCTGGAGACCTCGACGATGGCATGGGTGACTATGGATACGGTGACGACTATAGTCATGCTTATGGCACCGGCGAGGGCGGTGCGCCGAGCGAGGGGCCGAGCGACAGCGGCGGCAGCGGCTTTGGGAAAGAGGGAAAGATCGGCCTTGAGACGCAGGAAGAACTTGCCGAGCGCGGCCGCGCCAAGCTCGAGGCGGGCGCGCGCGAGGTCGCTGCCTTCCTTCGCCACTTTAAGCTCGAAAACTTGCTGGACGCCTTGTTGGACGAGGGGTTTGATGACATGGACGCGGTCACCGCGATGCAAGAGAGCGACATCGACGAGCTGGGCATCAAGAAGCGTTACCGCGAGCCGCTGTTTTCTGCTGTCATCGAGTACCGCCGTCTGCACGACATCGTTGACCCTTTCGAGGGCGAAGTGGACAGCGACGACATGGACCAAGACGGCGACAGTCGGGCTGGGAGCGAGGGCACCAACCAGCGCGAGGAGGGCGAATACGAGGAAGAAGAGGAAAGAGGCAGTGATGACGAGGGAAAGTTGGGGCAGGACGAGGGCCGGGGAGACGGCGGGGCGGGGAGCTGGCACAGCGGCGACGAGGACGACGAGTACTCTGACGAATACTCGGAGAGCGAAGACCTGGCGGGAGTGGAAATCAACAGCGTATTCGCAGGTGATGGACGCCACTTTCCCCGTCGCGGCCAGTTTGCCCTCGTACACTATGTCGCCAGTCTTGAGACGGCACGATCTTTGAGTCAAGCCGCAAGCGCGGGCGCCCGTTCGACTTTCTCGTCGGCGCCGGCCACGTTATCCCGGGGCTCGACCGCGCGATCCGGCACCTCAGTCGAGGCGAGCGCGCCACCGTCATAGTCGATCCCGACTTGGCCTATGGCGAGCGCGGCCGCCCACCCGTCGTGCCCCCAAACGCGACGCTGCGCTTCGAGATTGAGCTCATTGATAGTTACCACGCTCCGGTAGGCGAGCTCCTCGACGACGAGGAGGCGAGCTTCTCGGCCGAATCCGAGGTCTCGCTGGCCGACGACCTCGAAGAGCAACTAGACCAACAAGGAGAAGAAGAAGAAGCCATAGCAGCAGCGCAGTAGGCGGCGACAACTATAAAGGCTTGTTTGAAGGAGGGCTCGTCTGCTGGCTCTACGATTGTGGTCTCGCCGTTCGCCACAAAGTCCACGAGCTTGGCGCACACGTCGTGTCCTCGACGCCCTTCCATGCGCTGGAGAGTTTGGCCGCGTGGACACTGGTCTTGAGGGCTAGAGCCGGCTGGCTGGCCGTTTATGGTAGCCGGGCACTTGGCCGGGCAATTACCGTAGCCGGGCGGCCGGCTTCACCACGCAGCTGCACTTAACCGGTCAGGCTCTTAACCGTAGAGGCTCTTAACCGTAGAGGCTCTTAACCGTAGAGGCTCTTAACCGTAGAGGCTCTTAACCGTAGAGGCTCTTAACCGTAGAGGCTCTTAACCGTAGAGGCTCTTAACCTTAACCTTTGCACACCGCGGCGCACATCCAGGGGGACGGACAGAGCCGATCAGAACGATCTTGGCGCACGGGCGCGCGGCGGCGGCGACTTGCGCGGCGGCGGGCGCGTGAGTGAGCTCGGGGCGACGGCGGGCGGCATCGGCGCCCTCGGTGCCGACCGGTGATGATGTCGGGCGCGGAGACGGTGGACCTCGACGAGGTCGAGCTGCTGCAGCTCGTCGGCCAAATCCCCGGGGGCGTGGAGGGTGAGGAGCGACGAGGAGGGGGAGGAGGGGGAGGATGGCGACGTGGAGGCGGCCCTTTTTCGGGATCCCGGACATGTAGTGTGCGAGGGCGCCGTGTTACCCGGGTCGCGGTTCAAGGTGGTCCGCACGCGGCCCCGCGGCGTGCTTGGGCGCTACGTGCACGGCAAGACCGCTGCTCGGATCATGTGCCCCTTTAGCGAGAACGGCAGCGAGGGGGTCCGGGAGCTGGAGCGCGTCCTGCTGGTCCCGTGGCCCGGCGCGACCCCGCGGACGGAGAGCGATTGTCTTGCGGCGCTCAAGGACTGGACGCGGCGCGTCGGGCGCGCACACCTCGCGGCCGGCCAGGGCGTGCCCGCGTTTGGCCCGCAAGACTGGCTGTTGGTGGAGGCATGCGAGCCCGCCGCAGGCCTCCTCGGGCCGGGCACGTCAATACACTTTGCACGACTGGACGAGCCGCCGGCGACGCTCGAGCAGGCCCGCTTGCGCCTTGTCGCCGAGAGTGCAGGCGAGCACAGCGTTCCCACCTTGCAGGAGGCCCTCGAGGCGCACCTGGCCGCCCGCGTGCCCCTCATGCTGCAGACCGGGACATCTGTGTTTGTGCCAGTCGCACGCACGCAGATCATGGTGAGCTCGCACAATCCGCTGTACGGGCGCGGTGGCGGGCGGCAGCCGCGGCGGTCGCTTGCCGAAGTCCGCGCGGCGCGGCTGTCTTACTTTGAGCGCCAGCGCGGCAGTTCGAGCGTGCACGAAGCCGACATGATCGAGTGGCGCGTGGTCGGGCCTGGGCCGGCGTGCTGGCCGCCGAAACTGAAGTGGTCATTTGCGACAGAGACGACGAGGACGAACACGTGGCCGAGGACGAGCAGCAGCTCGAGTACATGGACGGGCCCATTACCGAGGCGGCGCAGGCCGAAGGGGCCGATCGATGCTTGCGGTGCCGCGCGCTCGTGCGCGCTCCCCCCCTGCGGGCGTCGTGACGCTGCTTGGCCTGGTACCGCGTACAACCATGCTGTACCGGTGCCCGTGCGGCCAGCCGCTTGCGAACGGGGCACACCCCATGTGGCGGTCCGTGGAGCGCGCGTCGCGTGACGTGCAGAGCGCTTCGCGGCCGTCTGTGTCGTTCTTGCAAGAGCTGCGCGAAGTGATCACCCTGCTGCCCGCAAGCGACCCCCGAACACACGTGCTCCACTCGGCCTTGCGGGTGCTCCCGCTGCGGCCCGCCACGGGCGAGCTGGACTTTGACGCCGCGGACCAGCTCGTGCTGACCATCATGCCCTCGCTGGGCACCGCGGCGGAGGGGGCGGCGCGCGGCGTGGACGCTCAGGTGCTCGGGCGCCTGCCCGTGTCAGTGTTTGCCGACATGCACTCACTGGCGGAGAAGCGCGGGGACCTTAGCTGCTGCATTTGCATGGAGCCCTACGCCGAGGACGCCGAGGTGCGGACGCTGCAGTGCTTTCACTTTTTCCACCGCGAGTGCGTTGACCGGTGGCTGTCCATGTCGAGCTCGTGCCCGATCTGCAAGTTCGAGGTGAGCGTCTGACTGGCATGTGACATGTGACTGCAACTGGTCTGACTGTGACCGACATTGTGACGTGACCTGCAAGTGGTCTGCAAGTCGGAGGTGGCGAGCACTTTGGCGAGCGAGCAACCTGGGCAACCGTGCCGTGCCGTGCCATGTCGTGCCATGTCGGGCGGTGCGGTCCCGGTGCGCGTGGAATGGAAGCGAATCGGGCAATGTGTACATCTGTAGCAGTAGTAGTTGTTGTCTAATAGAATGCCAAGGCCGGCCGCTTTTGCGGCTCGCCAAAGAGCGCCGCGGAATCGTCGTCCGAGCGCTGCCTCTTGTAGCCCACGCCCTCCTGCACGAAGATGGGGTCAAAAAGCGGCGCCTGCGGCAGCGGGCCCGACACGTTGCGAAGTGGCGACACGGGCGCAAAGCCGTAGCGCTGCGGCTGCGGCTGCGGCGCGCCCGCGCTCGAGGTCATCGACATGCGCGAGGAAGCCACGCTGCAGTGCGAGGGCGTCGGCGACGTGCACGCCCAGTGCTTGTCAGCCAGGCGCGCCATGCCGTGCGGGCTGGCCCCGGGCCGCGAGGCGAGCAGCTCGCTACTGCTGTGGCTCCAGCCCGGCGGAATGCTGCTGCACGCGCCTTCGTAGCGCATAGACGGCGTAAGTGTCGGCGCCCGGGCATACGACGCCGGCGAAGGCGAGAGCGTCGGGGCCAGCAGCGACGGGGCAGCAGAGGCCGTGGCGGCGGCGGCGGCGGCGGCGGCAGCGGCCGCAACTGATGCCGCAATCGGCGCGGGTTGCGAGGCCGGCACGGGCTCGGCGCCGTCAAAGGCTAGCTGAAGGCCGAGGCACTCGGCCAGCACGTCGGCGACCTGGTCGAGCGGGGCGCGGGCGGCCGGGTCGACGCAAAGCACGCGGTCGCACAGGGCGCCACCTTTTGCACGACAGCCGGGGCCCAGCCGCAGCGGCTGTAGCGCTTGACGTACTTGGAGGGCACAAAGCGGTGCACGTCGGAGGCGTCGTACTCGAGGTACGGTGACGCCGCGGTGGTGGCGCCGATGAGCATGAGCACGCCAAATGCCCAGGCATCGTCCGCATGGGTGTGCACGCTGGGGTTGCGCATGCGCTCGGGGCTGTAGTAGCCCTTGGTGCCGCCCACGACCCCGACCTTGATCTCGGGGATGCACGATCGATCAAAGTCGCCAAAGGCGGCGCGGGCCGAGTCGATGTCAACGAGGACGTTCTCGGGCTTGAGGTCGCAGTACGTGATGCCGTTCTGGTGCATGTAGTCGATGCCGTGGCACGTGCTGAGGAGCGCGCGCAGGATCCAGGAGCCAAAGTGCTTGATGCTCGAGCTGCGCTCGATCATGGTGAAAAGGTCGGTGTCCATGAGCTCGAGTGCCACGAAGACCTGGGTGCTGCGGCCCACAGGCGCCGCAACGCCGCCGAGGCAGGCCACAAAGGGCGATGCTCCTGCTCCTGCTTCTGGCCCTGCCGTGCCCATTTCGTTTCGCTGCCTCACGCCACAGGTGCGCAGGTAGTCGTGGATGCGCCATTCGGACCACCAGGGGCTGCTGAGCGCCTTGCGCTTGGGCCCGTATGGCACGCACTTGAGCGCCAGCCTCGCGGGCACGCCGGCCACATTGCGCATGTGCTCCCATTCTGGCGCGACCTGGTATGCTGCCACGCATCCATGCGCGCCCGAGTGCGCCCCGGCGCCATGCTCTGCGCCCTGCGCGTTGGGGAATCGCTCCAGCTTGACAAACTTGACGCCGCCCAGCACCACCCAGGTCGGCAGGAGCACCTTCTTGCCGCGCGAGCTCTTGCCCGCGACGAATTCATGCGCGGCCTGCGGCACCACGAGCTCGTGCGGCGCGCCGCGCCATTCGGGCGACGCGTTGAGCAGCAGCGCATCCAGCTGCACCTGCGCCGCCGACTTGCCCATCGCTGCGAACAGCGGCCACCTCCGCGGCGTAAAACTTGCCAGGCAAGCGTGTCCGCGTCCTTTGCCTCTTTTTGGTGGTTTGGTTGCCTCCTTCGGTTGCCTCCGGCGACAAAAACTTGACCCAGAGTCCAGCTTCCGAGGCCGCGCTTGATCGATTGATCGATCGATCGATCGACCGTCTCCTGCTTTCCCTGCTCTCTCTCTCCACGTGTGACCTCACCGACTGAAAATATGCACAGCGACTGCGCTCACCTCTGAGCCTCCTTCGCGCCGCGCCTGCCTGCCTGTCTCTCGGCATGGGACTTACTTTACTTTTCTCTCTCTCTCTCTCTGCTTGCTCTCTCTCTGATTCCACGCGTCGACTGCTGCCAACGGAATCAACGCCCAAAGGGCGGAGGGGAGTCCTCCGAGGGACAAATAGATGGATGGACCACTCCTTGCTTGCCGAAACCGCCCTTGCTCCCGCTCTCTCTCTCTCTCTCTCTCCGCGCTCGTCGTCGTGTGTCGCGGATGTCGCGCCTCGTGAGTCGTCTCTCGGTCAGTCAGGGCTGGCGGGAGGGAGGGGTGGCGTGCACACAAGCGTCCCTTGCTTTTCGGCATGAACAGAGAGAGAGAGAGGGAGAGAAAGAAAAAAAAAAAGCAAAAGCAAGCAAGGAGGCAGTTCGGTCTCGTGCTCGTGAGTGAGTGAGTGAGTGAGTGAGTGAGCGCAGGCTGCCTGGCTCTCAGGCCGCGGCCAGCGCAGCTCGTCCTCATTGCGTGTGCAGGGCACTGGCAACTGCCTGCGCCACGCTGGACCCCCCCACAGCCCCACCTTCCCGCGCCGCTCTCCCTCCCACTCACTCCCTCTCTCCCTGCAAGCAAGCAGACGGCACGGGCGGTCATTGTCGTTGTTCATCACACCTGGCACTGCTCGATGAAATCGCGACCAACCGCAAACAAAGGCGGTCAAGCAGTGAAAGCGATCTTGACGGCCCAGGATGACTGTGATCGATCTTTCGAGGTCTTCCTGGTTCTTCCTGGACTCGCGCCGCGCGTGGCGGCCGCCCCAAGCGCAGCAAGCAGCAGAATTCAGCATCGATCGGCCGATCGAGCGATCGGCCGACTCCAGGGCAGCGTCTGTTCCCACTTGTTTGGCTGCTTGCGATCCAAGGATGGAAGGAAGGAACGGAAGGGCCGCCTGACCATTGCCTGACCCGTGATCTTGGCAAAACCTGTCTGTCTTTCTGCTCCATCCATCGACGGTTTGCCACCACGTCACTGCCCGATCATTCCCTGCCTCGAGCCCCCACTCACTGCTCGCTCACTCACTCACTCACTCGTCCGCCCACCCAAGCAAGTCAAGCAGCCTCCTCCCTCCCCCTCCCTCCCTCTCTCTCTCTCTCTTCCGCGCAGAGAGAGGCGGCCGCAGGAACGCGCAAGTGCCGATTCCAGCCGCGCAACGTGCGTCGACTGACATGTGACAGTGAAGCATTGCCAGCAATGTTGCTGAGCGATCCTGAATCACGATTCTTCACCGCCACGAGGCAGGCAGGCAAACGGGACAAAAGAGGAGGGGGCACGGGGCCTCACGAGCCGCCGTTCTCTCCGTTCGGCGTCCCCGAGGGCCACCAGGGAGCCAGCCAAAGGTGCCAGCCAGCCAGCCAGCCAGCCAGCCAGCTGGCCAGAGTCGGCCAGCCAGCCAGCCAGTCGGCCAGGTCGGCCAGGTGCTTGTTTTCTGGTGGTGTGCTAATTTTTTTGTGATACGACCAGGACGCGGAATGCGAGGTTCAGGCGCACGCGGCCGAATCGTGACGCAGCAGAGCCGAGCTGGGCGTTGGAGGCGGCCCAGGTG
This sequence comes from Thraustochytrium striatum, assembly GCA_022244645.1. Lineage (NCBI taxonomy): Eukaryota > Bigyra > Thraustochytrida > Thraustochytriidae > Thraustochytrium > Thraustochytrium striatum. Next base: position 1,413,695 of record JACDIV010000048.1, read on the forward strand.
AGGGAGGGCGCCACGAGGAGGCGCCGGCCCATGCCGTGCTGCGCCACGAGGAGCGCAGCGGCGCCGGGCGAGGCCGGCGGGGAGGCCGGGGCGGCGGTGCCAGCCGCGGCGCTCGCGAGGGGCCAGGCCAGGCCGAAGATGAGGCAGTAGTGCGCGCGCTGGCCTCCGGCTTGGGACGGGCGCGAGTCGCCGAGACCGCGGTCGTAGGGCAATAGCAGCAGCGCGCCGCTGGCGGCGAGGCGCGAGAGCGCCGCGCCGGACTCTGACGGTGCACTTGGCAACTTTTCGACCCGGGCAGACAGACCCGCGACGCCGGCGAGAGCGCACAGGTGGTCCACGTCAAAGACCTCGCCGTCAACCGAGTAGCCGCGACCCTGAGCGGCCGCCAACAAGCCATCCGCGTTCGCGTCCCCGAGCAATGCCCCGCGCGCCATGCGCAGCGCCGCAAGCCCGCACGACGGACCCACCTGCCGCTCCCACGGCGCCTCGCGCACCGCAAAGCCCCAGCCTGTTGTAGCGTCCGCTGCGCGGCACGCCTCTGCCACCGCCGCCTCCGTCTCCTCCGCGGGCCGCCATTCGGCCGGCAGCCGCTCTACGAGTCGCTTGCGCATCCACTCCACGCCCTGCTCGTCCGGCCCTTCCTGCGCGGCGCCCGCCGCTGCGGCGCCGCCGCTGGCGGCCACACGCTGCAAGCGCGCCGCAAGCATCGACTCGAGCGAGGCCACGGCGCTCTCGTCCAGCCGCTGCAGGATGGGCAGCGAGAGGTTGACCCGCTCGCAGCGCACGTAACCGCAGCGGGCGTAGAAGGCCGCCGCCGTGGACGTCCACAGGTAGGTAGGTCAGTCCCCGTTCGCGCGCTCGCGCCTCGAGCAGGTCCATCAGGACACGGCCAAGCCCGCGACCGCGGAGATCGTGCGCCACGACCACCGAGGTCACCACGCCACTGCGCCCGTCGCCCGTGTCCGCGGCCTCCTGCAGCGCCGCGTGCCCGACGCAGCGGCCCGAAGCGCGGTCGACGAGCCCAAACGATGCCGCGCCCTCGCCTTGCCGCATTCGGGCAAGTCGTTGCGCGACGCCGGCTACGGGCCACTCTTTCGCAAGCGCCGCGCAGGCCTCCTCGTCCCATCGCTCCGACGACGCCACGCCCAGCGCCTCGAGCGCCAGCGCCTCGAGCGCCAGCTCGCCCGCCGCCATCGGCAGGCAGCAACAACAACCCTCGCAAGTACTGGTACTACAATCAAAGATGGTGGTGATGGATCAGAGCCAAGGCGTCCTGCAACCCATCGCGCCGCGCCTCGAGCACCCGCAGGTACTCGCGCAACTGCGGCGCCTCTGCCAGCCGCGGACGCGGACGCCCAAAGGCAACATAGCTCGGGTACCGTCGACTTGAAGCGCCGAGCCCTTGCCCGTGCGAAACCACAGCGACAGCGCTTCCCGCGTGTAGCAGTCCAGCGAGACCGAGCCCACGTTGGGCGGGAGCGCGCCCGAGGCGCGCCGCGCGCATCGCCTCCTTCGACCGCCAGACCGTCAAATTGCGCAGCGCGCACAGCACGCACGTGTACCGCATGTACTCGTCCTGCGGTTCCAGCCGCAACAGGTTGACGGCATAGCCCACAAAGCCCTCGGCGACCACCTCGGGCATCGCAAAAGACGGGTCGGCCAGCACGAGCGACATGTTGTCCTGGCTAAAGAAAGTCACGGGACCCACAAAGTCGGTGCACCGCCGGAAGGTCACCGCGTCCACCGAGCGCGACAGCAGCACCGCGCTCATCGCCACCTGCCGCTGTACGCTCACGGCCAGCGCGACGGCTGCGTCGTCGAACGCGCCCATGTTGCTCACCACTCCCACCACCGAGCCCTTTGGCATCTGGCACAGCGCCTGAAGCAGGCTCTGCTGCGACCTCAGGTGTCGCAGCTCCGCCTCGTACCGCATGAGCTCCAGCTCCAGGTACTGCTTGCGCATCTGCACGGGGACGCAGCTGCATCGCCGGGAACAGCGCCAGGCAGTGTCGCTCCCAGAGGCAGTCCTCCATGCACGGGTCGAGCGTAAACTCGTGCAGCGCGCGGCAGGTGGCGCCCACGTACGACAGGCTGACGGGGTCCAGGAAGCCCAGCACCAGCGCGGTGACGTCCTCGGACAGCCGCAAAAAGTACTCGAACGACAACCGCCGCGCAGGCGGCCGCGCCCCGCTCTTGTCCAGCTCCAGGGCCACGCGCTGCCACAACTCGCCAAAGCTCAGCGTGAGCGCCGAGGCGCGCAGCCTGTTCTCGTGGTTGAGCGTCATGCCTGGCGGGGTTGCGGCTCTAAGGCTCTGCCGCCGCCGTCGCCGTCGCGCGCTCGGCCACGTGGTCGACTCGTCGTCGACTTTTCTCTGCTACTCGTACCAGCCCGTAGCCGACTCGTAGGCCAATGTGGCGCCCATGCCAAGTACGCAGCGCCAAACAGAGACCGAGAGAGAGCTCGGCGCCGCCAGCCTCGCGCCCGACCCAGGCCAGTGCCTGGCGTGTGGCCGCGGCCCTCGCCTTGCCTTGCCCGCCTTGGCCCTGCCCGCGGGCTGCCTGCCACGCTGCGTGCAACGTGGACGTGCGTCCACCGCTATGGGTGGGCGAGCGCACCTCGCGCTTGACCAGGCCAAGCGCAGGGCGGGCAGGCGGTGGCAAGTCAACGTCGCTACTGCTTGAGCCGGGACGTCACCTGCTCGCGCAGCCGGCCGAGCAACGACGTGGGCCGGCTTGCGATACCCGGCATCCTCGGGGGGCGCCTCGCGTGCGCGTTCTGCAGACTCCAGCGCCGTCAGGATGCGCGCCATGTCGCGCATGTGGCGGGGATCTTGCGAGGCCTGCGGCCCGGGCGCCTCGTCGACAGCTGCGTTTTGCCTGCCCCGTGCGCACGAGGTGGAGCGCAAGGTTTTCGTAGCTGCCAAGCCGGCCGCCAAAGACGCGCCGGTACCATGGCCGGCTCAGGTCGTGGTAGAGAATGTGGCCTACCACGTCAAAGCCTTTGTCGCCCCGCTCGCCCTCTTCCTCCTCTTCCTCCTCTTCCTCCTTGCCCGCGCCGCTGTTCTGCGCCGGCGCTTCGGACAGCAGCTGCGCGACGAGGCGCCCATGCGCGAGAAGCGCGGCGCTCTCCGGCGCGCATTGGAGCGCACAGTCAGGGCCTCGGTGGCCCGCACGCCAAAGAGGCGCACCCGCAGCTCGTATGACGCGTCCTTGCCAAGCAGCGCGCGGCACAAAGCGCGGCTGTGGACGCAACGAGCGACCACAAAGCCGTCTTCGCGCAAGAGCCCCCTCACGCCAACGTCCAGCACGCGCCGCGAGCTAAAGTCGCGCGCCGTCAGCGCGCCCGCGCGGACTTGGCGGCTTCGCGCTGCGGCGTGGACGAGGTAACCAGCAGATGCAGCGATCAGGAGCAAGTTGGCGTTGCGCAGCGCGCGCCAATGCTCCTCCATGGCATCGCTCACGCTCTCCATGGCGGCGCCAACCGCCTCTCGCGCGCCTCCCATCGCTCGGTCCCAGAGATCAGACTCCCCCAGAAGGCGCAACAAGAACAAGAGCACAAAGAGCGTCGAGATGGCTTGGTTTTGGCTTCTCGAGCTGTCGCTCGGCCAGACGGTCAGACCGGGATCAGGTCGTCGTCGCTGATCTCGACGCCGCGCGACGTCTTGGCGGCGGGGCCCGCCAGGTCGTCGTCGTCCAGAACGGGCGCCCTGGACAGCAGGCACAGCGCCAGCCCCGCGTACGCGAGGAGCAGCGCGGCCATAACCAAAGCCACAAAGGCAGGGCCCAGAGCCAACGAGTCGGAGATTGGCACGCCGACAAAGCCGCTCGAGCCGTCCACCAGAGTGGCCGCTGCGGGCAAGTAGCCCGTGCCCGAGCGCAGGTCCGTGTAAAAGGTCCAGCTCGCCGCTTGCGCAAAGGCCGCCACCGCCAAGGCCGAGCCGGCAATTGCCAGCGCGCCGGCGCTCCGGTTGCCCGGGGACCGGCTGCCAGCCTCCCGGCAGTCGCACGCCACGAGCGTCACCACAAAGGCCAGCACGGCGGCCAGCGTCGACGAGGCCTGGATCACGCGCGCTTCCGTCGGCGTGCTGGCCGTCCCGTTCGCCGCCGAGCAAAAGCCGTACTTGCCGCCCCAGTCCTCAAAGTTGTTCACCTGGACCTCGGCGCCCGAGATGTTGAACGTCTGCGTCGCGTCCAGACACGCCGAGTCGTCCAGCAGCCCGTAAGACGTCGTGAGCCTCACCAGAAACAGCTCTTGGCCCACGGTCGTCGTGCGGAACACCTGCGAGAGCACAAACGGCCCAGTGCCATACGACCCCGAGGCATCAAACGACGACCACAACATGTACGGCGACATGACCGCCCCCAGCGTCAGCAACATGGCCGTGCAGCTGCTCAGCATCGCGCTCGACGATCCTGTCATCCTTGTTGTTGGCGTGCTGTGCTGTTGCGGATGCTCGCTTGTTGGTTCTGTGCGCTCGAGCGCTCGAGTCCTTGCTACGGTACGAGCGCTCGAGTCCTTGTCTTCGACTGGTTTTTGCCGCAACGACCGTGCCGGCCGTGCTGGCCGTGCTGAATGCTGTCCAGAGCGACGGCGTGGTCGCTGTTGCGCCGTTCCGACGCTGGCTGAAAGCCTGTCTGCCCGAAGCTGCGGCGCTGAACGTGTCCAACCCTGCCAGGAACTATGCTGAACGAGGTGCGGAACGATCCAGGAATCTCAGGACCCCGCCGGCTTGCCGAGATTGGCGATGCCGCGGAGAAGTCGCCGCCGTTCCAGGAGGAGGAGGTCGGTGCCGTCCAGGTCGTCCTCGCGCAGGTCGCGGAGGTGCTCGAGGTGCTCGGCACCGAGGGCGCGCAGCGCTTGGTGCCGGTGTGCGAGGTCGAGCTTGCGCAGGAACTCTTCCAGGTCGTCACTTGCTCCAGCCAAACTTGTACTGCGCGCTGCACGGGATGGCAGCTCTGGAGGACGTTGCGGTGGCGCTTGCGCTTCGGACTTGGCTTGGCTCGCACGCTTGCCCGTGCTCCTCTTGCGCAGGCCGCGCCGCTTTCGCGCGCTCGCGTCAAGCGGCACCGTGCTGCGCTTTCGGGCGGCAGGTGACAAGCTCAAATGCATCTGCATCCCACCGCCGAGCGGCTCCTCCAGCTGCTTGCGCCGGCGCTGCTCGTGCTCCTCGCCGTCCGGCATCAGCCGGTTTGCAATTGCAATTACCACGCACAGCGCCGGAAAGACGATCAGGGGCGAGTCGCTGCTTCCCAGCGCGGCACGCATGAGCTCGCGCGCGCCCACAGAAGCCGCGAGCGCCACCAGGCCGCGGCGCTGCGTCGCGTTCATGCCGGACGGACGACCTTCAGGTCCGTGGTCCAACGTCTCGGCAGGCTCCTTGATAGGCAGCTCCGACAAGCCAAATGTGGAGGATGTGGAGGCTGGCAAAGGCCGGCGCCCGAGCCCGAGTCGGAGCGGGCTGGCGACGCGCGTGGAGCTCCAGCAGCGCGGCGCAGGACAAGCAAGATGTGATCGAACAGCACAGCAAGCAGCTGAGCCGTGTGCACGTGGTGGACTCGGTGCAACGCGCAGAGGCCTTCATGGCCCAGGCCAAAACGCTGCCCAAGGGCACCTTGTTTGGCGCGGACACGGAGGTGGAGATCGACTTGGCAGAGCAGAGCCCCGTGGAGAACGGCAGGGTCACTTGCGTGTCGCTGTTTGCGGGCTGGGAGCACGACTTTGGCGACGGGCAGCAGGTCTGGGTGGACATCCTGGACGGCGAGAAGGGCGTGCTGGAGACCATCAAGCCGCTACTAGAATCCACACAGACGAAAAAGGTGTGGCACAACTATAGCTTTGACCGCCACGTGCTGTTCAACCACGGCATCAACGTCCGCGGGCTCGGCGGGGACACCATGCACATGGCTCGCGCTTTGGACACCTCCCTGGACAAGTCGAGCGGGGCAGGTGGGTACTCCTTGGCCGCGCTGAGCAAGATGTTCCTCAACCACGACACGACCAAGACGTCCATGAAGGACCTGTTTGGGGTCCCGGTGCCGCTCAAGAACGGCAAGCCAGGCAAGATCAAAAAGCTGCCGGCGACGATTGAGATCCAGCGCGGGGCAGACACCCGAGACGACTGGGTGCGCTACAGCTGTCTGGATGCCGTGTGCACGCTCGAGCTGTACTTTAAACTGCGGGACCTCCTCCGCCAGCGCATCTGGGTCCCGCAACAAGATCTGCGATCCTCGGAACACCTCACCAGGAGCGAGCCGCAGGGCAACCAATTTCAAATGTACGAGCGCTACCTCGTGCCATTTGCCGAGGTGCTCACCGACATCGAGCGCGAGGGCTTTCAGATCAACCGCAAGTACTTGGAGCAAGTAGAGGTGGTCGCCAGGGAGGACGAGCAAAAGTCGCTGGACACCTTCATGGCCTGGGTGGCCAACTGCGGCGCCTTCCACAACGCGGAGGACGCGGCGACGTTCAACCCGGGCTCGGCCCAGCAAAAGCAGTTCCTGTTCTTCGCCAAGAACGGCGTGCTGCGCGGCAAGGGCAACGCCACCAAGGAGGCAAAGTACAAGACCGAGAATACGCTGGGCCTGGTCGAGCCAGGCGCCAAAAAGCCAAAAAAGCAGCGCGACGTCCTAGTTAAGGGCTTGGGCATCAAGCCGCCGCAGTACTCGGCCACGGGTTGGCCTTCAACAAGCAGCGCCGTCATGGACGAGCTGGCAGGCAAAGAGGGCAGCTGGGGCTCTGCCTTTGACCCCTTGGAAAAGCGGGCCGCGGGCTCTGGCCAGGCCGCGTGCGAGGCCATTGCTGCGCTCTCGCACGCCAATGCCGTCAACAAGCTGATCAGCACCTTTATTGTGCCCTTGCAGCAGCGTCTCGACAGCAAGGACCGCATCCACGCCTCCCTCAACCTCAACACGGAGACCGGCCGCCTCAGCTCGCGCAACCCCCAACCTCCAAAACCAGCCCGCCCTTGAAAAGGACCTGTACAAAATCCGCAAGGCCTTCACGTGCAGGCCCGGCAACAAGCTCATCGTGGCCGATTATGGGCAGCTCGAGCTCCGCGTGCTCGCGCACCTGGCAGGCTGCAAGTCCATGATCCAAGCCTTTGAGGCCGGGGGGACTTTCACAGCCGCACCGCCATTGGCATGTACCCGCACATTCAAGAGGCCCTGGCCAAGGGAGAGGTGCTGCTCGAGTGGGACGGCGCGGACGGCTCGGAGCCGCCCGTGCCTCTCGTCAAGAGCAAATACGCCGCGGAGCGCCGCAAGGCAAAGGTGCTCAACTTTTCCATCGCCTACGGCAAGACCGCCTTTGGTCTGTCCAAGGACTTTGGCGTCTCCCTGGAAGAGGCCAAGGAGACGCTCGACCTGTGGTACCGGGACCGCCCCGAGGTCAGGGAGTGGCAGAGGGTGACCATCGAGGGGGCCAAGCGGTGGGAACACGTTCGCACCATCTGGGGCCGCACGCGGACCCTGCAGGGCATCGTCGTGGATAAAAAGTCCGGCCTTCCGCAGGACCACGCCAGGAGCTCTGCCATGCAGCGCGCCGCCATCAACTCGCCTATCCAGGGCAGCGCCGCGGACATTGTGATGGGCGCCATGTTGCGCGTCTCGGCGAACGAGCGCCTGCGGTCGCTGGGCTGGCGGATGGTGCTCCAGGTGCACGACGAAATTATCCTCGAGGGGCCCGAGGAGAACGTCGACGAAGCCCTCGCGCTCACGCTGTACGACATGGAACACCCTCTAGAGTACCCGCTGCTGGTCGACCTCGTCGTGGACGCGGACACCGCCGACACGTGGTACGACGCCAAGTGAAAGCAGGATGGTATCGCCAGCGGCCAGGGTGGCAGCAAAGCTAAAGCTAAAGCTTTCGTTGAGGCAGTTTACACAAACACATCATGGCAGGACAGCGCAATCAAATCAGGCCCTCGATGTTGTCGTCCAGTACCGAGGCCTTGGAAGCCTTGTGTTGCAAGCCCTTGTTAGCTTGTAGCAGCTCAAATTCCTGCTGCTTGCCGAGCTGCGGTTGCCTAACTTCTAGCTGCATCTCCTGGAAGCTCCCCTTGCGCGATAGGTCTTGCGCCTCCTGCGCCTTGCCCTCCTCCTCCTTGCGCTGCTGTTCGTGCTGCTGCATCTGCTCCAAGAAGCTCAGCTCCCTGGGCGCGGCGCTCGTCGCCGTTGTGTAGTTGGTCTTGCCAAAACCGCCGCCGTTTTCGGGGCGCTTGTTGCTGTTGCGCCGCGCCCGGCGCGCCTCCCGCAGGACGCTTGCCTAGCCCCGGTGGTGTTCCAAACGACGTTGGCTCCGCCGGCGCGTGCGGAGGCGCCCCGGTAGGCCGCGGGATGCGGGCGAGGGCCGAGCTGAGCCGCTTGGCCATGTTGTTTGCGCCGATGCGCATCGACATGCCCCTATTGCTAATCTGCGTCTGGGCCGCGTTGAGTCTGATCGAGAACGCGCGTCCGCCACCTGAGGGCGGTGCGGCACCGCCCGGGCCGCCGTCTTGGCCACCGGGTCCGCCAAAGGGGCTCTTGACCATGTCGTCGCGGCGTTTTACCTCAAACTTGGCCCACCAGTTGTCATTGCGGCCCTCGGCCGCGTCCCGGCACTGCCGTTCGAGCCAGAGCTCTTGCCGCCGCCACTATTCTTGCGTTCGGGCTCGCCCTGGGCTGCCGAGCGACTGCGGCCCTGGGCCGGCGCCAAGCCCCTCTGGCTTTGGCGGCGGCGGCGGCGGCGGACGGTTCCCGGGCTGGCTGCCGAAACCTCCGTTGGCGCGAAAGTTGATGCTCTTCCTCCAATTGCCAAACATGCTGTCGCCGTCGCGCCCGAGGCAGTCCCGCCGCCCGCTAGCTGCAGCAGCAGCAGCAGCAGCAAGCACGCAAGCAACCACCCGCCCACGCACGCACGCACGCACGCACGCACGGCTAGCTAGCTAGCTGGCCCCGCAGAGCGCACTCGCGAGCGATGGTCCGAGCGGCCCAGGTCGTCTCAGCCTTCCGAAACGAGGATGTCTGCTCTTGCCGCCACCGCAAGGGCGTGTGGCCTTCCTTGGCGCTCAGGGTGTCAGAAAGCGTGACGTGCGCCCTGCTTGGCCCGCTTTTGTGGCTGCCGACCTGTGCACATCTGCTGGCGCGACATCTCAACCGAGCCGAGAAAGAGAGCCAAGGTCGACCGACAAAGCACGTCCACGTCAACCCACTCGGTTCGCGCCGGCCAGCCGACCCAAGCGCCTGCTGACTGACGCCAATCCGCCATCCCTTCCACGTGCAAAGCGGTCCCAATCTGCGCACACGCCCCAAAACCACGCCGCCGGACGGCACCGCGGCCGAGTCCGGACCGCACACCGCGGCCGAGTCCCACCTCCCGGCCGAGTCCCAACTGGGCCGGCGGCCGAGTCGCGATGGCGAGAGGCGGCCGAGTCGCGATGGCGGGCGGCGGCCGAGTCCTGACGGGCGCGCGCAACGGCAAGCGGGCGGTGGCGCGCGAAGAGGAGATGACGAGGCGGCGGCTGGAGCGGGAGCGCAGCGCGGCCAGCCTGGAGCGGGCGCGCGACGATGAGGTAGGTGTGTGTTTTTTGTGGTTATGGAGGGACGGGCGGCTGACGGCGCGGCCAGGTGACGGTGCTGTACAGAACCTCGTTCAGGAATGTGATTTATGACGTGCTGCGCGCGGGCCGGGATGGCGCGAGACGGAGAGCGACACGGACTGGTAAGTGCCGCGCGCCTTGGATTGCAGGGCAGGGCAGGGCAGGGCAGGGCAGGGCAGGGAGGTGAGCTGACGCGGGCGCCAGGGACTTTAACTGGTCGGATATCGGGTGGATCCGCGACTTTTACGACCACGTGCAGTTTGACGACCGGCAGCGCGTCAACCACTTTCGCAACCACTACGAGCTGACGCGCAAGGACCTGCTCAAGAACTTGAAGCGCATGAAGCGGCAGCTTGAGCGCAACGAACAGCCCGAGGAGGCGCAGCGCTACGGGTTCTTCCCGTCCACCTACGTGCTTCCGCAAGAGTACAGCCTGTTCCTCGAGGAGTTCAAGCGCGGCAACGGCGCCACGTGGATCATGAAGCCGATTGGCAAGGCCCAGGGCCGCGGCATCTTCCTCTTCAACAAGCTGTCGCAAGTGAGCGACTGGAAAAAGGACCACAAGTGGAAGGCGGACGCGCCACAGGCCGAGACGTACGTAGCTCAGCGCTACGTGCAGCGGCCCTACCTGGTGGGCGGTAAAAAGTTTGACATGCGGCTGTACACGCTAGTGACGTCCTACTCGCCGCTGCAAGTCTGGGTGCACCGCAACGGGTTTTGCCGCTTCTCCAACACGCGCTACTCGGACGCCGTGGGCGACCTCAAGAACGCCTACATGCACCTGACAAACTACTCGATTCAAAAGACGGCCGACAACTATGACGCGGAGCAGGGCATGAAGTGGGGCGTGCACGACCTCAAGGTCTTTTTGCTCATGCGCCACGGCGAGGAGGCTGTCAACAAGCTCTTCGAAGACATCCAGGACATGATCGTGCGCACGCTGCTCTCCGTGCAGCAGACCATCATCCAGGACAAGCACAGCTACGAACTGTACGGCTTTGACGTCATCTTTGACGAGGACTTCAAGCCCTGGCTGCTCGAGGTCAACGCCTCGCCCTCGCTGACAAAGTCCAACGAGGAGGACCACCAGCTAAAGTACGACGTGCTTAACGATTTGGTCGACGTCGTCGATATCGAGGGCAAGCTGCGCGGCGACGAGACCAACATTCGCGGCTTTGACCTCGTGTACCAGGGCGGCTTTGTCACGCACGCCAGCAAGCTCGGCTCGCACTACCCGTCGTCCTACATCGCACAGCGCTGCTAGTGGCCCGCCGCCGCCGCCGCCGCCTGCAAAGCCGCAAAGCCGCTCTCGTGCATGCGGCCGCGGTACTGCTCGAACGCTTCGGCCCACCCGAGCTCGTGCACGAGTCGCGCAAGCGACGCGTCGCACGGTCCGGGGAGAAAAAAGTCGCGCCGCGCCCCGTTGTCGTACTCGATGCCGGTTCGGCGCCCACGGGCTCCATGTTGACCACCACGCGCGCCGTCTCGGGCCCAACGCGGCGCGGCACCGAGTTGGCGGGCGACACGGTTAGCGATGTCCCCACCACCATGAGCAGGTTGACCTGGTCTGGGAAGTCGTGGTCCATGGCCTCGAAGAACGCGTTGGGAAGGCTGCGCCCGTAGAGCACCGTGGACGGCTTGACCCCCGGCTCGCCACAGCTGGGGCACAAGATCGGGCTGGACTGGGCGGGCGCGGTGTCATCCACGCCGTAAATTTCCTTGATTTTGCTTCGCAGCTCCCGACAAACCACTCCGTATCGACCGCTGCCTCGCACTGCTCGCACGACACCTCGCCAAGGCTGCCGTGGCAGGCCACCATCTTGTCCTTGGCCACGTCCGTGCGGTGCTCTAGCCCGTCGATATTTTGCGAGTAGAGACGCGTCAGCATGCCGCGCCGGTCGAGCTCGCTGACGAAGAAGTGCGACAGCGTGGGCTTCCAGCGGCCCTCGTGAATGCCCAGAATAAAGGGCCTGCGGACCTCCAAGTACGGGAAGGCGTTGTGTGCAAACAGGTCCCAGCTCACGACCTGCGTGGGATCCTGGCGCATCGCCAGCCGCTGTGCTTCGGTCGCGGTCAGCAGTTCTGGCCGCAGCGTGTCGTACATTCCGCCGGGAGACCGAAAGTCGGGAATCCCCGCGCCCACGCTCATCCCAGCGCCCACCAGCACGGCCACCTTGCACCCTGGCGCGCGAAGGCGCGCGGCGACGGCCTTCATGCCGCCCGTGTCGCTCGCCGCTGCCGCCGCTGCCGCCGCTGCCGCCGCCGTCGTCTGCTCTTGCATGTCGCGCTTGGGGTCGGCCTTCACGACGCGAAGATCACGGAATCAACAGGTCAACCTTGAGGTTGGTGGGCTTGGATGAGAGCTAGCCGCTGGGACAGCTTGGACTGCGCCTCGCAGGCGGCCTGGATGTGCTCGTGCACGGCCTCGACGTACTTGGCTGGCCCGCCAGGCTCCAAGGGCATGGCGTGCGAAAAGCCGGGAAACTCCACCAGCTTGCAGCGCCCTGGCGGCGCCAAGGCCAGCTCCTCCTCGTAAAGCGCGCGCGTGGCCGATGACGGCGTCCCGCTCGGGCAGCATCACGAGTGTCGGCGGCTCGAGGTCCTTGAGGCGCGGCGTCATGTCGAACTTTAGCCACGAGGACGAGGTCGCGATGTAACCTTCGAGAGGGCACTGCTCGAGCTGGGACTGGACTATCGCCCTCGTGCTCTGCTCGACTTGCATGACGGCAACGCCCAGCCAGCTGATGTTGCGGAGGCCAAGCGTGCGGATGACAAAGTCGCGCGAGAAGATCCACGCCGCAAAGTCCCGCCGCGTGCGGTTGAAGAGGAAGCCGCTTCCAGAGAGCGTCTTGACCATCTCCGGGTTGTTAAGCGCGATGGCCATGCACGCGCCAAAGCCCACGCTTAGCCCCAGCAGATGAAAGCGCGCGCCCGGATGTGCGCTGGCCATGGCGGCCGCCACGTCCGCGCCGAGCAGCTCGACGCTCTGCTTGCCCGGCGCAACCGTGCTGCGCCCGTGCCCGCGCATATCCACGGCGGTCACGCGGTAGCCCTTCTCGCGCAGGCGCAGCCAGACGTTGCCGGGCGCGAGGCGCCATGCCTCTGCGGACAGGCCCGTCCCGTGCACCAGCAGCACGTGCTCCCGCGGGGCGTCCTCGTCCTCGTGCACAGATGTGGTGTAGAAAATTTCCACATTTGCCACGGCGCCCTCCGCGTTGCACCGCGCGAGCGTCTCGGCAGTGTGACTCACGCTCACCCTGCCGCTCCTTGTCTTGCCGGCCAGGGCCTCAGGGGGCACCTCGGGGAAGGCCTCCGCCGCGGTCGGCATCGGCATCGCTCTCCCGTCCCTCGACCAGCTTGCGACCGCTGATGGTGGAACCACATGGTGAACATGTGGATCATCGCCATGCGAAAGCTCGCGCGGCCAGAGCTTGCGCGGGACGGGGACCGAGCAAACAAGACCGATGCGGCGACACTTGCGGCGACGGCCGATCGAGGCCTGACACGCGATTGACGAGGCTCGAGCTGGGTCCTTGAAAGATCTGAGCGCGGGCCGGTAATGACGATTGACACCGAGCGAGATGGCCTGGTTGGGAGTCAAGGTTGTTTGTTGTTGTGATCTATTAAGCGCGCTTGGCGCCTGGGCGGTAGTCCTGGTAGGTGCCGAGCAGTTTGTCCCAGAGCATGACATTCTGCGCGTAGTTGCAGGTGGGAAAGCGGTGGTGGCTCTCGTGCGCGCGCACGCTGTAGCCCAGGCCCAAGCCGAGAGCCCCGCCTGCACGTCAAAGGGCGTGTGGTTGAGAAAGGCCGTCGTGGCGTACAGCAACGTAAAGGCCATGACGCCCGCAGCGTGCACCGACGGCAGGGCGAGCGTGGACAGGTGCAGCGTGAGGCGGACGAGAGAGAGGCCCAACAGGCTCTCGCCAGGGCTCTCGTTGGCAGCGTCCAAGTAGCCGCGCGAGGGCAGCGAGTTGCGGTGGTGGTGCTTGTGCACCCAGGGGTAAAGGCTGGGCAAGTGCATGGCACGGTGTGCCCAGTAGTAGAAAAAGTCGTCCACCACAAACATGAAGACCACAAAGCCCAGAGTGTTGACCAAGGACACGTCCTCGGCGGCCCAGCGCACATGCTCGTCGTCCAACGCAAAGACCAGAAAGTGCATCATCCCACGGCCTCCACAAACTGGTTGATCGCCAGGAACGCCCAGTCCTTGGCCGTAAGCCGCTCGAGGCCCTTCATAATGGGCTCCGGCGTCCGCGAGGGCATCTTGGCCACGCCAATGAGCCAGCACAAGGTGAGCACCACCGGGTCGAGCAAGGCAACGCCCACGGTCTTGACCGCCACGGCGCCAAGCCAGGCGTGCGGCTCCAGCCCAAGCGGGTTCACCAGCGAGCGCTCGCGGGCATCGAGCGCCTCCGCCGCGCCCCAGCCAGCATCTCCATGGCGCCCTCGAGCTTCCTCGCGAGGCTCTGCAAGCCGCCTGAGGATCGTCGTCGCCAACGTGCTCGCGCAATCCCATCCAGGCGGTCGAGTCCGAATCCCGTGCCGCGGCCGGGTCGCATTTCCGGAGAGGGCGTTCCGCGTTCGCGTCGTCACGTTTTCTGCGGCGATGTACCGCGGTACGCGATACGGTGCGGTACCGGTACCGTATTCGGGAGGAAGGACGAGAGCGCAGGCCAGGTGGCAAGCTCTCGCGCACGGGCGAGCGGGGTCGAGGATGTGGAGGCGCTAGATAGCGTCGCCCGGCCTGCTTATGTACCACCTGTTCGCGTCGGCGGTGTCCGGCGTGGGCATTCTGGCCTCCGTGCTGGCGCTGCTTGGCGAGCGCTTCAAGTGGGGCTCCTTTGCGCAGTTCTCGGTGGCGACCAAGGTGCCCGTGGAGTTCTGCCTGTCTGGGCCTATCGGTAGGTGCGTGGCGCGGTAGCGCACGGGGAAAAGAAGGGGGCCGGGGGCGCGAGCTGACCTCGGCTGCGGTTTGTAGTCATGCTCACTGTCTTCTTGTACGCCATCTTTGCCTTCTTGCTGGCCACCGAGGCCCACGGGTACGGTGTTCTACATCAGCGCATCATGGGCCATCATCTTTCTCGATATGAGCGTCAGCTTGTACAAGGACTGGAAGGACATGTTCCGCCGCGCCATCGACCTGAGTCTGCACTCGGTCAACCTGGTAGGTTTCCCCCGCCTGTCGCGCTCCTCGCCACTCGCGGGCCGGCTTTGCGTGCTTGCGGTGGCGATCGCTAACCTTTCCTGTTTCTTTGAATTCAGACTGTCGTGGTCTATTCACTAGCACACATGCCCTACGTGCCGACCACCTTCCTCGTGATCACCTTTGGCTGCTGGGGCTGTCTGGTCATGTCGCGGCTGGTCAAGCGCTTTTTCGAAAAACACCGCCCGCGGCTTCCGAGCCGCGAGTTGCAGCGCCCGCCACCAGAGTCATCCGGCGGCGCCTCTGCGACCAAAGAACGCTAGCCACTGCGGAGAAACACGCTAAACAAACAAGCATCGCGACACTATGGCGAGGGCGGCCCTTATGGGCGCCATTATCGTGCGCGAGCGCCCTTGCCCTTGCCCTTGCACTTGCACTTGCCCTTGCACTTGCCGCGAGATGGAGCGCCCTGGTGGACCTTCACGCGACACCTCTGCGACCACAGAGCGCTTGCGAAAGAGACAACCACCTCTAGACCATGGTGAGGTCGCCGCTATGGGCGCCGTCATTGTCGCCCTCGCTGTTGCCGCGCGCTGTGAGACTCTCTGCCAGGCCGAGCTCCAGCCTGGACTCGGGTTGCACGACAATGATCAAGTCGCGCCACACGTACAGGAGCAGCGTGAACACCATGTAGAGGCCAAACTGGAAGACACTGAGTGCGCCCAAAGCTTTCTCCGCCGCATTCGTGTCGTTCGCTTCGTCGCGTGCCCACCAGCACGGCGTTGAAGAGCATCAGCTGGCCCATCATAAAGGTCAAGCCGAGCAGCAGACCGTGCCGCGCCGGAGTGCGGTACTTGCGCAGGATTAGCGTGCCCACCACGCCCACCATCAGCGACAGCACGGCCACGTACACGCCAAGAAAGCTGTAGCCTGGGCCACCGCCGTTAACCGCCACCATGACCCCGGCAATCACGATGCACAGCGTCAGCGCCTGCAGAATGATCCACACGCGCGAGAGCGCCACCGTGCGGTTGCTGCACAGCCTACCGCCCACCTGGTCGAACGCGTCACTCAGGCGGGGCTTGCGCGCCTCGGCCGCCTCGCCCGCGTCGGCCATCCTGGGCGATCGATCGCTCTGGATCCTAAAATCCTTCAGCACCAAGAAGGCGGCCAGGACGAAGGATCGCCGAAGGAGAGGGAGGAGAAGAAGCCCAGGCTCAAGCTAGCTAGACGGAGGCCGCCGCGATGGAGGAGCAAAGCGCAGTGACTAAGACTCCGCGCTGGCTGCCGCTCGAGTCCAACCCCGACCTGCTCAACTCGTTCCTGCGCCGCATGGGCGTGCACGAGAGCCTCGCCTTCCACGACGTGTTCGGGCTCGACGACGAGCTCTTGCTCATGGTACCACAGCCGTGCCTAGCGCTGTGCCTGCTGTTCCCCAGCAAGACCATCAACCCGATCCGGCGCGAGCAGCTCAAGGACAAGTGCGTGGCGGAGCCGGAATCCAAAGGCTTGTTCTACCTGCGCCAGCTCCCGCAGTTTGGCAACGCCTGCGGCACCATCGCGTGCGTGCACGCCGTGGGCAACGTCCCCTCGGCCTCCTTCGCGGAGGGCAGCCCGCTGGCAAAGTTCCTCGCAGAGAACCGCGGCGTGCCCGCCGAGAAGGCCGGCCTCAACCTGTGCAACGCCGTGGAGATCCACGAGGCCAGCGAGGAGTCCGCTTCGGGCGGGCAGACGGCAACGCCGGGGCGCGACGACAGCGTGGACGGCCACTTCATCTGCTTTGTGCACGTTGACGGCCGTCTCGTCGAGCTGGACGGCATGATGCCCGGTCCCATCGACCACGGGCCAACGACCCCGGAGGACTTCCTCAAGGCCGCGGCAGGCGTCATCAAGACGCAGTTCATGGCGTTGGACCCGGAGAACGTCAACTTCAACGTCACTGCGCTCTGCTCCGCCATGACCTAGCACCATCCATCCATCACTCAACATGCCCATGCTGCCAATGCCCATCGCCGATGCACTCGCTGTCTCCGCGACGTCCTCCGCGCCTGGACAGCCGCGCCTTGACACTCGAGTCCACTTGCACAGCGCCCTCCACGCATGTCGAGAGGTCCAGCTCCTCCTCCCGCGGTCGAGTCCAGTCCAACCTCAGTCCATGCACGAGCCACGTGCGGGCGTACCCCTGGGTCCGGTGTTGGTCGGACTCGGCCCGAAAGAGGTCGTGGGCGCGGAGGTACGTGGGCTCTGCGTTGACGGACCGGGGGTCGTTGTGCACCGCGTCGCTTTTTTTGCGATGACAGGAGACAGCGAAAGATCCTCCCGAGAGCGAGCGACAGGCGCCAGTGGAACTCGCGACGCCTCGGATGACCAAGACGGCCGGACGCGTGGTGCGCACCGACAGCAAGAGCCTGCAGCTGCGGCGGCGACGGCTACGGCCCAAGCCCCATGTCGGCCGTGGCGCAGACGAAACAGACGCAATTGCAGCAGCCAGGGCAGCATCGGGTGCAAGTACAGCAAAAGCAGCAGCAGCAGCAGCAGCAGCAGTGCAAGGCGCAGGGACCGCGCAAGACCGCGGGGCCGCCCGCGCTGTCGCTTAGTGCGCACTATTTGTCGGGGGAGGAGGAGTCGTACGTCCCGGAAGGGTGTCTTGCGCTGGACGGGGAGGCGTTTGCAAGGAGGTATGAGGTCGGGGAGGTCGTGGGCAAGGGGCGCACGTCCGTGGTGCGCATAGTTAGGTCGCACGCCACGGGGACGCACTATGCGTGCAAGGTCATTGACAAGAGCCGCGTGGCCAACCGGCGCGGCTGCGAGAGGAGATCAACATCCTCCGGGCCGTCGCGCACGAGAACATTGTAATGCTGCACGACATGGCCGAGACGCCACAAGAGCTATTGCTAGTCATCGACCTGGCCCGTGGCGGCGACCTCTACGACAGGTTGATGCAAAAGCGCTTCTCAGAGCCCGAGGGCGGCGTGTCCTCCGGTCGCTCCTTCTCGCTCTCGACCACCTGCACTCGCGCGGCATCATCCACAGGGACGTCAAGCCAGAAAACATCCTGCTCACCGCGCAGGGCTGCGACGCGGACGTAAAGCTGACAGACCTGGGCTTGGCCAAGGTCTGCGGTGCGGCGGAAGGGCCGGAGCCTCTCGACAGCCCGCTCGGGGCCATGGACTCGCCCAGCCGCGCGCGAGCGCAAACAAGCTGCGGCACGGACCAGTACGTGGCGCCCGAGATCCTCAAGGGTGAGGAATACGGCTGCGCGGTGGACATGTGGGCGGCCGGCATTGTACTGTACATACTATTGGCCGGCTCACACCGTTTGCGGAGGACGGCGACGTTCAGACGTTATACACGCGTGTGCTTACCGGCTCGCTCGCCTTTCCGGCGCCGGCGTGGGACGCCATTTCGCCAGAGGCCCAGGGCCTCGTGCGCGGCCTCCTCGCCGGCGACCCGGAACAGCGGCTCACCTGCATGCAAGCGCTGCAGCACCCGTGGCTCCAAAAGTGAACAACAATGCCTCTTATTCGTCACTCTTTCTTTCCTCAGCTCAACAGCGCCATAAACTCCCCAAAGTCTACGGTGCCCGAGCCGTCCAGGTCGATGTCCTCCACAAGCTTTTCGATGTCGATCGTCAAGCCAAAGTCCTGCTTGATGATCTTGACCAACAAGTTGGTATCCACGATGCCCGTCGGCTCTTGCTCTGGGTCTGCGGGCCGGTCCCCGCCGACGGCGACCCAGGCGTCCATGATGTCGCTCTCCTCGCTGGACTCTGCCTTTTCCTTTTGCTTTGCGATCACCTGCAGGAACTCGGAGAAGTCGATCGAGTTGGACGCGTTGTCATCGACCTCCGAAATCATCTGAAAGATCTCCTCGTCGGTGGGGTGCTGCCCCATCGCCTTGAGCACCTCGCGCAGCTCCCACTGGTCGATCGTGCCCGACCTGTCCTGATCTTCCCAAGCGCGTCAGCTGGCCGCCCAGCCAGCCATGACCCCGCCCCCCCTCGCCGAGCCTGCCACCTACCGAACAGCAAGAAGCTCTCCCTGCACGCGTCGATCTCCTCCTGGGTGAGCAAGTTCATCGTCTCGCCCCGCTTGCCCAGCGCCAACTTGTGCAACAAATCCGTTTCGAGTAGCGACCCGACCGCAAACTGCCACAGCCACTAAAAGTGAGAAATGAGTGGAAAAAGTGGGTTGAGGGAATTCACTACGACAAGGTGCGATGGGGGCGCAACAACGGGCGAGGCGCGCTCAGGGCTCGACCAAAGGCCCAACAGGCTCGACCTGACAGCCAGGCAGCCGGACAGGGACGCGGCGAGCAGAGAGCAGGACACGATGGGTCTCGTGCAATCGGCGGCGGGCGAGGTCAAGGGCCAGGTGCTGGAAATGCAGGCCAAGCAGCGCGAGATGCAAATGGCGATCAACATCGCACAGACGCGCGACTTGGTGCAGTACGTGGCTGGCGTGTGGACGGGCGTGGCCGGCGTGGCCATTCTGGCTACGGCGAAGCACCGCGCGTTTCCCAGGCCGATGGCCATCCCGCTTATCGTGCTGCCGCTCATCGGCGCGTACCAGGCTGACATGGCCTACTCGACCAAGCTCCGGCGCGTGGTGCAAGAGGCGGAACACATTCTCGAGCACGAGCGACACCTGATGATCCCGCCCAAGCAGGCGCCCTTTGCGCATCTGTACGAGGACGAAAAGGCGGCGCTAGACGAGACCGCGCTCGCAAAGACCGGCCGCGTTGGCTCATACTGGCCCAGCTTTGTCCGCGCAGCGCTCGAGGGTGACAGCAGCAGCAGCAGCAGCAAGTGAGAGCTAGCGAGCCAGCCAGCCAGCCAGCCAGGGAGAGAACATGCGTACAAACAAGGACTTGAAATGTTACAACCGCAGCAAGTCCTTCATAAAGCGCATCTGGTGCGCGTCCACCTTGCTGCGCCACGCGTTTGGATCACGACCCCCGTACTCGTCGTGCGAGGCCTGCAGCGTCACGGCAAAGTGCTTGGCCAACTCCGAGTCCTCGTCCAACCCCAAGTGGGCGGCAAGGCGCGAGGCAGTCTCTTGCGGCTCTTGAAGCATTGTCTCGTACTCAAAGTGCTCGTAGAAGGCCTCGTCGAGCGTGCGCAGGCTCATACGCAGCAGCGACCACGACTGGCCAAGCAGACGCGTCTGCGAGGCCAGCGTGCCAAAGTTTCGGTTAATCGACGACGACACGATCGCCGCACCAAAGCTCCGGCGCTGCACCACCACGCGAAAGTCCACGTCTGCCTCCTCAGCCATCCGCGCCAGCTCGAACAAGTCGATGTTGCATACGACGCGCGCATACTTTTTCAAGTGGCAACGCGGCCCGCCCCACGGGTACGAGTACATGTTGACCGCCTTCTCCACAAAGACGGTGTTCAGAAAGAACAGGTTGCTGCCGTCTTCCCCAACCGGCTCCTGGTGGAGGTTGCGCATCGTCTGCACCAAGGCCGCCCGGGCCGGGCCGTACTGCTCCCAGCTGTCGTCCGTCCAGGCCGAGTCGCCGAGGTATTCGGTCAGCGCGTCATAAAGCGGGCGAACGGTGTGCTTGCGGCCCAGCACGCTCCAAAGGTGGTGGCCTGTGCCTTCCACGCCGGCCACAAATACGAGTTTGGGCTTGGGGTTTTCCGCCGTCGCAAACACAGTCTTGCGCAGGACCTTGCCCATGAAAAGGGGGCCAGCAAGCATCGACGGCATGTGTGAGTCGTCGAGCATGGATTCGTGCAGCTCGGCGCTACGCGGGCAGGCCAGCTCGGGCTGGGAGAACACGTCCGGTCCACCACGCGCACGTTGAGCTTCTCCTCGAGCGACCGGTAGGATACCGAGGCCGACCCTTCCTCAAACAGAGCCGCAAGCGCGCGCCTTGACTGTTGCGAGTCGTCGCACACGTTGACGACGACCTCGGCGGTCTTGAGCCGCTCAATCTGGTGCGCGAGGTCGCTCAGCCCGACCAGGAGCAGCCGCTGGCGATAGATGGCGCGGTCGAGCATGATCTTGGCAAAGCGCGGGCACCCCTCGAGGCTAAACGCGGCCGACTCGGCGTCGTGCCCCACCGTGGCGAGCACCCGCATGTCCACGCCGGCGGCTGTGGCCACTTCTTCGAGCGTGACTAGGTCGGGCCGAAGCAGGAACCACGGCACGGTGATGCGCGAACGTGCTTCCGGGCTGCCCTGGCCAAGCGAGAACGACCGACTGCTCAGGACCTTTTGCAGGCCTCCGTCGCAGTTCCCGTTCGACTTGATCGCCATGGGAAAGGTGTACAGGTACCCTCTGGAAGTGGCCGAAATGGTGCAGCGCTCCTCGGGCTCGAGTTTCCGCAGCGCGGCTTCGAGCTGCTCGCGTGCCCGGGTGTATTTGCTCATCTCCCCGTTGAAGTGCGTCCACAAGGTGCGCAGCTCGGCGTTGACGGCCTGGCAGTTTGGGCTCTGCGTCTTCGAGCGCAGGCTCTCGGTCGCGGGCGTTGCATGGGTGCCGGTCACCACCGTGATGTGCGCGCCGCGGCGCACCCCGCGCAGCACAGCGCTACTGCCAGCGCCAGCGTCCGCCCCACCACCATCATCACCATCGGGCTGGCTGGCTGGCTGGCTGGCTGGCTGGCTGGCTGGCTGGCTGGCTGGCTGGCTGGCTGGCTGGCTGGCTAGCTGGCTGTCGTCCTCCAACTCCAACACGATCGGCTTTCGATCGATCGGCTGTGGATCGACCAACAATCGATCGAGACTAACATGTACCAGGTAACAAACAAATGAAGGGCTTCATTTACGACGACGAGAAGGTCTTGTCCAAGTCGCTCAAGAGCGAGCTCTTCCAGTCGTCCTTGCTGTCCGAGCTAGGCTTGCTGCTGCTAGCAGCCTCGCCACTCCTCTCGTCCTTGCTGGCCTTGCCAAAACTGCTGCTCCAGGAGCTGCTCCAGACTGCCCGGGACTGGGCCCTTGGCCGAGGCCACGACGGGCTCGGGGTCGCTTGGCGGCGCCGGAACGGCCTCCTTAGCACCCGCTGCCACCTTCCCCTCGTCTTCCTTTCCTTCTTGGGCCGGGGCTAATGCTGGCGCCTCCATGGCTTGCGGTTGGTCGGAGCGGGTCGTGCCCATGGCACTTGCCGTCGTCGGCGCCGCCGCCGTCGGCGCCGCCGCCGTCGAATCGGAGCTTGCGCTGGAGCCAAAGGTCTTCTCCAGCGTGCTCAGCACGTCGGCGTCAAGAGCACTTGAACGCTTCTCGCGCTTATCGAGGGCCTCCGCCAAGCCTGCCGGGGCCACAGCTGGCGGCACGCGCTCTTCGCAAACAGCCTCGGGGCTTGGTCGTGGCGCTTCGGCTGGAACCTCAGCCGCTGGCAGACCTGGAGCCGGTGACGAGGCCGAGGACGGCATCGCAGGCTTCGCGCCAGCATTTTGCTTGGACGCCTCCGCCAAAGAACCATGAGGCGGAGGCCCGCCACTGCCGTCTCGAAGTTTCTTCTGCTGCAAGGCCTCCGCGAGCCCAGGCGGAGGCCCGCCACCGCCGTCTCGAAGTTTCTTCTTTTGCAACGCCTCCGCGAGCCCAGGCGGAGGCCCGCGAGGACGCGAGACGGGCTTGTCATCACCGCCACCACTTTCCCCGCTCTGCGCTTTCTTCCTCTTTTCGAGCGCCTCAGCCAAGCCCGGAGGCGGGCCGCCACCTCCTAGTTTCTTCTGCAGGGCCTCGGCAAGCCCAGGAGGAGGGCCGCGTGGGCGCCCGCCAGGGACGCCGCCTTGGTCCTTGCTCTTCTTCTGCAATGCCTCTGCGAGCCCGGGAGGGGGCCAATCTTCCTTTGTAGCGCATCGGCGAGACCAGGTGGCGGCCCACGAGGCATGCCGCGCGGCCCCAGCCCAGTCCGGGGCGCAACGCGAGCCTTTGGCACATCCGCGTCTTTGTTGTAGGCGCGGCTGCGCTTCTCCTCGCCACGCAGCTGGCCGTTCTCCTCCTTCTTGGTGAGCTCCTGCAGGCGGCTCTTGATGTTGTCCTTCCACTCAGTCTTCTTGCCCTCCGAGTCGTTGGTGAAGGTGTCGGGCAGGCAAGCGTAGAGGGCGCGGTGCTCAACTAGGTCCAGGCCGTGCGCCGAGAAGGTGCCCGTGAGCGCCACGTGGTGCAGCTTGTTGATCTCTTCGGGCGTCTTATAGTAGAGCTGGAAGACCTTCTTGCTGCGGAGGCGCTTGATGAGCGCCTTGGTCAACCCCTTGGCCTCCAGCTGCGGGGAGTCAGGGAAAAGTACTCCTCCTTGATGACGCCGCGCATTTCGTCCAGCGCCGCCTTGTTCTTTGGCGCGTTGTCCTCCTCCCACTTGAGCTCCTTTTGCCGCTCGCGCTCCTTGTACTCGGGGTGGTTGCGGACAACGTTGTCCCATTTGTCAAACCGCACCTGCGCCTCTTGCTGTTTCGCCATGTCTTCCACCGTCAGCAGCTCATGCAAGGCCTCCTTCATGCGGGCTTCAGCCTGCTCGAGCGTCACGTCCAGTCCTCCTCGTTCACGTCCGGCGGCAAGAAGATTCGAATGCGGTCTAGCAAGCGCCGCAGCCGCTCAATCTCTTGCTCCTCGTTCCTCTCCATGTCGGCGCTGACATCGGCCCCGTCCTCGCCATCCTCGCCCCCCTCTTCGCCCGCCGCCACCGCCTCGTCTCGGTCCTTGGCCTTCACAGCAGCCTCGCTGGTTGCCATGGCCTCCTCGGCACTAGCCGCTAACTCCGCCACGCGTGCAGCACTGCGCTCGTCGTCGCCTAGCACCGCGTCCTCTCCGACGGATGCCAGCTGCACCTTGAGCTGTTCCTCAAGCTGGCCGCGTTGCTTGCGTGCAAAGCTAATCCGCTTGCGTTTCTCGAGCTCTTCCGTCGTCTCCCGGAGCAGGCGCTCCTTCTCCTGATGGGCGAGCCGAATGGCCTCCAACTCCCGCATGGCTTCCTCGTACGACGCAGGCGACGGCGGCGGCGGCGGACCCGACTCACTCGGCTCACTTGGCGCCCCGTCGTCGTCCTCAATGCTCGTCACGATCGGCTCAAGAGAACGTGGTGCCTCTGGCTCGGCGAGATCTGTGCGTGGCGGCACCGGCGGCGCATCGTCGTTCTCGGTGCTCGTCACGATTGGCTCGAGAGAACGCGGTGCCTCTGGCTCGGTGAGATCTGTGCGTGGCGGCACTGGCGGCGCGTCGTGCAAGGCAAGCTCACTCGGGCCGCCGCTCGCTACGGAAGAACTTCGGGCACTACGGGCCTCGCCTCGGGCGTCGTGGGTCGCGATTGTTGCTGCCGCTCGTTGTCCGACAAGAGCACGGCCACAGCCTTGCCAGAGATCTGGTTCGGGTCTGGTGTCTGCGCGCCCGAGGCAGGCACTGCAGGTGGCGGCATCTCGTCCGAGTTGGCCAGATCCCCCCAGCGCCGCAGCTGGCCCTCAATCCACACACGCGTGCTGTCCACCATGGACACCATCGCCTCTAGCTGCTGGGACTTTGCGCGCGTCGACTTGCCAAATATTTTGCGCCCTGCCTTGCTGTCCGTCGAGGCGACGAGCACAAAGCACAGCTCGACTGCGCAATCGTTGATGGGCCACACCAGCAGGCCCGTGCCTTCGAACAATGTGCCGCGGGACAAGTCGCCGCGCGGCGGGCACTCGCCCATCTCAACCGAGACCATGGAGCGCACACCGACCTCCTTGCCGTCGTGCTTTCGTAGCTCGTAAAAGTCGCGGTAAACAAAGTCGCGCACAATCTTCGAGTCCGGGAGCCGGTGGCACGACCGCTTGATGGTGCAAAGCGGCAGGCTCGGGAACTCGTACTCTGGTCGCTTTCCGTCGCTGCTCCGCGGGCTTGCAAGGCGCAAAACCTGACCGTTGACGTAGGTGCCATCGAGCAGCCCCATCCGCTCGTCCATGCGGTCCGTCGTGTCCATCAACAGGACCGACATGACCTGCCGCACACTCGCCCTGATCTGCGCACCGCCTTCACGGCCGGCACCTTGACGGCCTGGCCGGCTGCATTCAGCGTCTCCACTTCAGCAAACTGGTACGTGCTGCCCTTTTCGAGGTTGACAGGCGTGGCGCCCACGTTGGACGAAGGCAGGTTGCTCCACTTTGCAAACGCGTCACCGCCATTGTACATCTTGATCAGGGCCAGGCCATTGGTGGCGCCCTGCAATGTGTGACCGTAATCCCAGGTCGCCAGCCGCACAATGCGCACCTCGAGCCTCAGCGCGCTCTGCAGGGGCACCTCTCGGCCGTCGACAATGCCACCGCCGCCATACCCGCCGCCGTCGGCCGTCGCTGCGCGGGCCTCCACGACGCCGGCCGAGTGCTTCTCGCTGCTCCCAAAGCTGGCCGAATCGTCCGTCCGGCGCCGCGGCGCTTCCTAAGGAACGGAAAGCTGGCTATCGTGTGTGTCGAATGCCAGCCCGCTTCTCAGGCTCCTGGCTGGCAGCGCTCGCGCTGTCAAAGTTGGCACTCTGCGCGCGGTGCGCCATAATATCGTCCGGCATATCCGCAAATGCCAGCGCCTGCGTGCGGTCGCGCGCCTCCTGCGCGGCCTGCTCAAACTTGCGCATCTGTACGACTGACATTCCAAGCTGTTGCAAATCGTCCGGCCGCAATGCCTCCAAGTCGTCCATGCGCGCCACGCCCAGCTTGGCCAGCCCCGCCTCAAAGTCGGCCAGCCCGCGCGCGGCCAGGAGCCGCTGCGTCTCATGGTCCATGGCGACCTCCACCACCTCGCCCGCTCTTTGCTCCTCGCTGTCTCCCAACCCTACCTCGCACCCTAACCCGCGGAACGCAACTGATGCGACTCGGCCGCGGGGGGTGATGGCGACGAGGATGGCGACGACGAGGATGGCGACGCTGTGGAGGCGGCGGCGAGGGCGGGCAGCGCCTACGAGGCCGCGCTGGGGCGCAGGCCGCTGGCCACCAAGATGGGCACGGGCCTAGGGGTTTATTTTTGCGGCGACGTGGCCATGCAGCGCCTGGAAGGGCGAGAGGCCTGGGACATGCGTCGCACGGGGCAGGATGTGCGCGTATGGCGCGCTCTGGCTCAGCCGTTCCTGCATGGGTGGTATAGGGCGCTCGATGGTGTCTTTAAGGGCGCTGGGGGGGTTTCCGCTGTGGCGGGCAAGCTGGCTCTTGATCAGACCTTTGCGGCGACGACCAACATGTGCATGTTTTACAGCATCAACGGCATCCTGGAGGGCAGGACGCCCGCCGAGGTTGTGCAGCGGTTAGAGGACAAGCTCTGGCCCACTATGAAATCGCTCTGGTGCGTGTGGATCCCGGTGCAGGCCGTCAACCTGACGCTGGTACCGCTCCCTCGCCGCGTGTTGGTTGTGAATCTCGTGGGCGTTGGCTGGAGCATCTACCTGAGCTGGCTGGGGAACAGTTCGGGTTGATGCTGCTGCAGCGGCTGTGCTGCGGCTGCTGGGATGAGAGAAAGCAAACGATAAACCTGTGTTAGTTAGGCCGACATGGCCGTATGCTCAAGCTGGACGCCCGGGCCACCGCGCCGCCGTTGCCATCGTCGGGGGCGGCATTGACCCGTGTCGCAGAAGCCGGGGTGTTTTCGGCGCCACTATAGCCGCGTCTTCGCCTACATGCCACCCTGCCGCAGATGTACCGTTCGCAGCGGCCGCGCAGCTTGCCAGAACCAGCGGCGGCGGCGGTGGCAGCGGCGGCGGCGGCGGCGGCGGCGGCGGCGGCGGCGGTATTGGATGCATTGGCTGCTCGATTTCCGATAGCGACTTTGATACTGGTACGCCATCCGCCAGATTTGCTCCATGTGCGAGTGAAGGGTCTTGGCCGTCCATGAAAACAAGGCAACCGTCCGAGTGCTCGTCAGCGGGCGCACCTGGCCTAGAGCGTTGGTTGCGCGGCACCCGACGGACATGCGTGCCTCGCGATGAATGCGCGAGACGTCTAGGAATTGCACCTCCACGCCGCGCTTCGAAAACGAACCGAGTTGGGCTTTCTGCGGTCGTGCGGAATGCCAGCGGCGCCATGCGGCATCTTGAGTGCCGACTTTGGCCGCAAAAGCTGCATGGATCGTGATCGTCGAGCCAAAGCTCGCGGCACGCCTGCCGGGCTCTCGTCGTCCGAGTCCTCATAGTCCACGTCTTCTGCGTCCAGCGACTGCCATGGTGCATCTGGATGGTTGTCCAGCGTCGCCGCTTCGAGCGCATACGCGCGCTGGAAAGAGCGTGGCCCGCCAGCGGCCGACGATCTCCTCGACAAGTAGCTTGGAACCCTTTTTAGACACGCGCAGCTTTTTGCCCTTGCCAAAGGCCTGTGCGAGGCCCTGCGACAGCAGGTTGACATTGTTACTCGATCCCTGGCGCACCAGCCGCGGGAACGCGTCGGTCCATGTCAGAATGAGCGATGCATACTTTGCGCTACCCGCGCCGTAGTCTCGCACAACCAGCTCTTGTAGCACAGGAAAGTCGTAGTGCGTGTCGCATTTCGGGCCGCACAGCAGCTCGTGATTGTGCAGCTGGTTGACCATCAGGGCGCTCTCGCTGATGGTATGAATGCTCGCAAAGCCGCACGACCGAGCCACGTCCGCGAAGACCTGCCGCACCATGCCCGTGGTTTACTGTTGGGCACAGGTCGATTTTGACTGTGCGCTTTTGCGACGCCCGCGCCGCCATAAAGTTGCAGTACGTGTCGACAACCATGTCGGCTTGCTTGTGCGTCGGCACCAATGGGGGCTGTTCTAGCAGGGACGATGCGCTTGAGCTTGAATCGTTTGCTGCTATTTTGCCGGCGCAAGAGGCATCGACGCCCGGGCAAAGCCAACGTCGGCGGCGACGGCGCCCTTTGCGATGTCGGTGGCGTACACGGGCGCGAGCCCCCGCCTCGACGCCGACTGCCGGGCCGTCGGGGTGGAGTACTGCGCCTCGGCAGCTTGAAGGCGAAACCTTGCATGGGTGGCGCCATCCCTCCAGCCTTGTCTTCCCCGCCTGCGGCCGAGCTCTGGGTCTCAGTCAGGACTGCCTGCTCTGGACGCAGGGAATAGCGAAAACTAAAGAGCGGTGGTCCACATCGAACTCGGGGGGCAAAGCACCTCCGTGCAATGGATGCAGTCGCGTTGACCAAGCCGATGCGGGAAACGATTCTCTTCCAGCTCTCTACGCAATGTACCGGGGTCTCGCGCAAAGAACCGAGCCAGGTACCGCGCTGCACAGAGGCCCAACGAAAGCAGCCTCATGTCGGTCAATGCGCCCCGTCGCCGCATCGTCAAATAGCCCCTCAAGTTATGGGGTGGGACAATCTTGAAACTGCCAGCACTCCCACCTACCCTCCACGACACAAGTCACAGAACTGCCACTTGTGCTGGTTTGCTTGCTTGATTGGCGGAGGGGTGCTTGTTGCTCCTACCACGGCAACGTGTCGCCCCTGAACGTAAAAAAGCTCCCAGACGTCTCCAAAGTGAGCTCTTCGATGCGCTTGCGCAGCCCGGTAGCGCTCTCCTCGGGAGACACCTTGTTGCCTTGGAACTGCTTGGTCATGTCAGTGTCGACGTAGCCTGGGTGCAGAAGGGCCACCGCGATGCCCGACTTGGCGAGATCGCGAGCCATTGAGACGCCAGCGGCGTTCAAGGCCGCCTTAGACATCCTATAGCCATACATGCCGCCGCTGCCGTTGCCAGCAATCGAGCCCATTTCCGACGTAATGAGTGCGATCTTTCCTCCTTCGCTGACGCGGTCCCCGATCTTGAGCGCGTTCACGACGGAGAGCAGTCCAACCGCGTTGACCTGGATCTGCTGCATCACGGTGTCGATATTGAGCTCGCTACCGAGCCCATCTACGGCCAGCATGCCCGCGTTGCAAACCACAACGTCCAGCACAATGTTGTCCGCCACGAGCTTGTCCACCATGGCCGACAGAGTCGCCGGCTTGACCACGTCCACATTCTCGATCACGTGCACCTTGTCAAGTGCCTCGAGCGCTTCAGAGCGCCCGCGGCACGTCGCAACGACCTTGGCGCCGGCCGCAGCATACTGTCGCGCCAGCTCGAGGCCAATGCCGCGCGAAGCGCCAACCACCAGCACCTTGAGGCTCATCCTGCTCTCCGATGCTCTTCGTCGATTCCAGATTTGCGATACGATGGGTCGATCCAGATCCAGGACCTGCACCTGCAAATGCGTTGGCAGAACAATTCTGATCTTGATCTTGATGATCAAGATCAAGAGAACAAGCGAAGGGCGATGCGCCGATGAAAGTGGGCACGTTGATGTTGACCATAACAGCTCCTAAGAGCGGCCTGGCCATGTCGGCCTCAGGGTCGAGGTAGCCTGGGCGCAGAAGGGCCACTGCGATGCCCGACTTGGCGAGATCGCGAGCCATTGAGACGCCAGCGGCGTTCAAGGCCGCCTTAGACATCCTATAGCCGTACATGCCGCCGCTACCGTTGCCAGCAATCGAGCCCAGCATGAGCGCAATCTTTTCTCCTTCGCTGACGCGGTTCCCGAGCTTGAGCGCGTTCTCGACGGAGAGCAGTCCAACCGCATTGACCTGGATCTGCTGCATCACGGTGTCGATGTTGAGCTCGCTACCGAGCCCATCTACGGCCAGCATGCCCGCGTTGCAAACCACAACGTCCAGCACAGTGTTCTCCGCCACGAGCTTGTCCACCATGGCCGACAGAGTCGCCGGTTTGACTAAGTCCACATTCTCGATCACGTGCACCTTGCCAAGTGCCTCGAGCGCTTCAGAGCGCCCGCGGCGCGTCGCAACGACCTTGGCGCCCGTCGCAGCATACTGTCGCGCCAGCTCGAGGGAGGCCAATGCCACCGCCGTCAGCACGCTCTGCCGTTGCGACTGGGCCGCGCGCCGGACATTGCCAAAGCCGTATTTTTCGTTTTGGTCGCAGAGTTTGGCGGCGCGATGGAGATGGAGCTGACGGCGAGCATGGCGACGGGCAGCAAGTACTTTGGCGGCACGGCGCGGCCCAGTAAGCGCAAGGCGGTCTCGCCAGGCGGGTCCGAACGCGCTGCCAAAACCCGCAAGACGGAATTCCGTCAGCGGTTGGAAGTGGCGGTGAAGGCCATCCCGCCAGGCCAGCTGCGGTCGTTCGGGGCGATCGCCAAAGCGCTGGGCACTGACCCAAGAGCTGTGGCGCGGGTCGTGCGAATTGCGCAGCGCGAGCAGGAGGTCGCAGGCAAAGGCCGGGTCCCGTTTCATCGTGTTGTGACGGCTGCAGAAGCGCGAGCTGGGGTGGACGAGGATCAGCACGAGCAAGAGCAGCAGGAGAGGATGGCCTTGTCGCAATCGACGAACGTCACGAACGCCACGACCGTAACCGCAGAGAGTTCCAGCCAGGAACAGCCCATGTTGCAGATGGGATCGATGACTGGCGTCCTGCGCAGCCGCAATGCACCGTGCAGAGCCTGGCGGGTGTCAAGCCGAACCGCAAGGGCCAAAGCTGGCCACGACAGCAACGTGAGGAGTGAGCAAGGAACTGAGCAACGAGATCGAGAAGCGTCACAAACGGAATCGAGGTGTTAAGTTAAACACGTGCGTACGTACACTTGCGTTGCTCAGACACGAGGCATGACCCGGGCGGCTCACGGTCCAACGCCAAGGGAGCTGAACCGCCCCCAAGCAGCCCACCAAGCAGCACGTTGCTCGGCGCGCTCGTGCAAGATGGCTGCTGCCCGCCGGCCGCACGCAGCCGGTGGTCGCAAAGCCTTCGGCTCCAGTCCTTCCAGCATGATCCGAGACTCGAGGCGGCGGATCTCATTCTCCTCGGCCGCGCTACCACGAGACTTTCTCGCCTTGCGCGTCGACGGCTTCACGGCAGCCTTTTGCGCCATCGATGGCGGCAACCCTGGTCCGTCGCTCGAGCAGCGCCACACAGGCAGGGCTGGCGGAAGCGGTGGGCGGAAGGAGGCGCCCGGGTCCGACTTGTTGTCCACTTTCACCTCCGCCGCGGCGGTGGTGGTAGCGGTGGCGGTGGCAGCAGGAGTGCTCGTTGGCGAGACCTTGGGCTGGGGCACCGAGGCAGAATCCGGCGCCGACGCCGACGCCGACGCCGCCGACGCACTCCCGGTCGAGTTCATACTCGACGATCGCTTCCGCGCTGCTGCCGCCTTGCGCAACTCGCCGGACATGTACTTTTGCCTCATGCGCTCGAGCTGCTCTGCGATGGAACCCAGGTCCTGACTCGGGACTTGTTCCGGAAGTGCACCCTCCCGCACCATCTCGTCAACCATCGCGGTGGCGCTGTCCGAATGGATGTGAATTGGAAGGAAATGTGGACCTTCTTGCCGAGGTAGGTGACCCGCAAGTCCACGTCCAGCAAAGCAGGGTCAGCGGCCGAAGGCTGCGCCGAACACTCCCAGTCGTTGGACGCCTCGCTGCCCGCCTCGGACGAGCTCGGCGAAGGCACCATGTCCAGGAAAACGGAAGCCACCGAGGAGGGCGATGGGGGCCGCATCTCGTCTGACCGAGAACGCCGCAAGCTTTCAGCTCCGCGGCGCTCGCCCGCTGCATCCTCGGGTCGCGCCGGGGCCGACGACGAATCCCTTCTTTGGTCGCGAGACAGGGGCCCACTCCGTCTGACGCTTTGACCGCGGAAAGACGACGGCTGTGCGGGGTCAGAGCTGCGGCGCTCGGGGAAGCGCTCGACCTTGGAAGCCAGCTCCATCACGACCTCGATCTGCTCGTGGCGCCGCTCAGCCCGCTCTGCCGGTAGCTCGGGAGGTGCGCCGTCCGTACACGTCTCCTGCACAGCAAACTCGTCGACGAGCAGAGCTTTGCAGAGCCGGTTGTCGTCCTCTTGCGGGAGGAGAAACGAATCGGCTTGGAGCTCTGACGCTGCCGGTCGACGATGGCCGGGCGCAGGCCGAAGGACGCACTTGCTGACGAACGAGAGAAGGGGCGAGGACGGCGCGATGCGGTCGAGACTGCGCGGCATCTCGCCGCAGCTAACCTTGCGGTAGACCTGCGCAGGGTTGTCACATTCGCTGTAAGGCGCCTCGTTGGTGGCAATCTCCAACACGCACATGCCAAACGCGTAAATGTCGACCTGTTCGTCGTAGTCCTCCTCGTACAACTCGGGCGCCATGTACTCGGGCGTACCCAAGACGCTCTGCCTGCGGTTTCCCCGGGTTCCACGAGGCGAGTCCAAAGTCGCCGATGCTGATCTCGCCAGTCGAGCTGTGGATAAAGATGTTCTCGGGCTTGAGGTCGCGATGGATGATCGGCGGGGTGGTCGTGCAGGTAGCAGAGCGCGTCGAGCACCGCGCGCGACCACTTCTTCAGGATGCAAAGGCGCACGGGGCAGCGTTGCATGAAGTCCTTGATGTTGCCGCCGCTGATGAACTCGGTCACGAAGACGACCGACTCGGCCTCCTTGTTGAGCCACGACCCGAAGAACTTGATGATGTTGGGGTGGTCCAGGTTTTGCAGGAGCTTCATCTCCTGAATGGGGCGCATGTCGGCCTCGTTGTGCTTGAGCGCACCAATCTTGACCGCGTTCCAGGCCACTTCGACGCCGTTGGCCGAGTCCCAGGCCCGGTACACACGCTTGAACGCGCCCTCGCCCAGCTTTTCGTTGAACCTGGAGAAGCGCTTCTTGGGAGACTCCTCCACGACGCGGGTCTTGCGCTTCGAGTCTGCGTGAGAAAACTCCTCGACCTCGTTCTCGAGCTGACCGCCGGACCCTTGTGCGTGGGGCGGCGAAGACGCCTCGCTCGTTTCCGTAGCCATGGCTCTGCGCCGTTCGTCCGGCTCGCTACTCGCTACTCGCGGCTGCTGCTGCTGCGGCTGCTGTTGCTGCTGCGGCTGCTGCTGCTGCTGCTGCTGCTGCTGCTGCTGCTGCTGCTGCTTTGGCTCTGACGTCACGACGTCTTTACCAGGTCATCTCGCCCTCGAGGTGGTGGTTCGCCGCAGACTCTCCCGCCGCACGCGGGGCGTCGACCTGCTCCCTCCGCGGAAGCTGCCAGGCGCACCAGCCGGCGGCGCGGCGCGTCACACACCAGGCGGCGAGGTCTCTCGGTGGCGTGTAAGCCGGCGGGGCAGGCGCAGGTCGCTGCACGCAGCCGCGTCAAGGTCGACCGGTGGCGTTGTCAGAGACCTCTTTGACGCATCTGTCGCCGCCTTTGTTTCGTTGGGCACGAGACCTCCTCCCCACTTTTTTTTCTTCCTTTTTTTTTTTTCTTTTTTTTTTCTTGCCCTTTGGTCGGTGCTTTCCGCTTCCGTCTTCCCTTCCACTTGAAGGGAGGAGGAAAACAAAACACGTCTCACTCACCTCGCACAGCCCTGGTTCCGATGGGCGTTGCACATGCCAGACACAGAGAGCGTGTCAAGGTAGAGCGCGGGGCACCAGATGACGGAATCGGCGTAGTCCGTGACGAGCCTCCGACGTGGGTGATTGAAAACGAGAGGACATGAGCTTGTGGAAGTTGGACTTCTGGTATGCGACCCCGAGCGCCAAGCTTGCACCAATAGTGACCTACAAGACCCGGCGTTTCAATAGGCGGGCCCTAGCGCAGTTAGGCCCCTTAGGAGCGTTGCTACTGGGAGGCCTAGCAGCGTGGCCTGGCTTGCGCGTGGCGGACCGGGGTGCTGAGCTGGGCCTGCTTGGCGCGGGTCCTGCGGATCCATGGACGCTCATGGGAGTATCATGAGCTGCGCGCTCGCGAACCGCTTCCCGCTCGGAACCGGGGACGGCGCATCTTCCGATGACCTGAGGAAGGTCAAAAACGTCAGGTCCTCAGGTCAAAGAGAGGATCAGAGATCATGTTCACACCGCACGTTTCTTTTTGGCATTGGCCGGTGACACGACCCGGACGTGGACTCCCGGTCACGCTGGAACTTGATACCACCCGGACGCAGATTCCGTTGTCCGGGCCGCGATAGCTGCCATCTTGGCTCGACTTGCTGCGGGCTGCGGCCGACGGGGGACGGACGGCAAACGGTCGCGGTCAGTTGGTGGCGGTCCGTGGGCCCCAGCGTCGCGCAAAAGGAAAAGAAAGGAGCCCTCTCGCTTACGGAGTCGCGGCCTCTTGCCGCGGAAGCTTGTGCCGGAAGAACGAGCGCAACCGGTGGTAGTGACGGCGCTCGCGCTCCGCCTCCGCGCCCGCCAGACGCGCGTATGCGGTGTCGCCGCCATCGGTGTTGCTTGCGACGATGCTGATGCTGTCCTCCGGGCCTGGGCTTACGACGCTCACGACGCGGCGGCCGAGCACGAGCTGAGCTGCCCAAGCGACTAGAACCCGCCACGCAGCAGGCCTCTGCGATGCAGCAGACTCCCAGAGTAACAGACGCTGGCCGTAGCTTGTCCTGGGCCCAAGCGGCGATCTCACCTAGGTAAGCCGACTTGGAGCTGTCGTCGCAGGCCTGCGCAAAGATGGTCGGCAGGTCGTCGCAAGCGCTCGCAGCGGAGAGGCTGCAAGTACTCGTCGAGGTGGCGTTGCGGCAGCACAGATCAAAGGCGCACCCGATGGCGTCGATCATGTCCCCCGAGAGCTGGTCCTCCTTGACGCGGCCTGCATAGCTGACAAAGCTCGCGGTCATGACGCCTTGCAGAATGACGAGCACCAGCAGAGAAACAAAGTAGGTGCGCAGCGCGCACGAAAGCTCGCGAGTCGACCCGACGCAGCCAAAGAGCGCCGCGGAGAGCAGGCCGAGGCCCACCAGCGCCAGCGCCAACACGCCCTCACGCTGCACCAAATGCAGGCCTTCCGTGTTGTGAAACTCTTGCAGGACGTAGCCGGCCGCGCCAGTAACGAGCACGCCCACGGCCATGACGGACGCGTTGAGCGCCCACAGCAGCGAGCGCGTCGAGCACGTCACGCACGCGGCCTGCTGCTGCGCGGCCATGATCGATCGCCCCCTTCTCCTGCCCTTTCGTTTCCCTCACATGCATTCACATGTCAGCCAGTTGGAACTGGCGTTTTGGCCCAGCAATGACATGGGCCGCGATGACCTCGATGAGCACGGCGATCCTCGGCATCGCTGACGGGCGAGACGAGCTAGCGAGGCCAAAGCAAGGGCGGCGCGTGCAAAGATGGTGATCGTGCTTCAAGGCCTTACCGATCTATGGCTGTATGCGTCGACGCTCAAGCGGCGTGGGGTTCCTCCGGCTTGGAAGCCCGCTCCCCCTTGACGGCCAAGGACAGCGTCTGCACCCGCGGGGAGAAGATGCCGTGGAACTGGTCGCCGGTGTCGGCGATAAACTTGTCCGCGTCGCCCAGCACGGCCGGGGACTTGAGCATCGGGCTGCTTGGCACGGCGAGGTCAGTGTCGATGCGGCGCTGCTGCTGTTGCTGTTGCTGCTGCGCGGCGGCTGCCCGCTTCCCGTCTCCCCCAGGGGCTTGAGAGTGAACGAGTGCTTGGGCGTCAGAGTATAGCCCCCGTGCTTGCTCGCCGGCGAGAGCATGAACGAGTGCGTCGGTGTCAGGTTGAACAGGCCTGGCACCTTGTGCGAGAACGAGTCCTTGTAGCTGCTGCTTCCCGTCTCGCGCGGGGTAGAGTTGGTAGAGCTCCAATCCAGATCCTCAAGGTTGAGCCCACCGGTGGGTGGCTGCATGTTCATATCAAAGTCGCCGGACGCAAAGCTGCTGCTGAGCACGCTGCGCCCGAGGCTATTCAGGCCAAGCGCGTTCGGCGTGCAGCTGCCATCATCACTGACGCCTCGCCTGCCTCCGCGCGGACTGCCCTTATGCGTGGACGTGAGAAAGTCGTCCACGAGCTCGGTAAACAGTTGCAAGCCAAGCTGCGCGATGACAAACACGTCCGCGGACGAGCTGCCGAGGCGAGTGAGAAAGTCGTGCACCCGGGTTGAGGCGGCGGTGCACACATAGACGCAAAAGTGGTCCAGCTCGGGCAAGCCCTTGTCGTTCTCCAGAAACTCGGCCACCTCGGGCGGCAGGTGCTGCTCGCCCGCTTCCTGCGCCGACTCTGCCTTTTGCTGGATGCGGTCCTGGAGCACCATAAAGCGCATCAGCAGCTCGCAAAAGCCCTCAATCTGCTGCGTCGACACGTTGAGCGACACCTTTTGCCGCTGGAGCGGATTCGGCAGGTCCAGGTGCTGGATGAGCCTCTTGGTCAACTCGAGGATGTTGTCATTGCCCGCGTCGGCGTCGCCGGTTACGGCCGCAGCCACCGCGAGCCCTGCCGAGCGCGGTGATAGCCGCTGCCTGCCCGCCTGCACGTGCGACGCGTGCGGGTGGTGCTCGAGAGAATCGTGCTCGTGCTCCTCCTGACGCGAGTCGGCGCGCCGCCGCTTACTTTGCGAGTGCCCGCTGGCACCGGTCACGGCCTCAAGGCGGCGCTTGAGGCCCGCCACGTCCTCGCCGTTGCGCTTGGCCGAGTCAAGGCGCCGCATGTACTGCAGCGCATTCTGGTCGCAAAACTGGCTGATTGGCAGCCGCGGGTTGTTGTGCCCGCCGCCCGCGTTCAGCGCCTGAAGCATGGCGACGTTGTACGACCCGCCAAGGGCGTGCAGCTGCTTGCTCGAGACAGAGTCGTAACCGCCGCTCTCGCTGCTGGGCGAGGAGCGGTCGCTGGAATCAAAGATGGTCTTGCGCTGCCAAAACGCCGAAGAAAGCGGCACCGGTACCCGGCTCCGGTGGCGCGGCACGCAGTCTGTCGTTCCCGCCCTGGACACTGTGGCCCTGGCCGGCGCCTCCGGCGGCGGCACGTCGCCCGCGTGCTTGCGCCGGCGGCAGTACATTTGCCACGGCGGAGACACGCAGCCGGCGATGATCTGGTAGAGCGGCTCGCCGCTACGGCACTTGTCAGTCTTGATCAGCACGTACGAGCGAAAGACGTGGAACAGGTTGCGGGTCTTCTTGGAGCCCAGGAAGCCGTAGTGCCAGCCCTTAAGGTTTTTGTTGAACTCGAACATGATGCAGGCGCAGGGCTTGTAATTGCATTCGCCAGGGGCATGTGCATGGCCTTGCAAGCGGAGGCCCTCCATGTGCGTCACCTGGTCCGGGCTGGTCGTCCCATGGTTGTTGATCTCGCCCAGCGTCACGAGCGAGCCGATGAGGCGGTCCGGGCTGTCGTGCTTGGCAAACTCTGCCACAGCCAGGACGTCGGTGCGCTCCTGCGGGCCGACCGCCGGGTCGCACTCAAACACGACCTTGACGGACTGCCCGCAAAAGCCGTCCTGGTGCCCAAAGCCGGCGCTGCAGTTGGGAAAGCAGCGCAGGTTCTTCTGGTCGCGCGACTTGTTGTTGCGCTGGTACGCCTCCTTCCAGGTCAGCTCGCGCTTGAAAGCCAGACGCGCGTTGCCCTGCTCGTACCACGGCACGCCGCCGCTGCTGCGCTTGCTGCTACTCAGCTTGCTGATCTGCTTGCCACTCTTCCCTTCGGCCTTCATCCCGGCGCGCTGCGCATCACCGGCCGCCCGCCGCCTTCGCTCCCTGCCGCGCAAAGCCAATCTGGGCTCGCCAATCCAACACGTGCTCTGCCGCCGCCAGCAACCGTCGATTCTGCACTCTGCCCGGTAATATCCGCGCTCGCCCCAGTCCCTTTCACACATCCCGCGTAACATGGCACATTGCACGCCAATCCACGGGACTCTAGCGTACGGGAAATGGCGCTAGCCGCCGCCTTGCAAAGACCAACGGCTGCTCGACGGAGGAGTCCCGCGGGCAGTCTCCGTTCGGTTCCTTCCTTTCTCTTCGTGTGCGTCTTTCCAACCGCGCTCCCAGTACTCGAGCACGGTACTCGAGTAAGTACTCGAGTAAGTACTCAAGGTACCGAATTCCGAAAATTGCAGCATGCCTCACTGTGTCCGATCCAAAGGTTTCGGGATCAAGGAGCCTGGGAGGGCGGACATGACAGAGTTTGCGTTGCAAATCGCCCAGGCTGCACGCAGTCGGGTCGATCGATCGACGGCTGGCGAGAATGTGGGTGGGACGGCGGCTGGTGGCGCTGGGCGTGGGCCTCGCGAGCGTTTTGGCAGTGGCAGCCGGGCAGGGCGCGGCGGCTGACGACGCGGGCTGCGAGTGCGGCCGCGTGGGCGAGGACTGCGCGCAGACCGGGTTCTTGGACAGGTCTGGCGAGCTCAAGCTCGTGCCAGTGGACACCTTCCCTGGAGGGCAGTGCCAGCGGGAGCGGGCGACGAACTGCTTTGTGTTCAAAGGCGAAGCCAAGTGCGCGTGCGTGGTTGGCTGGCGCGGCCCGCTTTGCGACGAGCCTATCGTGGCCAGCCCTTGGAATCTGGCGCTTGCCGGGGTGATGCTTCCGAGCGTCGTCATCGCGGGCGCGGTGGTCCTCTTGCGCCGCCGCTTCCGCCGCACGGGTGGCTCGGACTGGGACGTGCCTCCTGCGGCGACCGTGCAAGGACTCGCGTCACCCAAAGTCGTCCTGGCCTACCGCGTCATTGTGGCGGTGTTTTGCACCGTAGTCATCATCGACCAGATGGTGGACGCCCAGTCGCAGCCTGGAAACGCCAGCTGGAAGTATCGGTTCTACACGGTTTGGAACTTTCACCTCGTCGTCCTCTACTTTGCGCTGGGGTCGTGGCTGTCATGGAAGGCGGTCTTTGGGCGCCAAGAGCCGCGCGACCCCCGGCCCGCCTCAACACGATGGAGCGCGTGTTCTTCGTGATCATGGAGGTCGAGCTGAGCTCGGCGCTCGTGGTCACTGTGGTCGTGTGGGCCCTGCTGCTTCCGCAATCCTTCTCGCGCGGGCTCGAGCACAAAGTGCTCCAGTTTCGGTCGTACGTGCAGCACGGCGCCCAGTTTCTCTTCATGCTGGGCGATTACGCGATGAACGGGCTGCGGTTCCAGCGCGCGCACGTTCTTTTCATGGTCATCTGGGCGTGCTCGTATGCCATCACGCACTCGCTGGTCATGGCGGTGGAGATGGCGCAGGGCATGGTGCACCGCCCGAGCTACCCGTTCCTCTCGAGCGCCACACCGTTCAGCGCGCTCGCGCTATTCGGCCTCCTCGCGGTCATGATAGTGACCTACGCGCTCTGCACGCTCCTTGACCGCATCAAGCCCGAGGCGGCGACGAACCACTCTGGCGCCACCGCAGGCGGCAAGGCAGCGACCACCGAGACCCTGACCAACTCGCCCGCTCAAGAGGGGGAGAACGAGTGCTGACAGACGTTCTCGTAGAATCCGAATTTTAATCATTGCGCCTGCAGTTTAGGCCCTGGCAATACTGTTTGAGCTCTCGGTGACCTTCTCCGCCTCAGCAGTAGGCACCTCCACCGTCTCATGCACAAGCTCCGGGACCGAAGTCGGCTCCGTCTTCGCGGGGAAGATGTCGTGTGCACGAAGGCACAGGACGGGATAGACCCTCGCTGTCACTCGCTCACTCTTGGTTCGGAGTTTTTTTTGTCAGAGTACCGGTAGTGGTTGTTGCGACAGGCGTTGCGACAGTTTTAGAGTTCGCGTTCAGGTCGCTTCGAAACGGACACATGGTCGACTGTGGAAGGCGAGAGGAGGAGGAGCAGCAGCAGCAGCAGCAGCAGCAGCAGCAGGCGGATGGCTCATGCGCGCGTGCTGCCGTCCAACGCGGCCGTGGTCCCTGGCAAGAGGGTGCTCAGCAATGGCAGCGCAGGGCGAGGCGGCGAGGCGGAAGAAGAGAACGTGGAGGAGTTTATGGCCCAGGTGAGGCTCCATGCGCCAAAGCAGGCGGCGGTGAGACGGTTGTCCAAGGTGCAGCTGGCGTACAGAAGCATGCTGCTCAAGGACTCGACGCCCATGATTGAAGCGCGCAAGCACGTGATTGAGCGCTGGACCCATACGTATCTGTCCAGCAAGCTGGCGTTCATCTCCGTGCTGTGCTGCGCGCTCGTTGCCTGCGGCTCAAATGCGTGGAAAGTCGCGCTTGAGGACGAAATCGACCCGGGCATTGGCAAGCTTATGGTGTGCTGCGGCGTGCTCATGTTTGCCTCGGCGGCCCTCGGCGTGTACGGCGCGTGGCGCGTCCGCCGCGACATCCTCGTTGACGATGACGGCCTCGAGACCGTGGGGCAAAACATTCTCGAGCTGTACTTTCATGTCGCCTTCACCTTCTCGCTCGTTGCTGCCCGTGTCGCTGGCGATTCTGGCCGACCCGGATTCCGTGCTCAACGATGGCTCTTTCGGGCGCTCCGAGACCTTCAACAAGGTGTCTGCCGCGCTCGCGCTCGTCATCTCGTGCGTCACGCTCGTCGCCATGCGCTCCACGGTGATGATCGTCACCGTCTATGAGATATCGCACAGCTTCCTCGAGTCTTTCTCGCTCATCCTCGTCGCGCTTGGCGTCTGCGGGCTCGTTATGAGTATGACCCTGCTTCAGTACGGCCAGTTCCTCAACGAGGACTCGGTCAACAGCTCCATTCTCGGCATTCTCTACTTTTTCGTCGCCGTCTGCGTCTTCCTCATCCTGCTGAGCGTCTTGGGCTTTGGCGCCGCGATGATCGAGAACGTCATGCTGCTCAAGGTGCACGCCGCCGCCATGAGCGTGCTGCTTCTCTCCATGGTCGTCATCCTCTTCGGGCTGCTGCTCACCGATTTTGAGGCCTTCATCATCACCAACTGTCGCAGCGTGCTGCAGATCATGTCATACGAGTGGTGGGCGGACGTTGTGCACTGCGACAAGTACGGCGGCGCTGCCATGGGCGCACAAATCGAGTCCTTCAACCCCGTCACAGGCCTGTACGAGACACACTTCCGCGGGGATCGGCGAGTCGGCGCGCTGCCCAAACCCAGAGCAGGTCGCCTTCGCGTGGGAGTTCTTTGGCACCGAGGCACCGGTGGCCGTGGCGGGCGGAAGTTCGGCCGCCGCGCTCTCCGACAATGCCACTGCAGGGTCGTCTGCTACCGTGGTGAACTGGGAGGGCTGTCTCAACTCGGCCTGCTGCCAGGTTCTGGCCAACAGCTTTGGCCAGCTCTCCTCGCTGCTGACCATCGGCGTCGCACTCCTCGTGCTGTGTGTGGCGATCGCTATCGCGGCAGACGTGTGGCTCATGCGCCACACCGCCAAGCAAAGCGAGCGCGTGAAGAACATCACACGCGGGCGGGCCCGCGCGTTGCTGGTGGCAACCGCTGCTCTTCCTATTCGCAGTCGCTGCGCTCTCGGCCTTCTTCGAAGGCAAGGCCGAGCGAATCTCGCCGGCCGACATCATCGCCACCCTTGACAAGGACACGAGGACAGGAGGCCCCATCAACGTGGTGGACGAACCCCTCCACTTGTGTTCCAACGGCGTCCGCGACGGCAACGAGACGGATGCGGACTGCGGTGGCTCGCCCGCCTTGGGCGGCTGCGTGGCTCGATGCTCATCGCGCGCCGCTGCCAACAAGACACGGATTGCCAGTCTTCGCACTGCAACGCCACCAGCGGCCTTTGCCGCCGCGAGACGGTCTGGGAGCAGTGCACAAACGGCATTCGAGGCGCCGAGACGGGCGTGGACTGTGGCGGCGGTGAATGCAAGTCCTTCTTTGTCGACGTCTTGCAGGGCTCGGGCGACACCGGAGAAGCCTTCTCCTTCCGCTGCGCCTCGGTGAGGCGTGCCACACCAACCTGGACTGCCTTTCTGGGCTCTGCGACGACGGGCTTTGTTCAAGCTGCCAGGACGGCCGCAAGAGCTCTCTGGAGGGCGACGGACTGCGGCTCACCAACATGCATAGACTACGCAGCCTACCCCGAGGATTCGCCGGGATCGGTTGGCGCCGCGGTGGTGAACGCCGATGCGCGCGGTCTGTGCCTAGACGGGCGCACGTGCTCAGAGCCCTCCCAGTGCGCCAGCGGTGTCTGCCAAGGAGGACGATGCGTGTCGTGCTCCAACGGGGTCAGGGACGGTGACGAGACAGATATTGATTGTGGCGGCCGCGTCTGCCAGCGCCGCTGCAGCGTTGAGCAAACCTGCCAGCACATGTACGACTGCACCCACGCAGAGGTGCTCCGCGAACTGCGCAAACGGGTTTTGCGGCACCGGAACGTGCCGCTCGGTGTACGAAATGGCACCCTTGCTGGACCCTGCGCTCGCAGAGCTCTTCGAGCAGTCGGCCACGTTCACAAGCATTGCCAAGGAGTGCTCTGACAACCGGACGAGCGTGCATGAGACAGATACAGACTGCGGCGGCTCGCTCTGCCCTACGATTGGCCTCACCTGCCCCGATGGCGCTCGCTGCACCACCGGTGCGGACTGCAGCTCCAACCTGTGCCGACGGGCGCGCTGCGTCTCTTGAGAATGGGTGAAGGACGGCACCGAGACTGACGTGGACTGTGGCGGGCCCGTGTGCAAAGAAGTGCAAGGTTGACGCAATGTGCGCCACTAGCGAGGACTGCGCACCCACCACGTTTTGCTGGACCAACCAAGGCCTCAACGCGACGCTAGGCAAAGCGGAAGCGCTGAACGTCACCCAAGAGCTGCCAACATCTATCTGCCAGACCCTGGCACGTGCCAGCCGATTGTCGCGCTCGCTGTCGAGCCGCAGTCTGCCAAGCTGTACCAGCGCGGCGCTGAGGTCGAGTCGCTTTTCCTGCCACTCTTCGTCCCGCCAGCAGCGGCTCGCGCCGCCGCGGCCGAGGAGTCACTGGAAGACGACGGCAGCGATGACGGCGGCGGCAGCCAGGGCGAGGACCGACGGCGCCGCGCGCTTATCGCGCGACGCCAACTCTCGGCCTCCACGCCCGTCGGGGGGCACATGGGCGCTTTGAACCTTGTTGACCCGTGGATGATCCTGTGCGACCTCGTCACGCGATTCAACGTCGAGGCGGGCAACATGCTTGTCGTGGAGGACACCCGCGGCGCGACCGTGGACGTGATTAGTGAGAGGACCGTGGTCGTCACCCGCAGTGGGGTTCCAGCCCCCGGTCATCAAGGTGTACCCGACGCGCTGCGACCGCGGACACGAGGATGGCATCACCATCGAACGGATCGACCTTACGCAGTGCGCCCAAGTCACCATGCTGTACGGGAACAACGTGCTCTTGGCCACGTTCCACGTCGAGCGCTCCACCATCTTGTACGGGCGCATCCTCAACGTGAACAAGGAGCCCATCGAGGGCGCCATCTTTCGGCTCTGGGCATCCGCGGTGGCGAGTGCTCGCCGCGCGACGCGACGAGCGCTGCCGCGAACTGCGACGCGGTGGATTGCGAGGCCATGTCTGGCAATTTTGCGGCCTGCACCAAGCCCGAGGTGAGCTGTTGCGAGTGGACCGAGACGCCGACAGACACCATCCTCACCACAGCGTGCGTGGGGCACTCCGCCGCGTCCACGCCCATTTTCGAGCGCACAGACTCTCTCGGGCGCTACATGATCAGCATACCCGAGCTGACAGGCATCCTCGACGGAGATGCGCTACCGTTTCGAGTACAGTGGAAGCCACGACCTGCACGTGTCGAGCAAGGGCAACAACGTGATGGTTGAGCCTGGGGCAATCATGCCACTTCCAGACATGGTGCTCGCGGACGCGGCTCTTGGGCCCTGCGGGTGCGCGGCTTACGAAGAGCCTGGGATGGAGGACGATGAGATGCTGTGCGTCAATCCGGTGACGCGAGAGTGCACCAGCATCGCCGAAGCCTGTTCAATGCGGTTTCTGATGGCGTGTGACAACACGATTACCTTCAAACCCACGGCGGCGCCGAGCACTTCACCAACCGGAAGCCCTTCAGTGACGCCGTCGGCATCCCCTACGCTGCCGACCCAGTCGCCAACTAGCTCGCCGTCCGCCACCCCTTCGGCAAGCCCCTCGCCGCC
This sequence comes from Thraustochytrium striatum, assembly GCA_022244645.1. Lineage (NCBI taxonomy): Eukaryota > Bigyra > Thraustochytrida > Thraustochytriidae > Thraustochytrium > Thraustochytrium striatum. Next base: position 1,457,059 of record JACDIV010000048.1, read on the forward strand.
TACTGCAATGCCGACCAAGTCGCCCTCGGCGTCGCCAACCCTGCCGACCGCAATGCCAACGAGTTCGCCAAGCGCAACCCCGTCCAGCACACCGTCAAGCACCCCGTCCCAAGCCCCATCTGAGGCGCCATCAATATCGCCATCGGCGTCGCCTTCCGCGGCCCCGAGCACAACGCCGACTGGCTCGCCGTCCCTGGCGCCTTCAAGTCGCCAACGGAGGCGCCGAGCCAGACGCCAACAAACTCGCCGTCCACAACGCCCACGAGTGGGCCATCGGAATCGCCATCGAGCGCGCCGAGCGCGTCCCGACATTGCCGACGACGCAGCCCACCAGCTCTCCGAGCAAAGGCCGACCAAGGCCCCAAGCACCACACCCACAGACGCGCCGTCCGAGACCCCCAGCGCCACGCCGACGAACGCGCCGTCCGAACCCAACAACGTCTCCTTCTGCGAGTCCCTCCACGACGCCAACTAGTTCGCCGTCTTCGACTCCGTCCGTGTCGCCCTCGGCAAGCCCGTCCGCGTCGCCTTCAGCCAGTCCTTCGGAGACGCCGACGTCTTCTCCTTCCGCGTCGCCGCAAGTAGCCCGACGGCAAGCCGAGCGCGACACCGACGCTTGCTCCAAGCACGAGTCCGTCTGCAACTCCTTCGGCCTCACCATCGGAAACCCCATCGCTGTCGCCCACTGATGCGCCTTCCTCGTCGCCTACGACTCGCCTTCGGCTTCGCCGAGTCACTCGCCTACCGAATCTCCGAGCAGCTCGCCGTCGTCGTCGCCCTCAGCGACGCCGTCGAGCACCCCGACGCGCTCACCCTCCACGACACCGACGGCAAGCCCCAGCACCACGCCGACGGCTTCCCCTTCGGAAACCCCGAGCGTGACGCCGACACACGCGCCTAGCGAGACACCGACGCCCAAGCCGTCGCGCTCGCCGTTCGCTCCTTTCCCTCGCCAAGCGCAGCACCCTCCGCCTCGCCGAGCACTACCCCGACGACGTCGCCGTCCACAAGCCCGACAACGTCGCCATCCGCAAGCCCGTCCGTGACGCCAACTTTGAGCCCGAGCAGCTCCCCAACGCTGGCGCCCAGCGAGGCGCCCAGCTCGAGGCCGTCGAGCCACCCGACGCTAAACCCCACACGCGCCCCAAGCTCCACGCCCAGCAAGGCGCCGACCGTGGCTCCAACCGAGTTTCCCACGCGAGCGCCGACTACGCTGCAAGAGCCTATCCTGAAGTGGTGCTTTGACAGCGCCGAGTTCGCCTGGCTCGAAAACACGTACGACGCGGTCGTCAGCCTTGTGCGCACCGTCTCGGAGAGCGCCGTTGGCGATCCCGACTTTGTCCGCGTGTACGACATGGAGGCCAGCTGGACGGAGACGTTCGATCTCGTGGCCCTCGAGGGCGACGTCGCCTGCGAGGTGCAACTCGGGCCAAATATTGAGGCCTTTAGGGACGCGCGATGCGGCCGCGGCCTCCTCGCTGACGTGTGCGACCCCTTTTTCACGCTAGAGGGACTGACGTACGGCGTAGAGCTGGGCATGTCGGTCGGCTCGTACGGCGACGCGGTCCTCCTCGACCTGCGCCGTAGCGGCGTGACGTACTTGGAGGACAATGGCGTCTTTGTGACGGCCCTCAGAGAAGGCGACGCCGGCTGCTGGTCGACGTACGCCAGCATCCAGGGCCCCGAAAACGCTAAAGCAGCAGGCAGGTACTGCTTCCTCCTCGTCCCGGAAGAGGATGACGCCGGGAAGATCAAAGACATCCAGGACGCAATTAGCGAGATCGATCTCGGGGACGAGAGCAACTTTCGCGAATTTCCCACGGCGGACAACGAGGTCACCATCCTGTGCCCCGAGGAGCGCACCTGCTCGGGCAACGGCAAATGCTGCTCAGCAGACAACCAAGACGCGCTTGGCTGCCCCGTGCTTGGCGCTTGCTACTGCAACAGCGGCTTTGGCGGGTACGATTGCGGCTCCGTGCCGACGGTCTCGCCCACGCCAAGTCCGACGGTGCGCTGCGTGCCCTCCGTGATTGCCGGCGGAATTTCGGGTGCGCACTCCACGACCTGGGCGTTGTGCTCCAGCCCTGGCGCGTGCGAGACCCAGCCACTCCTGTGCAGCTACGATGAAGAGGATGACCCCAACGTGGTCACGGGCTGCCCGAACGAGACTGGGTCAAGGTCTTCCACCAGGCAGACTGCCGTGTGTCGCTCAATCTCGGCATCGAAACCATCAACGCGCTGTTCGACATGAATCGTGTGTGGCGGTACGACATCTCTGGCGAGACCTACTTGTTCTACAAGTTCCTCGACCCTGAGCTACCTGAGGGCTACAGCGCGTACGACCAGATGGTCATCTTGTGGTCGAGCCTCGGAGGTGAGCATCTCATCAACGTCGATTTTGGCCTCTTCGCGACGGCCGAGGGCCTCATGGACGGGACTGGCGCCTGGGAGTGGACCAACTACGACGACGCGGAGGGCTTTCCGGGCGACGCGCGCCCACTCGAGGATGGCACACCCGAGTACATTGCTTCCTTCGAGAACAAGTGGGCCAAAGCGTACTGCGGCGTGGACGGCTCCAAGATGAGCGCGGTTGCGGACTTTTCCTTCCACTTGTGCGTTCCCACCGGTACCCAAGTCGAGACAGATGACTTGGACGTTGGCGACATATTCGAGCCGCTGCCTACTCCCGGCGCGCAGAGCTTCAGCATCACCCTCGTCGTCCGAGACGCCCATAGTGGCCTTGGCGTGGAGTCTTCCGCAATGCTCTTCGAGGGCGTCACGCCGGCGTGGGAGGAGGCGACGGCGATGGAAAGCAAGCCCGCGACGCTCGACATCGCGCCGCGCACAACGACGGAGAATGAAGACGGCGAGGACGTGCTGAGCACCGCGTCGGGCGCGACGCTGACGAGCTGTGCGGGCCAGGCGGGGTCCGCCGAGTCGTCTGATATGATCCGCGAGAGCAAGTTTGACTTTGGCAACCTCCCGGCCGGGACGTACACGCTAGTCGTGTCGCCTGCACCGGGGCTCGCTGCGGGGGCCGACGTTCCCGCTGCCGACTTCGAGTCGCGCATGATGGTCATCCAGGTCACTGACGCCGATGTTATCGCGGACATGGAGGTGGTTCCCAAGCTGCCGGCTGGGTCTCTGCTGGTGACACTCGAGACCCGGAGCCTGGACCTGGACCTCGTGGTCAACTTTGTCTCCAACAGCGAGCAAGGCGAGGTGTGTACAGTGAGCTCCAAGCTGCTTGCCGACGGTGCTTGCAGCTGCAGCGGCGCCCGTCTCGTCCGGGCGGACCGCGAGCCGCGAGAGGACGGCAAGGTGGTGCAAGTGTTGGCGTTTGACAACCTCCGCGACACCGTGTACCAGTTCTTCCTGTCGCGCAGCCGGCCGGTGCCCGACTCATCGTACAAGAAGCATCGCGACGATGCGCGATGCGGGCCGTCGTTCCCGCTCGAGTCGGGTGAGCCGGCGCAGTGCCCGCCGATCGAGGTCGTGTGGGCGGACGGGGTACAGGCGCTGCGGCCGTGCTGCCACATCTCTAAAGGGCGCTGCGGGCTGTCGGCCGAGTTTTGCGACACGCGATACTCGGTGGACTACCGCATGTTCCTCGACTCGGACTGGATGGACAACTATCGGGAGGACGGGCGCTGCAACCAGGCCGAGTACCCCGCCGACGATGGCGACGTGGCGACTTGCCCGCGTGAGGCGCCGTGCTGCAGCCCGCAAGCCAAGTGCGGCGACACCTACTTCCACTGCGACTCGGACCGCTCAATCGACTACCGGGACTTTTACACGCTGCACGACATTGTGAGCTCCGGAAATGGCGCCGGCGGGCTCTTGGCCAGCGGCGGGCTTTCCCCGGTAGAAGAGTCTGGCTCTGTGATCACCGTATATGGCGAATCGGGTGAGCTCGGGGTTTACAACATGCCGGACCCTGGTGAGCCCTTAAACTACTTTGACGGCCACGTGTACCAGGAGGGCTATGCCACGGTGTCGAGCACTTACACGCGGTCCTTTTGCATTGACGCGACGGGGTCCTCGCCGCAGCTGCACGAATACCCCGCGCCGCGGTACTTTGCGTGGCAGGGCCAGATGCTGGGCATGTCGGCCACGTGCCCGGCCACTGGCAAGTGCTCGTACGCGGGCATCAGTGGCTTCCGGCCCCTCCTGGAGCGCGCGGACGGCGTCACGAACCCAGAGCTCAACGGGCTCTACATGCGCCGCTACCACACGACGAGCGGGTTCAAGGCCCAGCCCGGGTTCAGCGTGGAGTTTGACACGGACTGTCGCGCCTTCGTTTCGGACCCTGTCAGCGGCGAGATGCAGTGGCGTATCAAGGTGTACGACGCGAGCCTCATCGAGCACAAGACCTGCATCGCGCTCTGCGAGGCGTCCAGCGACTGCGAAGCGGTCTACTACCTCGAGTTTTTGGACCACGCCACACAAGAGTACGGTCGCAGGTGCACGTTTCACAAGAACATCGAGCTCTGCGGAGGCATCTCGCAAAAGATCTTCAAGGACATGCGCGACCCCATTGTGTACACCAAGAAGTCCTCGACCAAACCCGGAGCCATATGGTACACCAGCCTGGACACGCTTTTTTCGCCTGCCGGCCAGCAAGTCCACCTGTACCGCGACGAGGCCACGCTGAGCTGGTACTTTGACAACGACCGCCCGTTCCCGGAAATGGCCATTACGCGCGAGCCGAGAACGGCGGCGACTCGGAGACCCCGCCGATTGTGGGCTGGAGGTACGTGGCCCACTTCGAGGACGACTTGACATTTCGGCAGCCGTACCCGGTCGAGATCACCATGTCTTCGGACGACTGCTTTGCTGGCCACAACTACCCGACGCTTGCCAGCGTGTCGGAGGATCGTGGCTGTGCCTGCGGCGGCGAGGGCAATCTCGTGGCCAATTGCATGGGGATGGACTGCGACAGTTTCCCGATTCGTCTCAAGGACGAGTTCATCTGCGTGGAGGCCAACGTGTTTCGGGGCCGCCTGATGAGCAACCGGTGCGACGACGAGGACCCCACGCAGTTTTACGTGTTCAACAGCGCATACAAGCACCTAGAGACCCGCGCGCCGCTCAATAAGGGCGACCCAATCAGCGAATGGGCCTCATACGTCGTAGCGCTGGGCGAGTACGACGAGTTTGTTCTCGTGAGGGTCACCACCGCGAACGATGTGGTTGAGAATGCGGCACAGTTTGTCTTCACCGAGGAGGGCTACGTCTGCCTTGTGCCTCCAGATCGCGAGATCCTCACATACATTGACACGCTCATCGATGATCGCGTTTGCATCTTTCTGGCCGCGGCACCAGGCGATTCGCCGCTGCTTCTGGACGCCGAGTACAAGCACCTGTGGTCAAGCTTTGTCGTCGTCTAGCTAGGCTAGCCAGCTGCTTTCGAGCTCTGGGCTGAGCGAAATAGATCTTTCTCTCTCTCTCTCTCACGAGCCAAGTTTGATTGACTGCTCAACTCTCTCAGCGGCTTGTCTCCTGCCTCGTTTCATCGCCACCGGCTGAGTGTACTGGCACGGCACTCACCGTGACGACAAAGGTTCGGACTTGTTGGGGCTCAAGGTGAACGACCGTGGAGATGGGGTCGAAAGCCGCAATCCCTGCCGCCCAGCTCGCGAACGGTGGGGCGCTGTCTCCTAGATTCCAGTCGTACGTGAGCTTGTCCTCGATGGGCAGGTTGCCCGTGAGCGTCACCTCCTGCGCGGACACGAATCGCCATGGCAAGCGGCGCGTGGCGAAGAGCGTGGAAAGATTCACCTTCACTGGTGCCGAGTACCCGTCTGGGTCTTCGTCGACAGCGTATAGGTGGTCCAGGCGAAGCAGGAGCTTGTTCGGCCCCAAGGACTTGGCGTAGTTGCCCGAGAGCGTCGTGAGGGCCACATTGGGCGGCAGACCCTGTGGGTCGGCAAGCGCAGAAAACGTGGGTACTGGAACCTCCACGGTGGTGCCCAGCTCCGCGTCTGCGGCGAACATCAGACTCGGCTCAAACTGGACGTCCTGGTTGACTTGGCGGCGGAGGCGCGCCACCTCGCGAACAGGGCCAAAGAGAAGGCGGTGTGAGCCTCGAACAGCGAGTCCATCGCAATGGCACGAGCCCGGGTCCGTCTGGCACCCGCACATGGTCTCGTTCAGCGGCTCCTTCAATCCCTTGTCGTCGTCGACATAGTTTCGGCGATGCACCATGAGCTCCAGCTGGCCGTCGTGCAGCGAGGTGCCCCCCTGCGTCGAGTCAGTGACTACGCAGCTGCAGGTCGCGCTTCTCGTCCTGGAGCGCTAGTAAAGAAGTGACGGGGTAAAAGTTGGAGGCGATCGGCTCCGCATTCTCATACGGCTGCGGGTATGAGGCCGGCCGCTGTCCGCGCACGCGCGTGACAAGCTCGCGCCCGTTCGAGTCCGTCGAGAACCGCGCGTTCGACTGCAGGGACGTCGAGTAGCGCACGCCGAGTTCCTTGCCGAGTCGTCGCTTGGCGGCCGGGTCCGAGGCCGGGAGCCACGGACTCAGCATTGGGATCGGGCCAGCCACGTAGTCGACCTCGACGTAGGGGGCGTCCTTCCGAAGGCGCACCGTGTGCGAGACCCACTCGGACAGCTCCTGCCGGATTTCGGTCACTAGCGGGCCTTGTATCACGGTTGTCGGCAGCTTGGCGGGCCGGGCGCCTGGGAAGCTAAAGTTGGAGTTTTGGGGCCGGAAGACGTACGCGCCCGACTTTTTGTTGTCGCAGCCAAACTCGGTGCAGCCTCCTTCACTGGACTGGTACCCAGCCCCACTCGATGCCAAAGTCGACCGTCTGGCCTGTCCCAAGGTGCGTCAAGGTGCGCAGCTCGTTGGTGTCGGGGTCTAGTGTGAGGCGGAGCTTGCCATTGTCAAAGCTGCGCGGGCTTGCCTTTCGCGCCCCCTGTCATCCCGAGTCGGTTCCGCAGCTCCCGCCGTCCCCGCTGCAACGACCCTGTCGTCCTCCAGCACAACCTTGAAGGTGGCATAGCCGAGCGCGGGGAGCGGCGCACGAAACCAGAGCCAGTGCGTCGCGTTGGGCGTCAAGGCGCGCTCAGCCAAGTCGATTTGGTCCTTGTCGAGGCCGAAGCGGTTCAGGTAGAGCTTGCCCAAAGACCGCGTCCTGTCATCGATCGGGGTCAGCTGGAAGGCCAGCGACTCTGGCCTAGCCGCATCCTCCGTGAAGGCGAGGACGCGGCTCACGGTGTGACCCACTGGCACGCTCAGCAGAGGCGCTGTCGGCCGGCCTTGCGGATTCCATGCGCTGAGCACGAAGGACTGGCGCGCGTCCGTGGTTGGCGCGCACGCCGTGATGTTGATGTCGCGGCACTTGACCAGCGAGAGGTGTACGCCCATGAGATTGCCAAGCGCACTTGAGAGGCCCTGCTCCACCTGCGACTGCCCCTCGATGATGCGCTGCGCATAGTCGCCCTGCACGACTTGCTTTTCGGTTCCAGAAATGCCATCATGGTGCATGGCAAGGCCAACTGCCCCCTCAAACGAGTCGTACCAGGCTGAACCGACCTCCGGCTCGTAATGCTGCTCGCGCAGAGGCGCCTGCACGTCAGAAAGAGCATGCAGCTGACGGGCCGTCTGCAACAGCGCCGAAGACTTGCGCAGAAAGCGTTTAAAGGCCACTTGCTGGAATAGTAGCCCGTCAAAGGTCGTGCTTGGCACCCTCGTACGGGATCAGGTCATCCATGCGCGCTTCCCAGACCATGCCCGTCGTGGCGGCGAACTTTTCCGCCACGTACTGGCTCGGGGTGCTGTAAAACATGTTGACCCTGCCGTCCTCGTTCACGTGCCGCATCAGGGCGTCCATGTTGCGGAACCACGTGGCAGCATTCTTAAAGTTGAAATCCATGCCGCAGGCCCACAAGATGTGCGAGGAGTGGAACGCCTCCAGCTGTCGCGTGGCCTGGTCCACGACGAGGTCAACCCAAAATTTGACGTTGTTGTCGTGGCGGGCCGGATTGTCGATGACCTGGTTTGCGCCGTACTGCTCAAAGTCTACGGGACAGACGTAGTGGCCGCCGCCGCCGTTGCCAAAGAACGTGGAGGCAAACGTTTGCGCACTGCGGCCGCGGCTGCGGCTGCCAAGCCAAATCCACTCGCCCCTGTGGGACTTGAACCGCGCCGCGCGGTCCCGTCCGTTCATGCGCCCAAAGAAGACCGAGGGCATGCCCGCATCCGCGCTGAGCAGCCACCCTGCGTATTGGTGTGCCCGAACGGGTCGATGGACCAGGTCGCACGCGGGGCGGCGTGCGGTCCAAACTCGCGCAGGATGAACTGATGCCCGCGCGTGGTCTGGTCGATCATCTCGACATAGTACGGCGTCGCCTCGTCATGCATGCACCAGCCACCGTTGACGAACTCTAGCTGCCCGTCTGCCACCAGGCGTCGCGTATCGCGCTTGCGGTGCTCGTCCTGGTCCTCCCACCATCTCGCAAAGAAGGCCATCTCCGCGTACACCATCTTCCTGAGCGGGTTCTCCAGCAGGCGGTCCACGATCGTGTCCAGGATAAAGCGCACTTGCTGGTAGTGGTACTGGTCCACAGTCAGCAGCCACCCGGTGTCGTCGTGCGTGTGCATCACCACGTGCAGGTTGGCCTTGGTTTCATTTCGCCGCGGCACCGTCTGCCCAGCCACGGCAGCGCCCAGCGCGATTGTCAGCGCCGCCAGGAGCTTCTTCATCGTCGTCATCCGCTTCGCTCTCAGCTCGCAACCGTCTTGGCGACTTGGATCTTTCTTTCAAGGAGCCTGCGCCTTGCTTTGGCTCGCGAGGAAAGTGCTGACGAGGCGCGGCAAGATGGAGGTCGCGCGCGGCGACGGCGGCGACGGCGGCGGCGGCGGCTTTGGCGGCGGCTTTGGCGGCGGGGCACGCTTGCGCTTCCTCGAGGAGGTCAAAGAGGTGCGGCTGTCCCCAGAAGGCGCCTCCGAGCTGCACGACCTGAGAACGGGGCGACCGGTGCCCGACCTCGACAGCGTGGAGCTGCCGCCTGGAGGGGGTGGGCGTGGAGCACCAACTGGCGCGTCGTACGCACGGCCGGCTGCGACCTGGAGGGCTGGGCGGGGCGACGCCAAGAACCCGGCGGTGCAGACGAGGCTCTGGACGCGGGCAAGGGTGAAGAACTGCCCCGCCACCGGGCGGGGCGACGACAAGGTGTCGGCAGCGACGGGACAAGCCGCGATGCGCCATGCTCCAGAGTCCATGGAAGAGGTGCAAGCTCGGGCGACGGTGGACCTGGAGGCGCTTGGGCACAGCGAGGCCGAGGTCCAGCGCCTGACGGCGGTGCTCGGGTCAAAGGAGGACTCTATGCAACTGCGCGGCGCCCTGAACCGGCACATGGAAGACGTTCGCGATGCTGGGCAACGTCTGTGCGCGTTGCTTGCGTCCTTTGAGCGGCTGGAGCAGGGCCTCAAGGGCAAACCTGGCGGTGCAGGCGCGGGCGAGGCGCGCCAAGCTGCGCAAAGAAGTCGCGAACGAGCGGCAACGGGCCGACGCCACCGTGCGGGCCGCCGCCGCGCGTCTCCGTACGGCACGGTTGCCGCCGGTGAGCGGACAACCGCCAGCGGCCAACCCAGCGCTCTGCGCAGAGGGCGCTTCAAAGCCGGACAGCGGCGCGTACGTGACGCGGGCACAGCGCGACGCTCTAATGGCATCAGAGATGCAGGCGCTGCAAGGCACCATGGGCGTAAATGACCTGATCTTGCGGGAGCGAGAGGGAGAATTCCTTGGCATCAACAAGGACTTGCACCACGTGCAAGGCATGATGACGGAGGTTGCCAGCATGGTCCAGACACAGGGCGAGGACTTGCGCAAAATCGAAGGCAATGCGACTTGTGCGCTCTCAAGTACCAAACGAGGACTAGAACAAGTCCGCAAAGCCGAAGCCGTGCAGGGCGGGGAGAGCTCGTGCGTCATTGCATGAGGAAACCCAGGACGATGGCAATGAAACTGTTTTTTTTCTCACCTTGGTTCCAGCGCCGCTCACCCTGGGTGCGGCGCGGCCTCCGGCGCACGCCAGAACAGCTGACCGTCGAGCCGAAAGGGCCGCAAGAGACCCTTGGATACAAGCATGTCCAGCATGAGCTCGAGCCGCGCCCGCTCGAAGCCGGGCATCTTGTCCAAAAGTTGCGCGAGCGTGAGCGCATGGTCTGCCTCGAACTGGCTGTAAACCGACGTAACCTGAGCAGCGCCCTCGCCGCTCTGGAACAGCTTGGGAAAACAGATCCAATGAGAACTCCGGCGCACTCTCGTCGAACGACTCGTCCAGGAGAAGGCTATCGCCGCCAGCTGCCGCGTCCTCGTCGTCGCTCGCATCGCGCAGGTGCCTGGGAAGCGAGTGCCGCCTCTTCTTGGCAACGGAAGCGGAAAGAGGGGTACCGACTGAAGCCCTGGAGGCTGCCTGGACGGCGCTACGCCTTTTGCCGAGCGCAAGCGCCGGCGACTCGTCCAGCCCTGCGTTTGCGTTCCCAAGCTCTGGCCGGTTCTCGTCGCACGCTTCGCCCTCGCCGTCCTCCTCCAAGAGGAGGCTGGTGTCTAGCGGAGCGCCGGCGTGCCGGTGTGGGGAGCTGAGCGTTGGTGTGGCCGGGTTGGAGGAGATGTCGGATTGGTCGAGTCGGGGGTTGCCAGCGCCCCGCGCCGAAGACGACTTGAGCCCACTCTGCGCCCCGGACGACAAAAGCAAGCTCGGTACCTGCTTTCCAGGTGTACCGAAGCGGAGCAGCTGCGCTGCCTTGAACGAGTCGCCGCCGTAGTCGCCATCCTCGGGGGTGCCCGGCGTCGCAGGTGTGATGTCGCTGATATCCAGAATGTTGGGCTGGTGGCCGCTGCCGCTGCCCCACACCCTCGTTGGCGGCGATCGTGCGTCACTTGCAGACGGCAGCCTCGGCGTGCGGTACGCCTCCACCATCTTGGCGGTCTCGGGGGACACATTGCCCAGAAAGGACGAGGGGAGCCGCCGAGGTCGAGCGCAGACGACTCTTCCGACGGTACGACTCGTTCAACCGGCGGCCCATGGGCGTGTGCGCGAAGGACTTTGAGAAGCGCGGCATCTGCGGCGTCGGGGGCAGCTCGCTCGAAAGATCTGCCGACGTCCCGTGCCGCTTCCCACCCGAGCCAGCGGCTTTGCTTTCCCGCGGCGCGTCCGGCGACGTGGCCGCCTCCTCAGCTGCGGCTTGCGGCTCCGCCTGAGCCGCGTTCACGCGCGCCACACGGCCAAAGAACTGCGACCATACCGACACGCACGATGCCACGTCGCGCATTCGCAGATCGAAAACCTTGACGTTCTGCAGCAGCTTCGTGCCGGCGTCACGGCTTTCACTAGGTTGCCGTCAATGTCCTGCAGGCACTGCGTGTACTCGTGCTCGAGCGCCTCTTGGGCGGCGTCCATCGCCATGCTGCTCTCCAACCGCCGGCAACTACTCGTCGATCAATCGATCGCAGATTGATTCCCTTTCTTCGGACTCGGCCGCGGGCCGAGTCGTTGGGACTCGGCCGCGTAGCAGAGCAATGGGACTCGGCCGCCGGAGGTTCTAGCCGTTCGGGTTAAGAGCCGAGGGAAAGTGGTATAGCTGCCACGCGCTGGTGATCATGCCGGGAGGGCGCGCGCCAGCTGCTGCTGGAGGCGCGGGGACGGGCCTGCGGCTGCGCAGGTATGAGCCTGAAGGCGGCGCGTGACCGGCAGGCGACTGGGCGCAAGCGTGAGAGGCGGGCGCCGGCGCCGGCGCTGGTGGCGGAGGACCGCGCGGGGTTGCTGCCGCAGGCTTTGCTCTTGGGGCCAGAGCGAGGGGCAGAGCGGGGCGAGTCGCCGCAGCCTAGCAGGGGGAAGGAAGGGGCGCTCGTGCGCGTCCCCGAGCGGCCGCTCGGCGGCGACGCTGGGCGCCGGGCGCGGGAGCGCGCGTAGTGCCTGCGGCGAGCGCAGAGGCCACGGAATGGGGCTTTCGACTCAGACGCAGGGCCAAGCGAGCTGATTCGCAAGACGCTGTCGGCCCGAGCGGAGTGTCTGGGCAAGATGATTTGTGGTGCATGCTTGTTGCTGAAGCGCGCGGCGAGACGGTGGCGGACCCGTCCAGAGCCCGCGCGGCCTGCAAGCCTCGCGCGGCCAACATGCCAAGTGCAGCGCTCGCGCTCGTGCCCGTGCCGCAGGCTGTGGTCGCCGACCCGGCTGGGCAGGAGCACGAGGCTTCTAAAGCGCACGCGCGGACAAGGCGCGTTGGCGGCCGGGGAACGATATCTTTCAACGGGAGCTGCTACGCCAAAGACCTTGACATGGCTGCGCTGCAAGCCGCAATCGCCGAAGGAGCCAAGGCCGTCGAAGAAGCGGCCAACCGAGCGCGCGTCCAGGCGGAGGCGCAGCGCCAAGCCGATGACTTGGACGGCACATACGGCGATGAGGCAATGTCGTCCTTAGGGGACAGCACGGGCACAGGCCAGGCCGTAACATCTGACTTGGTCAAACGTGCTTTGCAGTTCTCGAAAACCTCGCAGACCACGTCGAGCCGTCCTCCCGCAACATCATTCTCGAGGTCTGTCGCGCAACACGGACCCAAATCGTGGCCGCAGATGGCACGCTGCATGCCGAGCGCGCAGCCCAGCTCAAGCGCGAGCAGCGTGCTTGCATGGCTGAGCGCAACCTGTGGCGTGAGCGGCAAGAGGAGGTCGGGCGCAAGCTAAATGACCTTGTGGCTGTTTTCGAGAACGCGAGCCGAGAGGACCGCCAGTGGAAGAACAACCTCGCCATCGTCAAGAGCAACATGGCCGATTTGTTGGACCAGTCGCACAGCCTGGAGTCGCAGCTAGAGCGCGACAAGGAGCGCACAGCTGGGGTCATGAAAGAAATCGACCAGATGGACGAGAAAGTGGCCTTGCTGGATAGCGAGCTCGAAGCCGAGTTGAGCGCCATTTCCCAGCTCCGCAAGGAACTCGAAGACACAGGCGCCCGGATGTCCCGTCTACACCAGCAAGAGCGCGAGCAGCGCCGCACCGAGCTGTTTCTGCTCCAAGAGCATATTCCGGCGTTCAAGCTTGAGGCTGCGCAGAAGGAGCTGAGCCGGCAGGAAGCTCGCGTGAGCAAGTTCAAGGAGCTGGAGGCGTCGTTTACAAACGGAATCATGCTCAAGAGGCTTCGTCTTGAGCAGCTGCAGGACGCGCTTGCCGAGGCCATTGCGCAGGAGGAGCTGCTAAAGCGCAAGCCGCCAGTGCGCGAGCGCCCCGAGTACCGGGCGATGACCCCACGCCCGGAATGGCGCGCGAGATCTTGCATGAACACATTCCGTGCCTCGAAAAGAAGGTCGCGCAGCACTGGGGCTACCAAGCATCACTCAACGACAGCCAGGCAGCAGTGTCGACTTGCGCCAACGCTGACAAGGAGAGGGAAGCACGCGACAAGCATGAGGGTATGTCGCACCGCGGCTCCCAGAAACGAGCAACACTTAGGCGCATGAACAGCATCCTCGCGCAGCCGTTCACGACCGCGGTGGTGCGCAAGATGATCGAGCTCGTGTCCACCCACGTCACCCGCGAGAAAACCGAGCGCGCCGTCGCGCGGCCACAGCACGAGATCGTTCGAGAACAGGTGCTCGACATCCAGTCCATGCTGCAGGAGACCCGCGAGACGCTTAAGGGTCTCGAGGAGCTAATCCCGCCCGACAGCCCGTACTACCACGACCAGGAGGCTCGCAGGGAGGAGCGCGAGCGGCTTAGAAATGGCGACAAGCAGGGCCAGGCTGAAGAGGGTGGCCGGGCGCCGGCTCAGCAAGACCGCGTCGCCAACGCGCTGCGGCGTGCGACCAAGCGACTCCGCAAGGCTTCTGTGGGCCTCGGCATGCCACATCGCAAATGAGGAGGTCAACGGGACGACGGTGGCGACGGTGACGGCGACGAGGACGACATCCTGGACGAGGAAAAGGCGTACTCTATTTTCGCGGCCAAGGCGCGCAAGGTCGTACAGGCCCGAAAGAAGGCCTCGGGCGCCAACACCGACCACTCACCAGCATGATAAAGCTGTACAAGGAGACGCAGAAGAAGCGCGCGGCCGAAAGCGGGGATGCTAAGGGCGCGAGTAGGACATCCGTAGTGGCCGCCAATCCGCAAGGCGCTGCACGCGGCCAGGCCTCGGTCAAGGTCAGCATCCGCAGCGCGGGGAAGGCGGCCAAGGTGCTCGTGTGCATGGGAACGGACCCGAGGGTGCCCAAATTCCTGCGCCACAATGGCAAGGTGCGTGAGCGGGAGCTCTCTGAGGAGGACATCACGTCGATCATCGAAGGCTTGCTCTTGGAGCGCGCGCAAGAGCGCGAGAACGGCTGCACCAGCACTTTCAATGACTTTGTCTACGACTTTCTCAAGTCTCGCTTTGGCATCCAGGCCCTCGTGGCCGAGTGGGGCTATAACATCATGAACGAGTTCCAGAAGCGATCAGACTCGATGATCGTCGCCAAGGTTTTCCTCATGGTGGTTTCCGGCGAACTCCACGAGGACGTTTTCGGGCTCTTTGGCGACATCCTCGAGGCCCTTGGGAGCTTTCTGTGCCGCATGGACGTGGAGAGCAGCAAAAGCTCGCAGTGAGTGACTCGATTTCCACCTCCAAGTCGATGCGCGGCATCCAGCCGATGGGCAAGGTGTCAATCGTAGACGTGGAGGCGTCACTCCCAGGCTTCTTCCCACAGCCAACGCGACCGACAAGCTCGACGAGCTTCTTGCGGCGCTGCAAGAAGACGCCAAGGGCAAGCCTACGGTCAGGTACAACAAGCTGCTCCAGGCGCCGCAGCATTCTCAATTCATCCAGACCCTCCTCACTCAGGTGCTTGCTGTCGTGACAGGCTTTGCCAACAAGTACGTCGAGTGCATCGCCAAGCTAACGACGGCGAACAAAGTGCTCGGCGCTCTGGGCAAAGGCAAGGGCATGTTCTCTGGGCGGCCGCAGGTCGCGCGACATCGACCGTGCCCTTGATCGCTATCAAGGGCGCTATCCTGGATGCCGACCGCCTTCTCTCTCGTCAGACTCTCGCGAGAGCCATTGCGAAGGCACATGGCGTGAGCGAGCCCAAAGACATGGATTGGGACTATCTGTGGACGCCATGGCCTTTGCGCGTCAGCTTCGATCGTCGTACCTGCTGCTGCCGACCGTGCCTCTGTACAACCCGGATGCCACCATCGAGGTGACGCCAATGACTTCCCGATTGAGCATGAGCGCTTTGGTGAACGTCAAGCGCAAGACGCGCGTCAAGCTGGGCGGCAACTTTGGCAAGTCGTTCAAGCTCAAGTCTGGGTGGGCAAGGCCCTCGAGTCGTCTGGGGCCTTCAAGCTCAAGCGCATGCCGACTTCCAACAAGTTAAAGCCGACCGGCGGCAGTCGCAACTCTGTATTGGGCCCGCGGTTCCCTTCAAGCGCCGGGAATCGACGAGGTTCACCCCCAAGGGCTCGGACAGCAACAAGAAGCTCAGCTTCAAGCGGCGCGCGACCGGCAGCTCCAGGTCGATGGCCAAAGGCGCCGCTGCTAGTGACGGCAAAGGGAGGTCCACAAGGAGCCTCCTTTCGGTTTCAGAGGGCCTTGACGCGGGCGTGCGCGACGATGGCATGCTGTCACACGCCGATCTCATCTACTCGTCTGATCACCTGCTCGAAGAGGATTCGGACCACAGCCACGCTGCACTTGCAAAGCGCGAGTCGTCTCGCAGCCTGGTTCCCATTGCCCAAGGCACCTTCCGGCGCAACGCATCCAAGAACCTGCTCGCTGGCGACACAGACGGAGATACAGATGCGAGCGGCAAGGTGGCAAAGCGCAAGTCTTCTCGCAGCCTGGTTGCCATGGCTCAAGGCAGCTTTCGGCGCAACGCATCCAAGAACTTGCTCGCTGGCGACACAGACGGAGATACAGATGCGAGCAGCAAGGTGGCAAAGGGCAAGTCTTCTCGCGACCTTGTTGGCTTGGCACGAGGCAGCTTTCGGCGCAACGCATCCAAGAACCTGCTCGCGAGTACAGTTGCGAGCGGCAAGGTGGCCAAGCGCAAGTCTTCTCGCAACCTTGTTGGCTTGGCCCAAGGCAGCTTTCGACGCAACGCGTCCAAGAACCTGCTCGCTGGGGCTGGATCGGGAAACGGACTTGGAAAAGGGGCCAAGGTCGCGGCTCGCAAGTCGTCACGGAACCTCCTTGCGGCACAGGACGCTGCGCAGCCCGCCTTTCGCCGCGACTCGATCGCACACGAAGCCATTATGGAGGATGAACCTTGAAAGCCAATGTCACCGTCTTTTCCTTGATGCTGTGCTGCGGAATCGTGCCAACCAACCGCTGTAGCGTCCGCACTGAGACCGTAGCGCATCGCGGGTCGTGCACGTCTCACGCGCACTTCCCCATGCCCACAGACTTGCTGTTTTATGCATGCTGCAGTAGCTAGCTAGCTCGAGCTAGCTCGAGCTATAGCCGGTTCTCGTGTACGGCGCATGGGTATAGTACTTGGGACGCGTGTCGACGCGCACGTGCAGGTAGCTGACCCGAGGCCCGAAGTACTGAACCAGAACGCCTTGTTCGGCGCGTTCGCAATCTCCTCGCTGAGTGCCGTAGCAGCGCGCGTCCATAGCGCCCGCGATAGCTCTGGCCGCCGCGCCGCGCCGCGACAAAACGCCGCAAGGTGGATGTAGGCAGTCTCTGGCAAGTCGCGCTGCGGCACCGGCACCGTTAGCATCGCGTCTCGGCCGAGACTCGGGAAGCTCACCGCCTTTGCGCCGACCTCGGCGCCGTGGCGCAAGTTGACCGCGAAGCTTTGCAGGTCAACCGTCGATATCCTGCCGAGCGACGGGGCGTCAAGCAGCGCGCACTCGAACGGCGTCTCAGCCGCAGACGCGCCGCTCAGCGGCGCGCACTCGAAGAAGAGGCCGGAGAAGCTCGTCTCGGAAATCGCCTGCGTCAGCGAGTCCTGGAAGCCCTCATCACCTCGCAGCAGAGGGAGGACCTCGTGCCAGGACAGCCGCGCGCCCTCGCGCTCGGCGCCGAGGAAGACGCCCGCGCTCGCGCGCTCGGGCGACAAGCGCACCAGGCGCGCGGGTGCAGCCATCGCCCCTTCCAGGAACTGATCCTGATCCTGGTCCGCGAGGGTGCCCATCACGGGCGCAGTGGCGCCGGGCATCGAGGCTTGGAGCACGAGCTGTACCGCCAGGAGGGAAGCGGCTATCGCGACGGCGAACGGGGTCCAGCGCCAGGCGCGGCGTCGCGGGAATCTCGGGGCATGGACATGTCGACCCAACGACGACGCGAGCTCCTTGACGCGGTTGAGCGGCTGCTTGACCCTGAGGATGCCGCGCAGGTCGCGGACGAGCGCCTGTACAGTGTGCTGGGCAGCTGGGATCTCGACTCGGAAGCCGGTGAGGGCGAGGAGGGAAACGGCGGCGCGCCGGCGCCAGAGACCAAGGAGGACAACGACCTCTTCTCGCTCCAGGTCTTCGTGGAAGGCGTTGAGCTCGACGAAGGGCAACCGGCTGCAGAGCACGGTCTGGCCGTGGCCTTCCGCTTGATGGACTTCCCTGCTCTGGTGATCCAGCCGACCGAGGCTTGCGAGGCGACAGGTGGTGCGTTCCAAGCTGGCAAGTCGTGCCTTTTCCGGCTTGAGCCGCACGAGGCTGCTCAGCAGCTCCAGATGGCCCCGCTTTATTTGATGCTGCTGGCACAACGGGAGCGCGAAGATCGCGCTGAACTGCTGGGCAGCACGTCGCTTGATCTCTCCGGTATCTGCCGCTTGGAAGGCACGCAGGTCTCCGATATGCTGTTGCCTTCGCCGTGGTCGCAGTGGGGCTGGCGACGGGGCGATTTCCCGCTGTACGACCTCATGGGCCGGCAGATCGCGGAGGCGACGGTGAGGATCCGGCTGTGCAACTTTGGCGATGGTTTGCTGCCTCATCTACTGACAGAGGAGCAGACGCAAGCGTTCCGCGCCAGCGGCGACAGCGACAGCGACGCGGGCTCACGTAGCAGTACCGGATCCGCTAGCAGCAATCGTGCAGCCGGCCGCCTGCCCGTGCAGGTGGAGCTGCTGCAAACAATGCGCAAGCTGGAGTCCAAAATCGGCAGCCTTGAGTCTCGCCTCGCGGCTCAGCCGGCACCGGAGCAGTCGCTCGTAGGCATCCGTTTGAGCGCTCGCGCGCCGCCGCCTCTTCGCAGGTTGTCCGCACAGAGGAGGCCTTTGAGCCGTCCAGGGACGAGACCGTTGGCTTCCGAATGGGCCGGGCGAAGCCCAGGCGGTGCTCCGCCCATGTAACTACAAGAGCGCAGAGTCGACGACGATGACGACGATCGGCATGAAACCAGGGTCTCTACAGCGGCCGAGCCCCCACGGCACTACGAAGCGGCGCTGGCGGCGCTGCGCGAGGCGGCCGCGCGCGACGACGGAGCCTTTGATGCCTTGCTGCGGTCAACGCTTGCCCTCCTTGGGCCAGAGCACTCTTCACGCGGGACATATTGCAAGGCGCACTCAAAGAGTGGCAAAGTGGCCGGAAGCTTGCGGGCGACTTGGCCATCAGGGACGCGAAAGATCTCCGGCGGGCAGCACGAGCCCAACGAGGAGATACCAGGCACCAGCGCCACTCGCGAGGCGGGGACAGAGGAAGCAGAGCAGCAGCAGCAGCAGCAGCAGCAGCAGCAGCAGCAGCAGGACAAGAAGAAACCCGCCGTCATCAAGATCCGAAAGACGCGCGCTCAAATTATGCGAGAGCGTGCAAACCAGCGCCGATTTCCCACCGCCACGGCGACAACCACTGGGGCCGAAAACTCTCCTGCGCCGGGCCTGCTTCGAATCGCCGCGGACTTGGCCAAGTCGCGCCCGCTCGAGGAGCGGGATCTCGAGGACCGCCGCCGCCGCCAAAAGCGGCGCGCGGACCGCGGACTGCGCAAAAGCGGCAAGATGCAGCTCGCGTCGCTATTGGACTCCGCGGCGAGCGGACTCGACGCGCTAGGCGACGGCGGTGCGCGGCACGTGCGCTCCGAGCAGCTCCGGCTCATGTGGGATGGGCAACTGTCCCCGCAGCCGGCATTCCAGGCCAGCTCGATGCTTTCAGCAGCTACACGCGGAACCAGGTCCAGTGCGACGGTCGCTGGCGACGGCGGCGGCGAAAGTGAAATGGCGCCACCGGCTGTGGCCGCGGCCCGCGTCTTGCCGGCGCATGACACGCTGGTGCCCGCGGACGACTCACTTGTCGGGTCCTTTGCCGAGTCGCGCAGCTTGCGATCGTCCTCGTTCAGAGGTAGTAACCTCACCGGGATCCAGACGCCGGCTTCGACGTCTGGTTCCGGCGCCGCCATGCAAGGCACCAACGCGGGCCCGGGGGCTCGCGAAGACCAGCCCGGGTGGCACGCAGCTCTCGTACGTGGTCGTCAGTGCGCAGTGCTGGGGCGCGCGGACATGCCTCGCATGGGCCGGCGCCGCGCGAGTTTGAGCCGTTTGTGATCACACCACTGCCCGACGATCATGACCTCGAGTCGTTTGAGCCAGGGTCTATGGCAGGAAGTCGCTACCATGACTTTGATCTATCTCAGCAGCAGCAGCAGCAGCAGCAGCTTTTTCATCAGCAGCAGCTTGTGCAGCAGCGGCAGCAGCACGGCGTGAGCGAATGATCTTGCGACGTTCCCGGCGCAACATGCGCTGCATTTTGCGACCCCGCTTAGCGTCGCGGCGGTCCTGGTCAACCTGTGCAACCGCCATGGCATGCAGCTTGTGCTTTAAGAGCAGCGCGCGCCACTCGTCGAGAAAGGCGTCTTCCATGTCGTACTCGACGAGGAACCGCCTGCGCGCGTGGGCATCCTTGGTGAACTGAGCGTACATAATGCGCAAGCGCGTGGCGCGCCAAAAGCTCTGCAACCGTATCGCCGCAATCTTGCGACGCCTATTCCGGCCGAAGGCCGCACGATGCTGCTCGGCGAGCATGTCTCGCGACTTTTCGTCGACCCGCGAGCGGTCAAAGGCGAGGAAGCGGCCTTTAGCGTGCAATGCGGTGCCTACTAGTGTTGCGGACATCTCGCCCGCAAGGTCGATCGCGCCGCGCCGCGCAAATCTGCTAGTCACCGCCCGCACGCGGCCTGTGGCTTGGCTCAAGTAGCTCCATCCCATCGAGTTGTGGCAGCGGACGCGGAACCGGTAGAAGAGCTGGGGCGTCAGTTGGTTGAGCGTGTATCGGGCGTACTCGGCGTGCTTTTCGGGGTTTTCCTCTTCGTCTGTATCTGACTCGCTCGAGGAGGGCTCGTCGTCCGAGTCTTCTGGGCGCGTAACCGTGATGCGCTCGGGGACGGTCGTCCAGTCGGTGTACTCGGAGTGGCAGAGCCGCCACTGCAGCTCCGAATAGTCAATAGGGACGCCGTTGCAATCGGGGAGCCGCCACTGCAGCGTGATGGACGTGTTGGAGACATGCGTGGCAATAGGGGGGTCGGGCCGCGACGGTGCCGCCGGCGCAGTCTGAAAGACGCGGCTCGGCATGCTGGGCTCGCTCCAGCCCACAATGCTGTGCGCAAAGACTCGCACGACGTAGACCTCGCTCGGAAGCAGATCTTCGGGCAACGCCGCCGCGAGAACGTGCTACAGTGCGCGCGGCAAGTATAAAATGTGTGCGTCATCTCCTTGACGCCGTCCGCGACCGTGATCCAGGGGGCGTCCGGCTGAAGGCGGTCGATGATCTTGACCTGCAAGCGAAAGTGGTCCACAGGCGCGCTGCGACCAGCCGGGCTGTTCCAGCGGAAGTAGGCCTCCTCGTCGGTCTGCCTAACAAGGTAGGGTGGGTCAGGTCGCTGCGGCACCGCACCGGAGCGGCGCAACGCCTCACCCCAGCCTGCGCGCTGCGCGATCACGTAGGGGCTCTGATAGTTGACGCCGTCGTGCAGCGTGCTGCGCTTGCAAATATCCGAGCCCGAGCGGGCAAGGGAGAACGCGATCTCGCGAAAGTCGTTGCGGCATGCCACGATCAGCGGCGTCACTCCCGCGCAAGTCGGTACATCCAATGGCAGCCCACGCTCCGCGTAGAGCGCCACGACTTGGACGCTGTTGGCCTCCACGGCCAAGTGCAGGGGCGTGTACCCATTCACGTCGGCCGCAGCAGGGTCAGCTCCGGCGCGGAGCAGCTCCATCGCTATGTCTGGCCGGTCGCGCTGGCAGGCAAAGTGCAGAGGCGTTCGCTGTGCCTTGTTGCGACTGTCAACGAGACGCAGCGTGGCCTCCGGCCCGAGCTTTTGAAACAAGAACCGCAACAAAAGCATGCCGCCGCGATACGCGCACACGTGCAAGCAGTTGTTCTGGTCCACATCCACCCGCCGCGAGACCATCCTGTCCAGGTCCTCCGCCTTCTTGGGCTTTTCGATGGTCGCCAGCCGCCGTTTGCTCTTGGACCTGCTCAAGAGCGCAAAGGACGACTGCTTCCTTAGCAACATCGGCGGGCGCAAGGGCCCAGTACGCCCCCGCGCGGCACCTGTCGCCTCCTGCACGACCTGTCGCAGCTCGCCAATGTCACCATCCCAGCAGGCAATCAGCAGTCGGTCTCCGTTACGCATGGGGTCTTCCGGGAACCCGTGTAGAGCGACGCCGGCTGCTGGAACATGGTGCCGTCGCGCCCAGCCCGCGCCCAGCCCGCGCCCAGCTCGCGCCCAGCTCGCGCCCGCACAGCTCGCCAAAGATCCAATGACAGAGATCCGTTCCCGCGGTCCGGTCGCATTGATTTTTGGGACGAACAAGGAGCGCAGCGAGCAAGACGACGGCGAGGCTGAGGGCGGCGTGGCTTTGGCGGGGGCCGCTGAGACTAGAAGCGACGAGGCTGGGAGCGTTGGCTGGGCGCGCGAGGGGTCTGGCGGGAGGAGGAACAGGGCGCGTTGTGGTTGGCGTCATGGCAAAGGGCGACGGAAAAGATGCAGCGCCGTTCGAGCTCTTGGCGGGTGTGCAGGACGAGGCTGAGACCAGCTTTGACGGCGCAGAGCCGCGGCGGGGCCCCGACGGTGCTATCAGGTTCAAGGACGCGCCACGGTTTCGACCCAACCTGTCGCCGGCGCAGGTCCTGGCGATGGGCTCGTTCGGGGGCTCGTACTTTCGGGACATCGACAGCAAGGTGACGGGCAAGCGGCACAAGAACGTCTGGAAAGAGCTGCCTGAGGACTGGGTCAAGGACCTGGATGTGAAGAAGCAGGTGGCCTCTCCAAAGTACCAGGTCTCGGTGAACAAGTTTGGCGTGGACTGCGGTGCCAAGATGGACAAGAGCGATGTGTTTGGTCTGCAGTTCTGGGAGTCCAAGGACTGGATCAAAGAACAAGACCCCTTTGGCTGGTTCCAATGGTACACGCGCTTCTATCGAGGGCGGCGCTCGCCCGATGACGAGCGCCAGATCGCGCGCTGGGACAAGTGCGCCGGACCGACGGGGCGGTGGCGCAACAACCTGGTGGGCAAGGTCATGGCGAAGAGCGCGCGGTTCGACGACGCGAGCGTGTCGCCCGTCGTGCGGCAGACGCTGCAACACTGGGCCTACGAGCTGACAGAAGCGGACTACGAGGCGGGACGGAAGCGGCGCGAGGGCAAGGCCTCGCCAAAGAAGGAGGAGGACTCTACGGCCGACAGCAGTGCTGCGGCCGACGAGGATGCCAGCAAGAAACGCAAGCGCGAAGCGAAAGCGAAAGAACAGGAAACTCAAGCGAAGGAGCGCAACATGCGGGCGCGACGCCGCGCAAGCAGCTAGCTCATGCTCTTGCAGCAGGAAACAAAACACAATACATTTTCATTTGCGATCGACCTCCTCTTGCGCGCGCATCGAGCGGTCAAAGCTCGCGCGCTTGCGGGTGCGCAGAATCTGGGCCGCCGAGTCCACCTCGCCAATAAGGCCGAGGAATGCCTCCTTGGCCATGCTGCGGAGCGCGCAGCCCTCTGCGCTGGTGCAGACGGCTGTTGCGTTGCGGGGCCGGCCGGTCATGACCGCCGTCTCCCCGAAGAGAGCGCCCTCACGCATGCACGCAATCTCCCGTGCGCGCGCCTCGTAAAGGGACACGGCGCCGCCCTCGACAAGAAAGACGTCCTCGCCGGCGTCGCCCGCGAGGAAGAGCTTTTGGCCATGCGGCACGCTCAAGCTACCCGCGCGAGAGCTCGACTTGAAGAGCGAGTGCAAGCGGTGCAGCGTCCGGCCAGCCGCCAGGTCCTGCAGAGACGCCTTGGTCTTGTCAAAGGTCGCCTCGCCTTGGAGTGCCTCCAGCTCGCGCTTGCCAAGCACCAGCACCTCGGTGTCTTCGGTGCAGCGGATCGTGGCCGAGCGCGCACAGCCGCTCAACAGGCCGCTCTCACCAAAAAAGTGGCCTGGCCCGAGCGCGGCGGTCCGAACCGGTGCGCCGTCCGCAGCGCTGACCAGCACCTCGACCTCGCCGGACATGACAAAATACAGGTTGTCAGCGCGATCCCCTGTCGGAAGACCGTGTCGCCGTCGGCAAAGCGGCGCCGTGGCAGCTCGGAGAGGATGTCGACGGCGTGCTGGAACTGCAAGCTCCCTCGGCCGGCGCGTCCGGCGCGTCGGGGCGCGTCGGGCATCTCAAGCACCGCCGCGAGGACGCTGTCGACGTCCTCGGGCGTGGCAAGCCCGTCACCGAGCTCGGCCATGGCGGTGGTGACGTCCTTTGGCGTCAGAAACCCCTTGCCGTCCTTGTCAAAATAGTCAAAGGTGCGGCGCAGCACGTGGTTTTCGCCTTCGCTCTCGCGCCGCGCGACCTTTATGACCAGCGACTCGGTGTCCGCAAACGAGTGGTCATTCAGGGCCTGCTGGATCATGGCCGAGAGCAGCCACGCCTGCACCCGGCGCCGCGCTCGCTGGAAGTCCTCGAGACGCGCCGCGGACCCGGCGATCAGCTTGTCGGAGGCGGTCTCGCCACGCACCCACGGGTCGGACAGCATCTCGTCGGCAGTGAGCCGCTTGCGCGGGTCTGACTCGAGCAAGCCGCGGATGAGGTTCTTGGCCGATGCGGAGAGCTTGACGCGGCGGTCGTCAAAGCTCCACTCGCCGTTCTGGATGCGGATCGCGATCTCCTGCTCGTCCATCTTGCCGTCCTCGTCAACGGGTGGGACCCGTACAGGCAAATGTAAAGGATGCAGCCGATGGCGAACATGTCCGCTTCGGGCCCAAACAAGGTGCTGCTGCCGCCGCCACCGCCGGTCTCGTGCGGCCGTCTGCGCGCCGCCCATGAGAAGTTTTCCGGCGCCCAGTACACGGTGGTGCCAATGTCGCTGACCAGCATTTTGCGCGAGCGGAAGCGGCGGGCGCTGCCAAAGTCGACGATCTTGAGGTCGGCGTCCTCCTCGTGGCTTGTGAAGAGGATGTTCTCGGGCTTGAGGTCGCAGTGCGCCGTCTCGCACTCTTTGTGGAGGAATCGCACGCCCTGCGCCAGCGAGAGCGCCATGCGCGCCACGTCCGACTCGGAGAAGGGCCCGCTGGGACCAGTTTGTCAAACACCTCGCCGCCCGACACGAGCTCTGTCACGATGAGCGTCTGCGTGGGCTGCACAACGACCTCGATCAGCTGCAGCAGGTTGTCGTGCCCGCCCTTGGACAGGATGTCGCGCATGGCTTTGACCTCGTTCGACACGTCCACGCCACGCCCATGCCGCACGATTTTGACCGCGACGCGCTTGCCCGTCGCCCTATCCCGCGCGAGTTTGACCACGCCAAACGCGCCCTCCCCGAGCACACGATCAAAGAACTGAAACCTATCCCTTGCGCCCAATTCCTCCCCGTCCTCCTCGACGCACTCCTCGAGGCTCGCGAGGGCGCCTCCGCCGCGCTCGTCGCCCATCCCGAGCATCACCACGGCAAGCCGCGGCCACCCCCGCCACGTTCGCGGCCTTCGCCGGCACGGGCCGCGAGGACGGGCGCGACCGCAGGCGGCAGCGCATAGGCGGCGCGCTGCCGGGCGCGCAGCAGCGCCGAGGCGGCGCGTCGCATCCCTCACCGGTTTGCCACAAATGGGCTTGCCAACACTTCGCCTGGCTGGCGCGTGCAAAGCCGGGACACTTTTTACCAACTCGACTTCCGGAGCCTTTTGCGCCGGTCTCTGTGGCATCGCAAATGCATACGTGCCCTCGTCCGTCCACGACCGCACCCAGGACCCGAGTCGCCGTCTGTCGTCCACCATGACATGACACGTCGATCCGGCGATGATTTCATCCCAGCCCCAACGCGGAGGCGTGGAGAGACGCCTCGTGCTTGCGTCACAGTCAGACCGTACGAGTACGGTACCGGTACGGTACCGGTACAGGTACCGTACGGGCCGTACCGTACCTACCGTATGGTACGTACCAGGTGTACCGGTACCGTGTACCGTACTGGTACCGTACCAAGGTACCGGTACTGTGAATTGGAGGAGATTCTTGGAACAGGCAGGTCCAACGGCCCTTTTTTGTCGGCGGTGCGACGGACGGAGAGGTGAGCGAGCGAGTGCGCGAGGGCGCGGAGGATGGCGCCGCGGGGCACGCCCGTGGACGAGGGCAAGGTGGCCCGGCTGCGCAAGGAGGTCGAGCGCCTGCGCGAGGCCGATTCTGGACGGTCGCGCAAGAAGCATCGCAAATCGCGACGCCGGAAGCACAAGGGAAGCAAGGGCGCCGCGGCTGGAGCGCCGACGTCAAGCGCGGACGTCGCGCCGGGTTTGATCCCGTGCGGCCGCTGAGCCCGCCCCGCGCTGCGCCGGCTGCGCCGTCTGCGTTTGGCGAAGCTGCGGAGGACGCGGAGCGTTTACGCGAGGTGGCACGACTACTCAGGAAAGATCCGGGCAGCAGACACGGATGCAGACGCGCTTGAAGCCCGGCTAGCCGCAACGGAGCGCGCTGCAAGGCGGACAGACGCCAAAGCAGCGGCGGCGGCGGCGGCGGCGGCGGCGGCGGCGGCGGCGACGGCGGCGGCGGGGTTCGCGCACCGACGCCAGCCGCGGCACTACGAGGCGCTCGAACACTCGCTCAAGCTGCAAAACGCGACAAGGCGCAGACGGGGCTGTGTCGCGGCGTGACAAGATGGCACTGCGTGCGCGTCTGCGCAGCGAAGAGCAGAAAGCCCAAGCCATCGAGTACGAGCGACAGCGGCGCGAGAGCGAGCGCTGCACGAGGAGGAAGAGCGGTTCTTGCGCATGAAGGCGCGCAAGGAGCGCCGGCGAGCGCGCGAGAGGCTAGCCCGCGAGGCCCGGCTGCGCGAATTGGACGAGGAATACCGTCGCCAGTATGCCAATGCCGCGCGGCGGCTCGGGGTCGATAGCGTTGTGCCTGCAACGTGCAAGCCACCCGTGACAGACGCGCCCCGCATGATGGCGCCCTTGCACCGGGTGTCGACGAACAAGTACGGCACGATCACTGCGAGCGTGACGCAAACCTTCCTCAGGAGGCCAGTCGACCTCGGCACGGCGCGCGTCAGATTCGTTCTTTTGCCGCACGCGCGCAGCGACAGCGTGAGCCTTGGCGCAAGTGGAGCCTTTGTCGCGCTTGAGTACAAGCCTATCGCGGACGGCAGGGACCCCGTGCTACGCGTCGAGCTGCATGCAATGGAAAAAGCGTCGAGAAAGTGCTCGCGGTCGGGGAGGCGCCACTGCACGATATCGTGGCGCGTGGCGAGGGCTTCGTGTCGCACCAGGTCGGCCTGACCGGCGGGTTTGGCATCCTGCAAGTCGGCACGCAGTTCAAGTCGCTGCATAGCGAAACAGTATACGACGCGGTGCAAGGCCTGGCCGTCGGCGTGGTGCGCAACTGCGAGCAGAGCCGCCTCTCTGTGGCGCAGCCGGGTGTCCTCCGGGCGCAATTTGTCGAGGTTTCAGACCTCAGGAGCGCCAAGGTGCGGCACCCACCGTGCAGGTGGCCCTGCTTCCGTGGAACGTGGCTGGAAGCGCGGCCTTGAGCGCGATCTCCGGCCACCATCGCGAGATTTGGAGGCAGCCCGCGGGCGCTGCCGTCGACCTCACATATCCGGGGCCGCCGCCACCCGGTCAGCTTCCTGTGCTCTATGTGTGCGTGAACACGCGACAGGGTGGGCAAAGACTCGGCTATTGGGTCTGCCACCTTGGACGTCTCTGGCGCCATTGCGGGCGGGCCTCAGTTCTTCCAATACGAGCTTGTTCTGGAGAACACCAAGCACGAGCGCGCCGGGCGCGTCGTGGGTGCGCCTCTGCTTTGCCATGTGGGACCAGGTGCAAGCGAGCCAAGGTCTGGCGTCAGCGGCTCTGCCATCTCCTGCTGCGTCGTCCACGCCTGTCACGACAGGCGTGATGACGCCGAATAGCGCAGCGACTGGCAGCGGCCAGAGGCGCGACCCGATGCAGCAGCTGGGGATCCAGCACTGGGCTTCTCGCGCGACATGCTTGCAAAGCCCATCTCGGCCCTGCAGCAAGGGTTGGCAGGGCTTGTTTCGCCTATAAACTCGCCTATGGGTCGCCATGCCACAGCCCGTGAGCCCTCTGCAGGGCAGTGTTGGCGGCTCTGGCGGTCGGTTCGGGGATCCAGCTGATCAGCCCCATCCCGGACCTCCAGATGAACGTGGTGCAGCCTTCAAGCGAGCAGGTGTCAGAGTTTGCACAGTTTGGGACCCTCCACGTGCGCGGGGTGTACGCCAAGGACCTGGCTCACGTGCAGCGCGTGATGAATCAGGACCCTTCGTGGAGGTGAGCTTGAACGGCGGCGAGTCTTCGGGCCGCACCAAGACGCGCTGGTTTGCGGGCAAGCACCAGAGTGGAAGGACGAGACCGGTCACGTGGAGCTCCAGTACGCCGGTACCAAGGCAAAGGAAGCATGGCCCAGCTTAGCATCTCGGTATTCGACAAGGAGGTGACCCGAAAGGACCAGCTCATCGGGCACGCTGTCTTGCAGCTCGCCAGTCTCTCGCAAGCCGTCCTGCGCTACGAGATAAACTCGTCACCGCCAAGGGGGAGCAGGCGGGCTTGCTGGCGCTCGACGCCTGGTTTGTGCCCACGCGCACGGTGGACGGGTCCTTGGTCGTGTGCAGCAGCCGACAGCACACAACGCGGACGACGAGCTCCCCCCGGACGAGAACGAAAAGCACCTTTTTGCACAAGCAGGCGAGGTGACCTGCCAGGCCGTCGCTGGGCATCGCCTCAAGAACCTGCAGACGCTGGTAAACCAGGACCCGTTCGTTCGGTTCACGCTACTCCCGTGGAAGACGACGAAACGGTGCGGCACCATTGAGAAGGGCGGAACGGCGCCAGTTTGGGACACCAAGCAGGGCCACGTCGCGCTAGAGTACCCTGGCGCCCCGCCCAACAACAAGGCGCCACGCGTCCTCATCGAAGTATTCGACGAGCAGCCGGTTATCAGCCACCGGCTTATCGGCAAGGGAGACAAGTGGACCCGAGCTACTTTGTCCCGCTCAATGGCGTTGCCCAAGCTAGCTATGCGCTCCAAGCGCAGCTCACCGACGCCAAGGGTCTTCCTGCCGGCTCGCTCGACGTGCTCATCGGCTTCCGCAAGAGCCGAG
Organism: Thraustochytrium striatum; assembly: GCA_022244645.1. Classification (NCBI taxonomy): domain Eukaryota; class Bigyra; order Thraustochytrida; family Thraustochytriidae; genus Thraustochytrium; species Thraustochytrium striatum. Next base: position 1,485,530 of record JACDIV010000048.1, read on the forward strand.
CCGCCTGTTGCGCTCGGGGAGAACGAGCCCGTGCCAGCGACCGCCGACCAGGTCCACACGAGCGATACATGGGACGGATTCGCCTTGCGGGCTGTACCTGTCAAAGCCACGGGGCTGCGGACCGTGCAGCGGGTGGGCGCTCAAGACCCTTTTGTGCGGCTGACGCACTTGCGAAAGCCGCAAGCAGGTGCAGTCTCTGTGCACGCAAGCGGTGGCAGCTCGCCCAAGTGGGAGGCTGATCGGCACAACAGCGACATGCGATTTTGTTGCAGGGCTCAAACCCCCAGGAGCGGACAAGCTTTTGATCGAGGTCCTGGACGAGGAGCTTGTGATGCACGATCGGCTGATAGGGCGCGCGGAGCTGGACATTTGGAAGGACATCCTTGCGCACGCAAGCCACGGAACCGACGTGCCAATCAGCGTGCAGCTTCGCTCCGCCAAGGGTGGCGATGCGGGCGTGCTGCAGATTCGACTCTGTCTGTTCCGGTACACGGGCAACAAGGAGCACGTCGCGTCGTTCAACAACATCATTCCCATGAACCCGCTCAAGTGGCTCATCGGCAAAATTGGGCGGAGCCCCAGGGCGAGCCCAAAGTCGCCGCCGCCCAAGTCGCCATCCGGCGCGAGCGCCACCGTGGAGATCGTCGGCATCTGGATGCGCATTACGCGAGGCCGCAACTTTGCCAACACGGGCCCGTTCTACTGCTCGACGGCTTTTCGCGGTCGAAAGTGGGCAACCCGCGTCGCGGAGCCTTCGCAACACCCACTATGGAGCGCCTCGACGCGTGACCGACACCTCTTCCGATTCGAGGCGATACAGATGGAGGAGCTTGCGCAGGAGGAAATGGTCACGGTGTTCGCCGGCCGTGTCATTCGCAGCCAAACCGTGGGCAAAGTCGTCGTGCCGCTGGAAGACCTGCCGCTCGTCCTCGAGGAGGACGCCGCCGCACTCGAGCCCAAGGCGCTCAAATGGAAGGCCGTTGCCGACCACGGCGACATCGAGTATTGCGCCATCCTCGTGCGAAAGGACGCGGCCGAGTCGGCCCGCGGCGAAGCGCATCCAGTCGGTGCGGCGCGCGCAGCTTGCGCGGCGCGAATCGTTCAAGATGCGCGAGATTGAGGTGTTTGAGTCCAGCCGCGAGCGCGCGGCCGCATTTCTGCAGCGCGTGTTGCGCGGGCGCCTCGCGCGCCGCAAGGTCAAGGTGTTCAAGCGCAAAGAACGGGAGCTGCAAAAGCTTGCCGACTTTACCGAGTCTGCGCTCACCAAGGCGCGCAACCAGGTTGCAAAGGAGAGCGGCGCGGCGATCAAGATCCAGGCGCAGGTGCGCGGCCGCAACGCGCGCGAGAAGCTTAAAATGCGCCGCGTCGCTAATCAAGTGGTTCGAATCCAGAGCTACGTGCGCCGGCATCGCGCGCGCATGCTTTACCAGAAACGCATGACGGCGATTCCGCGCGGCACGTTCACGGTGCGCGTGCTGCGCGCTTGGGATCTCAAGAAGGTGACCTGGGTCAATAGCCAGGACCCTTATGTGCGGTTTCGGCTCGAGCCTGGGGGCGCCGAGTTTCGAACGCAGGCTGTCGTGGGCGGCGCGTCAATGCTCACTTTGACGCCAAGGACCACGCCGCGCTGTGGCGCAAGTCCCTCACGGAGAAGGGCCGCAACTGCGCCGAGCTCAAGCTGCAGGTCGCGGTGCTCGACAAGGTGCGCATGGGCTGGGATACTCTCATCGGCAAGGTGCCGAACTGGCAGGGCTTTACGGACATGCTCTTTGCCAACCGTGAGGTGCAAGGACGGACCGCCGTGATTCAGCTGGACCGCAACGCGGGCAAGGTCGAGGTTGAGGTCTCGTGGGTTCCCGAGCGCCTGGTCATGCATGCGCTTGTCTCAGTGCAGAGCAAGATGCGCGCCAAGCTTGCGCAGGCGCGCTACAGGCTCCTGCGCGACAAGCACCGGAAGGCCACGGACATCCAGCGCCGTGTGCGCGGCCATCTGGACCGCAAGTCGTACAAGGACCTTCTGAAGGACCAGGCTGCGCGTGCCGGGTCAAGCAGGACGGCCACCGTACCGGCGCCGAGGTCCTCGGTGTTTATTGCTGCCGGTGACGAGGCCGGTGACGAGCTCTTGGCCCCCTCGACGCAGGACGAGCAGCAGCAGCAGCAGCAGCAGCAGCAGCAGCAGCAGCAGGCCATCTCTGAGGAAGAGGCTGCTGTGCGCCTGCAGAGGCTCGCGCGCGCCAACCTAGCCAAGCGCGAGAAAGCCCGTCGTCACGCTGCAAAGCAGCAACGCGATACTGCGGCGACAAAGCTGCAGGCTGTGTACCATGGAAGCTTGGGCCGCGGGCCGTCGACGGCGCTAACACACGAGGATCTGCAGGCGCGCTCGGCTCTCGCCAGGAATGCGAGCCGGCAGGGAGCAAGCTGCCCGAGGACCTCCACGTCGATACGGTGTCCGTCCGCCCAATCGCCCTGCATGGCGTGCAAAAGGTGCGCAGCCCCCTGGTAAAGGACCAGATGCTGCTCCGCGCCAGGCTTGAGCCGGTGGCGACGTCCAAGTTTCCGAGAGCAGCGACGCCGAAGGCATGTGGTCGCATGAGTGCGCGCCAATGATTCTTACTGTGCCGTGGGCCGCGACCCGAGTGAGTGGCCCGTGCTCAACGTCACGGTTATGGCCGCCGCGCGTCTTGGGTCCCCGCGCAAGATTGGCGAGTGCTCGTATGCGCTGCTCGAGTGCCTGGGCAACCATGGCCAAGAACGCGATGTGAGCTTGGTGCTGCAGGACGCACACGGCGCGGCGTGTGGGTCGCTGGACGCGAAGATCGTCGTGCACCTTGCCGACCTAAGCAGCATTGCGCCCCAGTACGGGCCGGTGGAAAAGCTCGCGGCGCTTGACGTTGAGGCGAAGGAGAGCAAGCTCGCGTCCTCGGCGGATAGCGACTCGGATGATGACGACTTTCACGAGGGCAAGCTTGTGGAGCAAAAGGCAGCGGCGCGACCAAGCCCGGTGCGGTTTGCCACTCTTGACGGCGCAGAGATGAAGGTCGCAGCACGGGCAGCCCCAAGACTTTGTCAAGAGCATGGAGCGGAGCAAGCGCAAGTGATAGCGAGAGCAGCATCGTAAGCGCGGACACTGACGACGAAAGCGGCGATGAAAGCGACGACGACGACGACGACGTGAGCGACACGAGCCGGGACAGGTCTTTCCAGCCGCGCGCGGCGCCCAAAATCGGATCCGCACGTCGTGGCTTCGCCATCCGCCCATGCGATGTCTCAAGCTCTAGCAGCGTCGCCGACCCAGACCGCCCGATCCCCGCAATCCCCGGGGGGCTTCGCGTCGGCCTCATCCCAGTCTCGGGCACCGCTCAGCCCAAGTCAGCGAGCTCGCCCAACGCCCGTGCCGGGTCCCCGCAGCCAGCAGGCTCGCAGCAGGGCTCGCACGCGACCTCTGGGTTCCTCTCAGAGGACGACGCGGAGCTGACCGACATGCTCGACCAGTACCGCAAGACGAACCCGAGCGAGGGCGACGTGAACAAGCTCCTTGGCGAAAAGTAGGCAAGAATCTGTTTGAGCTTTAGCTGGCGAGTAGTTGATCCAAGCTGTCGGCCGGCCTCTCGTCCAGCGCGCGCAAGACCGCTGCGCGCTGCGCGATCCCACGCGGCGAGGTGGCTCGTCAAGGTCTGGTTCATCGCGTTGCCGAATGGCAAAGGCCATTCCGGCATCGCGGTCGACTGCGAATGGCGCCGCCCAACGGACACCGGACGATCGATAGGTCGATCGATCCGTCCATCCATCCGAGCCTGGCCTCGGTCGCGTCGGTGGAGGCCGCGATGGAGATGCTCTGGATGGCGACCGCGCCCAGGCGTGGCGACACGCGGCAAGAGGTCGAGGGCGGTCGCGCCATGGCAGCACATCGGCGGGGAAAGAAGAGTAGCGCCTCGGTGGCAGTGGGCCAGTGCCTCCGCGAAGGCAAGCCAGGCCCTCAACAAGCGGCAGCCGCGTGCGGCCGCGGCGCATATCGTCGCAGATGGCGGCCACTGCAGTCATCGTGGCGCCAAAGCCGAAACGGCCCGTGTCGGCGCGGGACCCTGTGATCAACAAGCTGTACACGTCCAGTACGAGCGAAAGCGCATCGACGCGGACTGCCAGTCGCTGAAGAATCGCATCAAGCTGCTGCAGCTGGAGGAAATGCGACTTGGCAAGCGCATCGACAAGACCAAGGAGAAGGCCAAGACGCTCAAGAAGGTCCGAAACCGTCGGGCCCACGAAAGCGTCGCCGAGGCAACCAGCGCCAAGAACGACATCCAGGAGCGCAAGGACAACAACGTCGTGCGGCGCGAGGTGGGCCGCGTGGCGCGCAGCACGCGACTCTGCCGGCTTGAGCGCGACAAGCAGAGCAAGGTCAAGGCTCTCAAGACGCAGAGTCTCAAGATCAAGTCGGAGCTGGCCAAGCGGCGGCGGCGCGACGAGCTCGAGGCGGCTGCGAAGCGCGAGCGCATTCTCGCCGAGAAGGCCGAGGCCCGGGAGCGGCGCCAGGCCGCCGAGCGCGCGCGGGGAGCGCGCCCGCGCAGCGCTGCACGAGCGACTCGCAGCCGAGGAGAAGGCCAAGCGCCAGCGCCAAGCTGAGCTGCAGCGCCTCGAGCAGCTCGAGCAGGCTTGTCTGACCCGTTTGCAGGCCAAGTCCGCGCAGCAGCGCAAGGCCCGCGAGGCCCTCGAGGCCACGCTAGCCGCCTCGGGCACCTGACTAGGGGTCGCGCGGTCTGGCGTCAGCGCAGGACGGCCACAAGCTCAACAAGCCGCGACGACCTCCAGCTCGACGACGGCCTCCAGCCGGAGCTCCGAGCAGGCGGCGCCTTCCAACTCGCCGGCGTGCGCCAAGCACACCGCGGTCCACGATCCAACCTCAAGGTCGACCTTTGGCCGCCACCACCGCGTGGGCACGTGGGTGGGTTGACGGTGACGGGAGGCGGCAGTGTCAACAGCTCAGACCTGCGGGGTGACGACGCGCCTGAGCCGCTTGGCAGACGGCGCCTTGTGAAGCGCGGGGGCGCACTCGATCGATGTCTGTGAATGCACAAACTCTTTGTTGCCTCCATCATCTGCGATCCTCCAACCTCGAGCACACCGGCGCGGCGCCCCCCCATGTTTTGTCCGGTCCGCGCCCACCTCACGCGAGCTGCGCATGTGTGTTTAGTGTCAGCGGAATAGGTGCGGCGCGATATGGGCTAAACTGGCCCAAGACAGATCCTTTCCGAGGACGAGCAGACGAGCACGAGCACGATGGGGGACGCCAAGAAGCAGGAGGATGACGCGCGCGGGCGCTCGGGGTCGGTGAACTCGACCGGGTCGGCCGGGTCGGCCAAGAAGCGCAAGGTGTCGTACGTGACCCTGACGTCGCACCCGGGCGTGGGCATGACCCCCCTGCCGATCAAGTGGGGCGCGGCCGACCCTGCCGAGCGCGGGCCGGTGTGTGCACCGGGCAGCAGAACAAGGTGCGGAACGCCATCGGCGCCCACGGTGGCTCGTACTGCGTGTACCGCGCGCTGGCCATCGCGTCGAACGCGCTGGACCCGGACTACAAGCCCAACTTTACCAACACGCAGCCCGCGGCCAAGATCGGCCCGTTCCCGCAGTGGGGCCAGCCAGAGAAGATGGTGACCATCGACCCCTTTGGCCGTGGCCCACCGTGTTTAGCAAGCAGATCGCGGAGGGCGTGGACGCTCGCCCGACCATCGCCATCACCAAGGCGCACGTCGACTTTCCCGAGGTCAAGGAGGCCGTGCGCGTCGGTCGCCTCAAGCCGGACGGCAAGATTCTCACCAAGGATGGCCAGGTCAACGTGACCAAGGCTGCCATCGAGCCGGTCTGGTACCTTCCGGGCGTCGCCAAGCGCTTTGGCGTGACCGAGGAGAAGCTCCGCGACCTGCTCTTCCGAGAGACCAACGGCATGTACCCCGAGCTGCTGACGCGGACGGACCTCAGCATGTTCCTGCCGCCCATCGGCGGCCTCACGATCTACATCTTTGGCGATGTGGACGCCATCACCAACCCGGACAAGAAGCTGGCCGTGCGCGTGCACGACGAGTGCAACGGCTCGGACGTGTTTGGCTCGGACATCTGCACGTGCAGGCCGTACCTGGCCCACGGTATCGAGGTGGCCATCGAGACCGCGCAGCAGGGTGGTGCCGGTGTCATCATCTACTTCCGCAAGGAAGGCCGCGCGCTTGGCGAGGTGACCAAGTACCTGGTCTACAACGCGCGCAAGCGCCAGGAGGGCGGCGACAAGGCGTCCGAGTACTTTAACTGCACCCAGAACGTCGCGGGTGTGCAGGATAGCCGCTTCCAGGCTCTCATGCCGGATGCGCTCCACTGGCTGGGCATCACCAAGATCGACCGCTTCGTGTCCATGAGCGACATGAAGTACGACGCGATTGTGGGCAGCGGCATTGAGATCGTCGAGCGCGTGCCCATCCCGATGGAGCTTGTGCCCAAGGACGCGCAGGTGGAGATCGCTGCCAAGGTCTTTGCGGGCTACGACGGCGGCAGTGTACAAGGTGACCGAGGACGATGTGAAGAATGTCACGGGCCGCTCTCGCGAGGAGATGGGCGTCTCCGAGACCTAAACGAATTCATGGCGAGGACGATTCACAGCAACTCGAAACATTTTCTTGCTTGTTTGCTCGATGATTCTTCGTTGACCTTGAGCGATGATCATCATCAGTCCCAATACGACCAGCACGGCGACGGCGACAAGCCGCAGGTCTTGATCGTGGTCGTGGTCGTGGTCGTGGTCGACGTCGCCGCCGTTGCCGCCAGCGACGGGGCCCTTTTTTTTGCTTCCCTCCCCCCAATTAAAAGGCTGGTGTCGATCAAGAGCGCATTCGCTTTAGCTCGGCGTAGCTGCGCGGGCCCAGGGCCCCGTGCTGGAGCCTAAAGGCGTCGTAATTGCGCAGCGCGCTGCGCAGCAGGTCGCTTGCGCCCTCGTCGCTGCGCGACATGGCCTGCAGCGCCTCGACCTCGTCCAGGATTTGGTCTTCGGGTTTCTCGGGCGCCGCTTCGACCGGCCTCTCTGGCGGGCGCCGACTCCGTTTGGCCTTTTTTGGCCTCGGCCTATTGGTCGTGGCCGCCGCTCGGACTGCCTTGTTGTGTGGCTGTTTGCGCAGCTGTTTGCCTTTGGCCTTGCGCAGCTGCTGCTTTGGCTTGCGTGGCGGCACGTGCTCGCCAGCCTCGAGCCGCTCGAGCCGCGCTTGCTCCGCCGCGAGAGCGCGTTCAATGCGCTCAAGTTCAGAGGTCGGAGGCCGCTGCGACCGAACATACTGCTCGGTGGCAGCTTTCTGCAACGCAGCCCGGTCGATGGTAGCATTGGCGCGCCGCTCGCCCTGCTGCCGGCGCCGCATCTTGCGCGCGACGCGCTCGCGGTCCGAGGCCTTTAGCGCCCGCACGAGCTCCAGGTATTCGATGGACCCGCTGCGGTCCAAGTCAATCTTGTGGAGGACCAGTTTGGCCGTTCCCGCGGCCTTGCCGGGCGCCATGCCCAGGCGCTCAAGCACGGCACGGAACTCTGCGGCGTCGATCGTCCCGTCGTCGCTGAGGTCAAGTTCGCGAAAGAGACCGATGAACCGGGCCTTGTCTCGCGTAAGCTCGGCCTTGAGAAGGCGCATGGCCTCGTCCAGGTCGCGCAATTGCTGAACGGCCCTGCGCTGGCCTTCAGCAGTCATCCCGCCCCGCGAGGCGGCCTTCCAGGTGTGCAGGGCCATATACAGCTTGGGCTGGGCCAGACGGCCGACCACTCGGGCCGGCATCCGGTCTCTCAGCGATTCGTAGTGCCGGGTGGTTGTGCGCTTCCGCAGCAATTGCGCTTGGCGATCCTCGCGCCGGAGAAGCTCGACATTCGCCTCTGGGGCGTCGCGCACAACACGATACAGCTCCTGATACGCGATGTGCCCGCTCCCATCGTCGTCGATGCGCGAAAACACCTCTATGGCCTGGGCAGGCGTGATGTCGAGCTTGAGCGAGCCCAGCATGGCAGCGAATTCTTCCTTGGATACCAGGCCGTCATCCGAGGTGTCCACCTCGTCGAACGCGCCCTTTAGGCGGTTCTTGCCGTCTTCAAGCAGTAGCTTGATCCTCGCACAGGCCAGATCGAAAACGGAGAGGTCGGCGGACGAGGAGCCCGCGGGCTTGCTCGCCTTTCGCTTTTTGCTTCGGGGAGGTGCCTTGGACGACGCCGCCTCGAGCGCCTCGTCTGCCACCTGACCTCCCTCGAGTAACGACGCATCCGTGAGCGCCTGCAAACTCTTCTGGTCTCGCAGCTGGATCGTCTGACGCTGCTTTGCACGCAGCAACTGCACGCGAAGGCGCTGCTCCTCCACGCGGTCCTTTCTGCCCATCCTAAACCTTGGGTTGACCTTGGCCTGCACGGCCATTTCCTTCTCGAATCGCTGCAGGCGCTTGCGTGCGTCCCACACGGCAAAGCTGGCGCAGCAGTTGCGCTTCCGGTCTTCGCAGCGCAGCGCCTCGAGGCGCGCCACGCGCCGCGCCTCCGCCGCCCGCTCGCGCCGCTGCCGGCGTTTCTGCTCGCGCCACTCCAAGACCTCCTCGTGCGAGAGAGCCTTCTTGCACGCCTCCTTGCGCGCATCGCGCAGCACCTCTTGCACGGTCGACTTGCGCTTGTACCACCTCTCCGGATAGGCGGGCTGCTCGCCGCGCAGCGGCACGATGCGCCGCACAACCTCGGGGCTCTTTGGCGACAGCGGTTCTAGCGGGGCGCGCAGGCACGTCATCTCATCCGTAGGCCTCGCCAGCGGCTTGATCTCGCGCGGGCGCCGCGTCTTGCCGTGCACCGCGTCCCTGGCTTGACGCACCGGCACGAGGCCAGGTCGCAGTCTGGGCTCGCTCTGCACGTGCTTGCTGCATCGCCTGCTGGCCAGCACGTGCTCGGCGTGCTTGAGGCTGGTCGACCTCGCGGCCATCGTCGTGGCAAGCAGCACCGCCGTGGCGATGTCGACCACGCCCCGGCGCGTCTGGCCAACCGGATCTTTACCTTCTTGGTGCCATCACCATCACCAGAGCCGCATGGTGCGCGCTGGCAGTGGGCGCGAGGGAGCCGCGGGATGCTGGACCTGGGTGCCGCTGGACAGGCCATGACGGGAGCACAGCCCGCGGCCGCTGGCGGCGGCCGCGCGGCCGCTGGCGGCGGCCGCGCGGCGGCCTCGTCGAGCCGTGGCGACGCGTTTCGCGCCATGGTCGAGTATGCGGATGGTATTCGCGACGTGCAAGTCGAGATGCTCGGCCCGCAGGCCTGGGATGCGCAGACGGCGCGCGAGGCGCTGCGCGATCACGGAATGGTCTGTGTGCGCGGGTTTCCCGGGCCGAGGCCGCGGCGCTCGCGCTGCGTGGTGCGACGCCGGCGGGGGAGCGGCGAGACGAGCACTGCCCCAAGGCGGCGCACCTTGCTGGCCTGGTGGCGGACATGATGCGGCAGTGCCGGCCCGAGCTAGGCCAGGCGCGGCACTGCTTTCGCAGCCTGTACCAGCGCTGGCCGCAAGACGGGGACAAGGCGTACGCGCGCCACGTCCACCGCGACCTGGACGAGCGCGCCGTGGACAACCTGAGAGGCTTGAAGGCGCGCAGCGCGACGCGCACGTCAACTTCTGGGCGCCGCTGGCCCCCGTGGAGAGCGACCCACTCGCGCTCGTGCACCCGGACACGGTCCACGAGGGCGAGGTGTGCGGCTTCAAGCAGCTCGAGTTTGACCGGACGGGCCTGCGCGCCGCGCCGCCGCACCGCTGGCGCTGCTTTAGCGGCATGCGTCCCGGCGATCTGCTCCTCTTCGACTCGGCGCGCGTCTTCCACGCGGCTGTGCGCTTTCCAAACCAAATCCAGAGCTCTCGACGCTCTGTGGACGGCCGTCTCTTCTTTATTCGCCCATAACACACAGGCCGTACCGCACTTGCCTCATTTTTTGCAGCTGTGGAACGCGCTGTGTGGGAGAGGGAAGGTACTGCGACTTGAGGGCTTCGAATGTTGACCGCGTGCCACTTGGAGGTCGACTGCTCACCACTCAACTCCACTGGGAAGACACGACCACAAGCAGAGCCGTGAGCCGGGTGGCCGCCGAGATGGGGATGCTGCAGCTAGGGGTGCTCGTGGTCGCGGCGGCGACCTGGTCGACGCAGGTATGGGCGGCGGCCGTGGGAGACTTTCCCGAGCACGCCTCTCTCGTCAGCGTGCATGGCGACTGCGAGGGCCCGCCCCTGATCGTGCTGCGCGTGGACGATGTGCCTGACCATGTGAGCTTCGACCTCGACAGCCCTGTCTTCTTTCCGGGCGACTTTGACGAACGAGGCACCAACTTGCTGAACCTGGTCTTCCAATCGGGCGACCTGCAGAACGCCGTGGAGTTGCTCTTCAGCGACATCGACTTTCCGACCTTTGCCAAGGTGTGGGGCCCGCGGCGCCTGCTGGTCGCAAACAACACGCAGGGCCTTGGGGCCGTGCCCTGGGGCGAGGCTGACGGGTGCTTGGACCTCAACGCAGCAAAGGGGATCTGGTCGGCGATCGAAAACGCCACCGACTCGAGCGGCTGCGCGGCTTGGCCCGACCTGAGTGCGGGGGCCTCGGCAGTCCGCTGCTTTGGAGACGCGCCGCGCGAGGGCCGCCTTGGCGCTGCGCTCGAGTCGCTTGGCGACGCTGCAAGCGAGCTCAAGGAGTTCCGCCTCGGATGGCCCATGGACGGCGAGGTGGTGCCTCGGTCGCTCTTTGAGCTTCCGAACCTCGAACGACTCGACCTGCGCGACGCGGGGCTGTCCGGCGCGCTTCCCAGCGACCCGGCCCTGGGCAAGCTGAAGATAGCTTGGCTAGGGGGCAACAGCTGGTCCAATCCCGAGTGCGTGCCGGATGCTTTCGCCCCATTGCTCCCGCCGGACCCGGTGGAGACGCCGCTCGCGCGCTTTGCCACAACAGCGCGCATGTCTTACGAGTGCATCGTAGGGCAGAAGCCCAAGAGTTCTTCAGACAGCTTCAATTGCTGGCGGGTGCAGATCGGCGCAAGCCCACGCGGAAGCTTTGCCGAAGACGGCCTGGACATCAGCGCCCCCTACGTGAGGCTCACAAACTGCCTCACCGACGCGGGGCCGTCCACGCTTGAGGGCTCTGTGGCCTTCGTTGCCAGCATGGGTGATTGCGCCGGCGTTGAAACGATGGCCAGGTATGCCCAGAACCAAGGCGCCGTTGCGGTGGTCTTCGCCAAGGCGATCCCGATCAGCTCGTTCGCGCCGGCGCAGAACAAGTCCCAGCTTGCTCTGCAGCGCGACATTGTCATTCCGGTGCTGCGCCAAGCCGAGGAGAACGACCTCTTCCTGGACGTTTCGGGCCTTGACCTAGGCGGCGGTGCCACCATCAAGGGCAGGCTGACGCGCAACCTGTGGGAGTCGAGTAGTTCTCTCGCGCAGCGGCAACAACGGGTTATCGGAAACGATCGCTTGGGGAACATGGCCTTCTGCGGCGACAACGCGCGGCTGCAAGGCTTCTTTGGGTACTGCGCGGCGCGGCAGGAGACTCTCGGGTTTCGGATTGGGCTGCTCTGGTGCATGACCATCGCCGGCTTGCTGGTCAACGTTTTGGTTTTCGCAGGTGCGCGCCGCATCCCGCACGGGGTGCGCCGAATGCTCAAGGCCACGCTTGTTGCTACGCAACTGTGCAGCTTTGTGCTCGCGGTGGGGAGCGGCGACTATGTGGCACCCTCTCCATCGGTTGAGATGTTTGTGGCCGCCCCGGTGCAAGCGCTCGGCCTGGTGCCAATGGCGCTCTCCAAGACCATGTTCTGCGCGGGCAGCAACATCAGCCCGGTATGGCTGCAGCTCTTGCTTTTTGCGCTGTGGCTTGTGCTGGCCCCTTTGGCCGCCACACTTCTCGGCCGCGTCCGCTGGCCTGACCTTGAAGGGTCCAAGAGGAAGAAGAAGCGTGCGAATCGCGAGTCGAGCGCGCTCCCCATGCGCTGTGCGGGGATCAACTCGCTAACGTTTCGCGTCACTGTGGCCTGGTGGGCACTTCCTTTCGCAGTGATGCTTGTCGTCGTCATGATTGTCGGGAAAACCGACCTCGAGCGGTACGCGGCCGAGCCCAAGGTTTGGCTGGGCGCCATTGAGAAGAGCCGGCTCGCCAGCTTGATCATGTTCACCATCTGCACCGTGGTGGTCACCGCCCTCATTGTGCCGGACCGCGCTCAAAGCCGAAACGCCCTGCGCGAGGGCACAGAGCATACCCCGACACTGAGGACCCTGCTTCCGCTCGAGCTGCGTCTCTCTGGGCCGCTCGCTTTGGCCACGCTTAGCTTTGTCGTCGCGATCGTGCCGACCGTCGCCGCGGGCTTTGACACGTCGGGATTCGGGAGCAAGGCCATCAAAGAGAACACCACCGTCCTCCCGATCCAGTGCTTCGTGATCATCTGCGCCATTTTCGGCACGATTGTCGTCGCGCTGCGGATGGGTCTGTCGCGGCTGGGGTCTGCCGCGATGGCGGTTCTCTTCTTCCTGCCCGTCGTGGCCATTGCAGTGCTGGAATTCAGCGCGGAAGAGGGGCTCGCTTCGGCGAGCACCGCCGCGTGCATCGCCGTTTTCGTGACGATCCCGTTCGGCGCCCTCTTCGCGGTGCTATTCAGGAACCAGGACCACGGCCTGGACGCGCAAGCAGCGGAACGTTATCGCCTGCGCGCCCTGGCGGCCGCTGGCGACCCGGAGGTCGCCGCCGGGCTGCCAGCGATTTTTCGAATGCAGGCCACTCGGGACACCCTCGAGGCGTACCACAATGCGCTGCTTGGCGCCCTTGGTGGGGTCACCCGCACCAAGTCTTCGCGCCGTCGCCAAGGCATCGCGTGCGTCGTGCCGTGCTGCGGAGTGCTGGGCTATTCTTGTGCCGCCATTCTCCCGGGCCTGACTGCCGTCTACATTGGCTTTGGCGCTGCGACGGTCTGCGTCGCGCTCATTTCGCTCGCCGTGCTTCGCATCTCACGCGAGGACCCCTTTGAGCAGAGCCGCGGCCAGTCAGCGACGCCTATTCGGCTCGTGCGCATCGCGACATTCCGCGCGGCGGTGCAGGACTTTGTGAAAACCCACGGTCGCGTTCCGCGCCTGGACGAGCTCAAGCTGCAGACCGAGACCACCAACTTTGGAGAGTTTGTGTTCGTCAGCCACAAGTGGTTCGACCTCGACTCTGCGGACTCGCCGGAAGGCGCGCTGACGCGGGCGCTGTACCTGATCACCGGCCGCACCTCCGTTAAGGCGAGCTGGGGCGAGCTGGGCGAGCGCCCGGGAAAACGGACTCAGGACTCGTGCGGGCGCTGATGGACGCGCACGTCGAGGCGGACACCGAGTACATGTGGGTGGACACGTTTTGCGTCGACCAGACCTCGGCCGAGACCATCACGGCCGACATTCGCGCCATCCCCGACATCCTCTTGCAGGCCCGCGAGTCGGTCCTCATGGCGTTTGAGCCGGACGTGTACTGCGCCAGCTTTTGGTGTTGCGTGGAGGCCGCCTTCCTGTCCTTCCGCAACACACCGCTCATCGACCTGACCCTTCTGAACCAGGGCGCGAGCGCGGAGGTGAAGCACGACGCGCGCGTCGCCGTCTCGCTCATTGACCAGAGCATGCTTCGCTTTGAGTCTTATCGCGACGAGACAGAGATCCAGACGCTGCTACGCTCCCTGGTGCGGCCGCTGCTGCAGCCAGGGGCCCTGACGGACACGCAGTGGATCAAGCTGGCCTCGCTCTACAACGCCCTCGCGCAGCGCGCCAACATGGCCTCCTCGAACAGCTCCGACCAGAGATTGCCCACCTTTGTCCGCGACGGCCAGGTCCTCCTGGGTCAGCAGGACAGCGTGGACATCTTTGTCCCGTCCTGCTGCGCCAAGCGCGATCCCGGCTTTTTGGCGCAGAGCACGGCGGATCTCGACGGCTCTGGCGTGAACATGAACAAGCGCTTTGTCGTCAGGGCGGCGGCGCAGCCCGCAACAGGCGTGGGCGCGGTTGGCGCGCAAGCCCAGCCGCGACTCGTGCAGCCGCAGCCGCAACAGCCGCTGCAGCCACTGCAGCCGGGGCAGCAGGTGATGCTCTTGACGCCCGCGCAAGTGCAGGCTCTGCAGGCACAGGGTATCAAGGTCCGGCCTCAGATGTGATCAACCAGCTAGAGCTAGATGCCGATCTTGATGTCGATGGAACGGAAAGTCCTTTTGGGGACGTGCTGATCGATCGATCGATCGTCGATCGCGCGAGGATGATGGCGACCGACGACGAGGAGAGCGGCACCAATCCGACCTCGCTGCTGGGCGACGGCGTGGAGGTGCGCGCGCAGCTGCAGAGGATCAAGGAGCAGGTCGAGGTCGGGCCCAAGTGGCTCAAGCTGTTCGCAGTCGCTGTGTGCGGCATTGCGGCAGTGTACGATGTGGTGTCCATCTTTGCCGAGCTGATCAAGCTGGAGCCCTTCCAGATGATCAACACGGCGTACGCGGGCACGTTTGCGGCCTTTGGCGCCGCGCTCGAGCTGCAGCAGAGCTTTCTTCCCGACTTGCGGCGCTGGGTCAACGTGTGGATCAAGGTGCTCAACCGCACGTGGGGCAAGGGCGTGTTCCACCTGCTGACGGGCGGGCTGCACATTGCCATCCGCAGCACGTTTGGCTACGTCGTGGGCATTGGGCTCGTGCTCAGCGGCATCGCGGCGCTTCTCGTTTCGCGGCACGCGGGCTCCAAGCTCGGCGCGCTTCACGCCAAGATCGTGGCGGGGCACACCGAGGACATGGTCTACGTGCGTCAGGTCTTCAACCGGCAGGACACGGACCGCTCGGGGTACCTGACGTGCGCAGAGCTGGCCAGCGCCGCCAAGGAGCTGGGCACCGAGTTTACGGCCGGCGAGCTGGTCGCCATCTTTGACTACCTGGACTTTGACGGCGACGGCAAGTTGAGCTACGACGAGTTCGAGGCTTTCTGGCGCGGCAGCGACCGCATCGCCTGGGAGCGCGTCCCGCTCGTGTGAGTGAGGATGCGCAGGCCGCTTGGTCCTTCTCGAGATGGATCTTTTGTTCTGCGTTGTTGTTGGGTTGGGTTGGGCCGCAGCGCGCGGGAGTGCGGACAGCTGTTACCGCGGTCGAGGATGCGTCGCCTAGCGCTGCCCGTAGTGGACCTCGCTGCGAGCGAGGCCAAGATCGCCACCACGCTGCGCGCGGCCGCCATCGAGCACGGCTTCTTTTACTTGCAGGGCCATGGCATCTCGAGAGCGCGGTTCCGAGAGACGTTTGGCGCGTTGGAGGGCTTCTTCGCGCGACCCGAGCAGGACAAGCTGGCGCTGCACAAGTCGCGCACGGGCAACTTTCGCGGCTACATCGGTCTCTTTGAGCAGGGCGACTATGGCGTCGACGAGACGGATCAGCGCGGCAAGGCCGGCGAGCCAGCCAAGCCCGACCCGCTCGACTTTGTAAGTGGCGCGGCTCTAGGCTAGCTAGAGAAAGTGAGCTAGTGGCACGAGAGGGGCGCGCTGCTGACGGGCCTGGCGGGCGCGGCGCAGAAGGAGGTCTTCCATATTGGCACCGAGCTTGCGCCGGACCACCCGCGGTACAGCGACGTGCTGTACTCGGCCAACGTGTGGCCGGCCGGCGACGCGGACTTTCGCGCGAGCATCGAGGCTTACTATGGCGAGGTGTTCGGCCTGTCCAACACGATGCTGGAGATGTTTGCTCTGGCGCTCGAGGTCGACCGTGACTTTTTCCTGTCCGCCTCGGTCGAGACGCCCATGGTAAGCGGCGGCGGCGGCGGCGGCGGCGGCGGCGGCGGCGGCACCGCGACAAGGCACTGACGCGCAGAACTCGATGAACTGCGTCCATTACCCGCCCATGACTAAATTTCCTGGCGAGCCCAGCGCCGACCAGCTCGGCATTGGCGCGCACACAGACTTTGAGGCCTTTACGCTCCTGGCGCAGCACGGGCCCAAAGACCCGTGCCTGGACATCTATCTCAACGGTGCGTGGACCCGTGCCGCCCCTGGAGGACACTTTTGTCGTCAACATTGGCGACCAGCTCTCCCGCTGGACTGGCGGGCTCTTCCGCTCCACGGTGCATCGCGCCCGCAACCACGCGACGCAGGACCGCACCTCGATCGCGTTCTTTCGCGCGCCAGACTTTGACGCGATGATCTCGTCAGAGCGCGTTCCTGGTGGCGTAGAAGAGTACGCGCCGGTGCTCGCCGGCCAGCATATGCTCGACCGCATCGAGCGTGCCAACAAGCCTTTGCTCTGAGTCGTCCAGCCGCGTGCGCGGCCTTGATTCGCGCCAATGGGGCCTCTGATTGAGGGCGCCTGAGCTTGCAGGTTGCCAACTCCTTGTGCTCGTGCGTCAGCTGTCACATGTCAATCCCACCTCGCCTGATCGTCAGCAGAGCTGGGCCAGCGCCGAGCAAGATCGGAGGGAGTGCGAGATGGCGTCCGACCTCGACCTCTCGGACCTCGACGACCCGCTGATCCCGCGGGCGCGAGGCGGGCGCTTGGCGCGCGTGCTGCAGAAACCACGCTGCCTCGGCTGCCTCGGAATCGGGCTCCTTCTGGCAGTGGCGCTCGGCATCGCGACGCCGCTTCTGATCGAGGCGCAAGTGCGCGACGGCCGAGGGGATGTGGTGGACTCGGAGCACGCGAGCGGCTTTGAGCAGTTTGCGAACCGCGGCAAAGACGGGCGCAACACGATGGAGTTTTACTTTTTCAACCTGACCAACCCGCACGAGGTGCTCAAGGGCGCGCGGCCGCACGTCGAGGAGCTCGGGCCGTGGGTGTACGACAACCAGGTGCGCGGCGACTTTGAGTGGGACAGGGACGCGGACACGCTGGCGTACCGCGAGCACACCTATTATGTGTTCAACCGGGAGGACACGCTGACACGCACAGCAGGAAGGTTTGGCGACGACCGCGTGCCGATCACCACGCTCAACATGCTGTTCTTGGGCATGGAGGCGCAGGTGGGCAAGCCGTACTGGCACATCGTGTGCGATCTGCTGCTGTGGCGCAACGACTTTGACCGCCTGTTCGCGCGGCGGACCGTGGTCGAGTACATCACCGGCTACGCCGAGTCCGTGCACGTGCCCATGTTGGGGCACATCCCGATAAAGTTTCCGGGCCTGTACCCCAACCTGACGCGCGAGGAGGACCCCAACTGGCAGACCAAGTCGCGCATGCGCGTGGGCGCCAAGGACTGGAAGGACGCGTACGAGTTGGTGCAGTGGCGCGGCATGGAATCGGTGCGCATCGAGTGCCCCTGGGGGACGAACCCGCTTCCGGGCGGGCAGTACTGCCCGCACCACTTTCCCTGCTGCCGCAAGCACAAGTTGCTGACACCAGACGAACCGGTGCCGGTCTGGGGCACGGCGACGGTGCCGGGTGCGTGGGACGCGGACGCGAACCGCGTCCACGGGCGCAACGGTGAGCAGTTCCATCCAGGCGTGAGCAAGAGCGACGAGCTGATCATCTTCAACGACATCATATGGCGTGCGCTGCGCTTTGTGAACAAGGACGGCGAGGAGGCCGTCCACAAGGGCGCATGCTGCGCTTCACGCCGGCGGACGAGACCTTTGCCAACGCGACCGAGGTGCCGGGGAACGCGCGGTACTACCAGTTTGGTCCGCGGGGTCTACTCGGCAACTTGTCCATGATCGAGGAAGGCTGCGAGCTGTTCGCGTCGCTGCCCACTTCCTTGGCGCCGACCCCAGTCTGAGGGAGGGCGTGCGCGGCCTGCGGCCGGATCCGCGCAAGCACCGCATGCAGATCGACGTGGAGCCCACGCTCGGGCAGACCATGGTGGAGCACGTCCGGGCAGGTAAACGGGCAGCTGAGCACGGCGAGCGCTGGGGCCTGGACGACTGGTTTCCGGCGGTGCGCCACGGCACGCTGGTGCCCATCGCTTGGTTTGACCAGGTTTCGGAGATCAACGACGCGGGCGCGGACGACTTTAAGCAAATCTACACGGCGCGCGCGGCGCAGCGCTGGTGCGCGCGGCGATTGGAGGCGTGCTTGGTGCCCTGCAGGCCGCCATACTGGTATGGGCGGGCCGGGAGCGCCTGCGGCAGCGTCGCGACGTGGAGCCCGACTTGACCTGACAACAGACCCCGGCCGACGCGGGGGGCGTGCGCGAACGCATCATACGCACGCACGCGCACGCGTGTGCCTTTGCGCGCGGCTACGCACAAGGCTGCTTGGGCGCGGGTCGGGGAAGAGGCGCGAGCTGACGGCCGCAAACTTGTCCAGCGTGGCGATAGCCTCTCCCGACTGCAGCTTGGCCAGGGCCGCCCGCATCCCCTCCTCGATGGAAGGCGCGAGCCCGCTTACGTACAGCACGGCGCCCGCGTTAAGCGCAATGGTTTCAGCAATGGGCCCCTTGGCCGCCTCGCCGCCGGCGAAGATGTTGCGGATGGCCGCCGCGTTCTCCTCCGGCGACCCGCCCTTGAGGTCGGCGATCTCGCACTTTGCCAGCCCCATCGCCTGGGTCCACTTGCAGCTTGCGTACGCCGCCCTCCCGCGTGATCTCTCGCGCCTCGGCCACGCCGACGCTTGCAAGCTCGTCCAGCCCGCAGCAGTGGACCACCAGCGCGTGCTCGGCGCCCAGCGCGTGAACCGCCTCGGCATAGGTGTCAAGCAGACTGGGCTTGTACACGCCCAGCATGAGGTGCTTGGCGTCGGCCGGGTTGAGCAACGGCCCCAGGATGTTGAAGACCGTGCGTATCTGCAGCGCCTTGCGCACGGGCACGACGTGCTTCATGGCCGGGTGAAACTTGGGCGCGAACATGAACGCGATCCCGGCTTCGTCCAGGCACGCCTTGATGTGATCGGGCCCCAGGAGCTTGATGCCCAGCTTCTCCAGCACGTCCGACGACCCGCTTCGGCTGGAGACGGACGTGCTGCCGTGCTTGGCCACGCTCGCACCGCACGCCGCCGAGAGGATGGCGGCCGAGGTGGAGATGTTGATGGTGTCGTGCCCGTCGCCGCCCGTGCCCACGACGTCCACCACGCTGCGCCCGACGTCGACGCGCTCGGCGTGCTGCATGACGCCAGCCAGCGCGGCGATCTCCGCGCGGTCTCGCCCTTGGCGGCTAGCAGCGCGAGGAAAGCGGTCTGCACGTGCTCAGCCTCGCCAGTGGCGATGGCCTCCATGGCCCCGCGCGCCATCTCGGCGCTGAGGTCCTCGCCGCGCACCAGCTGCTCGAGCACCTCGCGCATCGCCATGATCGCCTTCTCGCACGTCGTCGTCGACCTACACGTCACCTTCGGCCAACCTCTGAAGATACGCGCGCACCAAGGAGCTGTGCTTGCGGTCGGCCTTCTCGTGGCCGAGCGTGGCGCAGCGCCACGCCAGCCGGGCACGGCGAAGGCCTGCCTTGCTTGGCGCGGCGGGACGGTGCGCCATGCTGTTTGCTTTCCGCTATTCGAGCTCTTGCTATCGCTGTGCTTGGTCAAGAAGGCACTCGGCTAGTCGCCGCTTTAGGAGGCCGCGGAATTGGGCGCGGGCGGCGGCGTGGGTCTGCCAGTCCGGGCTGCCGGCAAGAAGCTCGTCTTCGTCCAGTCGCTCTGCCGCCGCCACCGCAGCGGCTGCTTCTGGTGCTCCTGCTGCAGCGGGCGGGGGCTCTAGCGCGGTGCCACGCACGCGGAGATACGGGTAAGCGCTAGCCCACTCGTGCGCCGAGGCCGGCGTGGTCAGCGCGTATGACATGCCGTCGCGCAGGAAGGCGCCCTCGGCCCGCAGGGCGTTCAGCTCGTCTTCCTCGCTGACATCCTGCGGACCCTCGCCCTCCCCCCGCTGTGCCTCGCCATCGCCAAAGGCAATGGCCTCGAGTCGCTCGAGCTCAGCCGCCACACGGCCCTCGGCCTCGAGGTTGAGCGCGGCAAGCTGCTGCTCAAAGGTCGGCGCCGCTTGCCCGCATTCGCCCAGCTCGGCATCATCCACAGCTGCGGGCGCAGCCCAGCCCCAAGCCGCGGCTACCGAGCCGCCGGCCATCAGACCATCCTCGAGCGGCGCCGCCTCCCGCCGCCCGCCAGCGGCGCCGAGGTCGGCCTCGTCGTCGCTCTCCTCGTCGCATCGCCACACGACCGTCGCCATCGGCGGCGCGGTTGGTTCCGTATTGGTTCGTATTCCGTTCCGACTAGACCGTGCATTCGGAAACGCATTTCACGGTCTCCGCGCACGCGCTTGCCGCGCGTTTATTTAGCGCGTGACTACGCAAAACCGGTAGGTCCTAATGTCCAGTTTCGCGCTGATGGTGGGCATGGCCTACGCGCAAGCAGCACGCGAAGATACGGGCTCAAGCACGCGCGTTTGCGAGCATCGCCCTTTGGCCCCAGTTGGATTTCGACGGGTCCGGTTTCCGCCGATCCTTGCGAGACCGTCTCCAGTCATATGCAAGTCACATGCAATGACTGGCGCTGTGTGAGTGCCAGACATGCGCGCGACATGCACGATGTCATTGGACCACTGCGGGGCGTCTTCGCCAGTGATTTGCCAACACGTCCCCACCAGTCGTCGTCATCACCCGATCCATCGCCCTTTGCTCGCGAGTCCAGTTGTTGTTGTTGTTACCTCGCGTCATCTCTCTCGCGTGTGGAAGAGCTAAGCCAGGTTCGCGAGGCCAGCCCAGCTCCGCGCTGCCTCTGGCACGGGCGTCGGCCACGTCGAGCAGCGGCCTCGCGCAGCGGCCGCCTGGACGATAGCAGCAGCGTGGCCAGTGGCAGGCAGACGTCGCGGCTGAAAAAGCTCGGCGCGTCCTTTGGGCGAAAGGGCAAGGCGACGCTGCTGGCAAAGTCGCGCACGCTGCTGAGCAAGATGCAGGAGAAGCGGTCGTCGTCGTCGCGGAACATGGTGTTCAAGAGCCTGCTCAAGTTTCGAAAGGACCAGGCGATGCCCATCGAGGACGACTTGTCCGTGGAGGCCGCGAGCCAGGCGAGCGAGCCAGGCGAGCAGCGCAAGCCCAAGAAGCCGCGGTCGCCGTCGTTCGTGCGCGGGTCTGCGTGGAAGCGCACGTCATCGGACTCTAGCCTGTCCTCTCGCGGGTCGCAGGAGGCGAGGGAGTCCGCGACGCGGCACAGCAGCTCTCGCGACTCGGCGCGACGCAGCGGCAAGCGCAGGTCGGTGCGCAGGTCGGGGCGGCACGAGGGCCACACGCACGGGGCGGGCGCCGAGGAAACCAAGCGCTGCTCGGAGCGGCGCATGACGACGGTGGGGCTGACCAGCGACGACGGGTTGCTGACCCGCGCGGAGGCACTGTCCTTTAGCAACCGCTACTCGCTGACGCGGTCGCGCAGCCAGACCGCCGAGGAGGTGCTCGGGCGCAACTCGATCAGCGTCAAGAGCCTCGTGCGGCTGGCGCGGCACGGCGACGTGGACAAGGTCGTGGCGCTCGTGGAGAGCGACATGCTCTCGGTCGACGCGAGCCTGGAGGACGGCAAGACCGCGCTGATTGCGGCCGCTACCCACGGGCACACCTCCACGGTGGTGGCCCTGTACGGCCTCAACGCCGACCTCGAGATGGCCGACGCCAAGGGCAACACGGCGCTCATCCGCGCCGCGAGCCGCGGCCACCTGGAGGTCGTGCTCACGCTGCTGTCGTGCGGCGCCGAGTCGGGCAAGCGCAACAGCAGCGACGAGACGGCGCTTATCGCCGCCGCTCTGCAGATTGCCGGCGCGGAGGACAAGCGCAAGTTCCAGGAGCTGCTGGAGATCGTGCGCACCTTCTTCGAGCGCGCCAAGCCGGGGCCCAAGGCAAAGTACATCGACGAGTGCACGGCGGCGGACGTGGAGCGGGTCCCGGACGCGGCCACGCGCGTGCTGCTCGAGGAGTGGTCGCACGCGCGCGTCAAGCACAAGGACCTGCACATGCCGACGTACCCGACCTTCAAGGGGCAGCGCAACAAGCTGATCGCCTTCTTTGACCAGTCGCACCAGCGGCTGGACGTGTTTGGCTGGGTGAAGGTCACGCTCCTGCTTTTGTTTATCGTGTACGACACCTACCAGCCGCACTTTTCAAACACGTACACCACCTTGGCGGTGTACATCGCGCTCTACCTGGGCGCGTACTCGCTGTAACTCGAACAATATGACTACTAGATGACGCCCTTGCTCTTGAGCACCTCGGCGAACCGCGTCTTGCGGCTCTTGCCCGTGCGCGGCTTGGCGTCCATCAGGTCGTGCGCGCTCCACCCGCGCGAGGAGGTCTTGTTTTTGTTTGGCTGGTTCCACGCCACAAACGCCTTGGAGGAGAACAGGTCGTCAACGCAGTGCAGCACCACCGAGTCGCCCGCGACCTCGAACAAGGTCTC
Source organism: Thraustochytrium striatum (assembly GCA_022244645.1). NCBI lineage: Eukaryota > Bigyra > Thraustochytrida > Thraustochytriidae > Thraustochytrium > Thraustochytrium striatum. The sequence continues at coordinate 1,507,860 of JACDIV010000048.1, forward strand.
GGGGTGCCGCTCGGGCACTTTTCCCACCGCGCGCCGCAGGTTGCACCGCGCCATACTCCCCTCGCACCAGTCCAGCAGCACGGCGTTAGAGCCGAGGCCGCGGTGGAACTCGCACGTTGCCGTCGGGTCCTTGCGCAGCCGCTTGCGGCAGTGCGCACTGCACAGGTCCAGCGAGCAGCCCGGGCAGCAGCGCTCAAAGTCGCACTCTGCACAGCGCGAGGGCTGCACGACCGCCGCGCGGGTCTTGGCGCGCTTGCTCGGCGAGGACCTCCCAGCGGCCATCGTCGTCGTCCTCTTTCCGTTCGGCGAAGACGCCGCAGCACTCGGCGCGGCTGCGGGCTTCGACGAAATCGACAACGCTGCTGCCGCCGATGCTGCCGCTGATGCTGCCGCTGATGCCAGAGCTGCGATGACCGACGTGGTCGGCGTGGGCGCTTCCTCCGCGGCAGCCGTGGCGGGGGCCGCAGCGGCGCCCGTCGCGCCGGCGCCGTTCGCGGGGTCGGCGGCGCGATCCATGCGCCTCGGATGGCCGTGGCCAAGAACACAACAACGACGACGACAAGAGACGGAGGAGGCCAAAGATCCATTCCAGGGAGGTGACGAGGCCGGGCGCGGCCGAGATGCTTCGCTCGGGGCCCACGGCGCTCGCTGCGCTCGGCGCCGGCGCCGCGGCCGCGACGGTGTGCTGGTGGGTGGGCTGGCCCGCCTGGCGCGCGCTCGCCGAGCGCGTGTTTGGGCGGTGGTGCTGCAGAGACCCTTGCGGCATTAAGGGCCTGCACAGCAAGTGGAGACTGCCGAGCCACGTCATATTGCTGCGGCACGGCGAGTCGCTGGGGAACCTCAAGGAGACGGCGTACCGCGTGATCCCTGACCACAAGATCCCGCTGACGGACCACGGCAAGCAGCAGGCGCGCGACGTGAGCAGCGAGATCTTGGACATTATCGGGCAGCGCAAGGTGGTGATCTACTCGCCCTACTCGCGCACCGTCGAGACGCTGGACCAGATCCTCGAGGTGATCCCGCCCGAGCAGGTCTGCATCGTGCAGGAGGAGCCGCGCATCCGCGAGCAGGACTTTGGCAACTTTCAGGACAGCAGCATGAAGGTGAGCAAGGAGGAGCGCGCGCGCTTTGGCCGCTTCTTCTACCGCTTCCCCGAGGGCGAGTCGGGCGCCGACGTGTACGACCGCGTCTCGTCCTTCTTCGAGACGCTCTTCCGCCAGTTTAAGCGCCGGCCGATCAGCGACCTGCTCCCGGACCAGGACTTTGTCCTGCTGATCGTGTCCCACGGGCTGACCATCCGGCTCTTCCTTATGCGCTTCTTCCACTGGACGGTGCGCGACTTTGAGAAGCTCAAGAACCCGCGCAACTGTGTCCCCATCGTGCTGCGGCGCGAGGAGGGCGGCCTGCTCTACGAGCTGGCGCCCGAGTGCTGGCTCAAGCTCGGCGTGGCGCACGACGCGCCGCCGCCGGTCAACCACTTTCAATTTCCGGTCCACTATTGCTCATCAAAACGCTGACCGGCCCGTCAGCGCCGTGCCAAGCGGCGCGGCCGCCTGCACGACCCAGGTGCAAGCCACCCATAGGGCCGCGAACACGAAGAACAAGCCCAGGTATGCCGCTGGCGACCACCAGTGCTTGGTGTAGTCCATGAAGAAGTAGTAAAAGACCCCGCTGTGGTAGTGCCAGGCCCAGGCAAAGCACAGGTACGCGTTGCAGTACAGCAGCGGGAACACCCAGTGCTCGTAGCGCATGGGCAGCCCGCTCAGCAGCGCCTCGAGGCCCATCATGCTCACGTTGGCGTAGTGGAGCACCAGCGAGCGCCAGTTGAGCAGCCGCGACAAGCGGTACTGGTCCTTGCGCCGCGCCATGGGGATCAGCACAAAGTGCACGACGAGCGTCACCAGCACCGCCGTGCTCAGGCAGACCTCGAACAGCACCGGCAGTACGGCGCTGCGCCCGTCGCCGACCAGGGAAGCGTGTACAGCAAGGCCAAAGTACACGGTGAGCAGCAGCCAGCACCAGCAGGTGAAGGTGGTGAACCGCCGCCAGCGCTTGACGTGCAGCGTGTAGCCATAGTTGCTCTCCACCAGCGGGTAGTTGTCGGTCATGTAGAGGTGCACGGTCAGCAGCGCCGTCAGCAGGGCGGAGGCCATTCGCGTCGCCAGCAAGAGCCGCGAGCCGCCGGCGGTCACGTCCATCTCGGTGACCTCGATGCCCAGCGCGCGCGCCCATCCCGGCCCGCGCTGCAAGGCCTGGGCCTCGCCGTGCTGTAGGTACGCCCAGGCATTGCCCGCGTCAATGGCCGCCACGGTGCTCGACACGGTCACAAAGCGCCACAGCGCGGCGCTGCCTGTCACAGCCCGGATGCCTGACGACGCCGAGGCCGGCGCGGCGGTCGCTGCCATGGCGATCAGGACTCCCGAGTCGCCGAGCTTGCCCTCGCCGCCCGCCTCCTGCTCGTCGTCAAGTTGGTGATGCGGCAGGTGTTGGTGGTGGCGACGCGACGAGCCGGACGAGGACTGAGCAGCCAGGTCACGAGGCCGCCGAGCGCCGCCGCCATGAGCGCCGAGGACGCGGGCAGCCCCGGGGAGGCCGGCGCCAAGCGGCCGGACGCGAGCGCTGAGGCCTCGCCGCCGGCCAAGCGCATGAAGAGCACCCGCTCGGACAAAGCCACCGCCGCGGTGATCGAGAAGGCCTTCGACGAGGTCTTTGGCCCGCTGGGACTGGACGACATCACCAGGAAGGAGAACATTGGCAAGACGCGGCCGCGCAACCACGTCAACCCGCTCTCGAGCAAGTTCCAGGCGCCCATCGAGGAGCCCAAGTGGGCCGACTTGTACGCCGACGTGTCCAAGCCGCTCTGGGTGGACATTGGCTGCGCGCAGGGCCGCTTTGGCTTGCAGATGGCTGCGCATGAGCGCTGGAGCGGGCACAACCACCTCGGCCTGGAGATCCGCAACCCGCACGTCACGCGCGCCAACGTGTGGGCCAAGGGGAAGGGCCTCACCAACTTGCACTACTTGTGCTGCAACGCCAACACGTCGCTTGAGGTGATCTTAAAGTCGTACCCCGGTGAGGTGGCCTACGTTGCCGTGCAGTTCCCGGACCCGCAGTTCAAGAAGAAGCACCACAAGCGACGCGTGGTGAACGCCGCCTTCGTGTCCATGCTCGCCGCCAACCTGCGGGAGGGCGCGCGCTTCTTTGTGCAGAGCGACGTGGAGGAGGCCGCGGCGCAGATGCGCGACCGCACCGACCGCAGCCCGTTCTTCGACCGGGAGGGCGAGTACTCGCCTCGGGACGCGGCGCTTGACCCGGCCGTAGTTGCGGACGGCTCGGACGACTCGGTCTGGACCAAGGACGGCAAGCGCCCTGCCCGCGCCGACGGCGCGGCGGCACCACCCCTACTGGACGGCTGCACCCCCGGTCACGGAGCGCGAGGTTCAGAACACCGCGCTCAACCTGCCCATCTACCGCACCATGTTCGTGCGCAACGCCAAGCTTTCAGCGCTGACGGGGAGGCCGCCGCGGCGGGGGCCCCCGACCAACTAAAACAACAGCTTTTGCGCGCTCTCCTTGCACTACTCGAGAGAGCGCACGAGCAGGCTCTCTACTTGCTCGGCCAAGGTCACGTCGCGCGCCGTCTTGGCTGCTGGCGGCACGGACGTGCTGGTCAGGCGCCACGGTTGACCGACCGCGCTGGACGTGGGGTTGGCTTGTTGTCCTCGGCCGCGGACACCTCCGAGCAGCTTTTGCCGGCGCACCAGGCCAGGCCTCGAGCTTGGGATTGAGCTCGATGTCCCCGCATCGTGGTGCAGATCTCTAAATTTTGTGCTGTGCAAGGCGAGCTCGCGATGGCGGAGGACGCGGCAGAGTCGGGGGCGGCGGCGGCGCTGCTGCGCGCGGTGGTGGACGGCACGACCGAGGCCGAGGCCGCGCGCCTCCAGGCGCGCCGCGACAAGGACGTCCCCCGGCCCGAGGGGGCGGGATCGCGAGCTTGTTGACGCGCTGACCAAGGCTGTGGGCTTGCAGCCAGAGTCGCTGTTCCACGGGCGACCTGTGCAGCTGCAGCTCCGAGTCCTCATCGTGGACGAGGCGCGGCGCTTTGTCGAGCGCCATAATGCTGCGCAGGACGCAGCCCAGCTCGAGATCAACCACTTTGCGCTGCTGGACGAGGTGGACTTTGAGCGGCACGTCGCGAGCTCGGACGTGGCGAGCGACAGCGAGGACGCCTCGCTGGTGACAGGAGAGGAGGAGGCGGCAACGGCGGCGGGGACAGCGCTTGCGGCCGGGCCCCAAGGCGCGGATCGCGAGCACTGGGACTGGCGCGAGCATGGCGCGCTGACGCGCGTGAAGAACCAAAAGCAGTGCGGCGCGTGCTGGGCTTTCGCCGCCGTGGAGGCGGTAGAAAGCGCGATGGCCATCGCCCACTCTTACCTGTTCGACTTGAGCGAGCAGCAGCTCGTGTCATGCTTCAAGACCACCAAGTACGGCTGCTTGGGCGGCAGCTTCGTGACCGCCTTTGGGACCTACAAGGCCCCGCTTGTGGCCAATGCCGACCTGCCGTACGAGGCGAACGCGCTCAAGCAGTGCCCCGCGGCCTCGCAGATCGCAGACGAGGGCCTCGTGACCTTCTCGGGCGCCACTACGCTCGTTCGCCCGAGCGTCGAAAAGCTGCGAAACCTCGTCCACCAGCAGCCCGTGGCGGTGGCCATCGACGCCTCCAGCCGCTGCTTCCAGTTCTATCGGTCCGGCTTGCTGGACGACGAGCTGTGCGGCGGGCTCGGGCGTCCCAACCACGCCGTCGTGGTGGTCGGCTACGAGAACGTTGGGACCAAGGACGCGGCCTGGGTGGTGCGCAACTCGTGGGCAACCTCTTGGGGCGAGCGCGGCTTTGTCCGCGTTCGCATGTGCCCCGACCGCCAGGACGGCTGCTTTAGCATCCGGCGACTCGCCGCCGCGCCTCAGGGCGTCCAGTACTCCGCCGCCTGCGCGGCCAACCTAACCGCGTGCCAGCAGCGCGGCACCTTTGTCAACACCAGCGCATTCGAGCCGCTGCCGCCGCTCCCCAGCTCGCGCTCTGGCGCCGTTGTGCAGGCCTTCATCTTCGGCGTGCTCTCCGTGGCGGCCCTCGTCGCCGCCTTCAACCTCGTCACCCGCCGGCGCCGTCGCGCTCCACAAAGCCCTGCCCTAGCCGAGGCCTTGCTCGCCCCCGACACCGCCCACCACGTCCACGAGGCCGCGCTCGAGGCCGACCTCGAGGCCGACCTCGAGGCCGAGGCCGAGGCCGAGGCCCAGCCATGACACCGAGCAGTCACATCACATGGCACACGTCAGTCGAGGTGAAAGGCCGAAGCCAAGCAAAGGCCGGCCGGCAAAAAAAGAGCCTGCGCAGGTCGATCCATCCGCTCGGCCTGCCTCCGTTCGTCACGGGAGAGCTCCAGCTCCATTCCGATCAGTCCATCCATCGCTCCCGTCGGTCCCTGTCCCAACCAACGTTCGTCCATTCTCACGTTTTCGCCAGTACTGCTCAGAACGACGTCACGGAACTTTTGGGACGCGAGTGACGCCACTTTTATACGAAGCGGACCACGGTGGCGTCATCGGGGAACGCAGAACTCAATGCAGAAGAGGTGGGACTCTTGATGAATGATGGAGAGAGAGAGAGAGAGAGCCGAGGGGAGACGGTGCGTTTTCGGGAGCGCTTTCGGAACTGCCGCTTGGGAGGATTGGCGGACTTGCTGCCTTCCGTCGCGGAGGGTGTAGTTCCACGACCGCTTCCTGACCGCGAGGACCGCTTGCGAGGACCTCTTTTCGGTCAGGAACGGCGTCGTTGTCGTTGCTGTTGCGGCTTTGGCCATCGTTCTGCGCAACGCGACGAGGGCAACTGGCGTTGGGCAATCTGCTGCTGGAGCACGAGGGCTCGAGCAGAACCTTTATCGACACCTGGAGACCAGGCCAGCAGGCCGCCGCCGGCGTGGGAGATTGGGAGATGCGCAGCAGAGCGCAGAGCGACGCCACGCCGAGGTGGCTTTGCGGCCTGCCGCTGCCGCGGCTGACGCGAAGCAGGCGGCGCAGCTTGCCCGGGGCAGGCCTCGTGCCCGCCGAGCGGCGTGACCCGCAGGTGGAGGAGGTCGACAAGCTTGACGAATACCTGAGGGCCGCGCCCTGGGTGGCGGTGGACGGGTACGAGACGGGCCTGCCGCAAGAGCTCGTGGCGCTTGGCGACGCCCTGCGCGAGCCGCGCGCGGCAAAGGCCGAAGGGGTCTTTCGCAAGCCCGGCGAGCGCGACGAGGTGCGGGTGACCTTCGCCAGGCTCATGGCCGGCAAGCTGGAGGTGCTGGACGAGGTGGACCCCTACGTCGTGGCCGACGTGTTCATGCGGTACCTGGGCAGCCTCCCCACGCGCCTGCTGCGCGGCGTGGACGACGAGCTGCTCGAGTTGCCCAAGGCGCGGAGCGACCCCGAGGGCGTCTTTGAGCGGCTGCTGGAACCGCTTTCGAGCGAACGCCGCGCCGTGCTGCTGTACGTGCTCGACCTGTTCCTCTTCGTGGCCGCACACGAGGCGCACAACAGGATCACCGTAGAAGCCATCGCGCGGCTGGCGGCGCCCGCGCTCTTCTCGGTCGAGTACGAGCAGTACTCGTATTCTGGAGTGGCGCGCGTCATGATGCGCAAGATCCTGGCGCTGCGGTTCATGCTCGTGCAGCGGGCCGCGCAACTCGCCTCGGCGGAGCGGCCCGCGTCGGCCGGACACCTCTGATGGATGGACGGATGGACGGTCGATGAAGGATGGCGAGCGACGCCCTATGTAGATAAAATCAACTGTTTCTGAGCTAGAGCTTAGCTTGAAGAGTCGTGCGGCATCGACGACCGCTTGGACGCCGTGGCCGGCTCCAGGCTCAGCAGGAGCTTGTAGCGCCACTTGGACCCGTGCACACGGTACTGGTCATGCAACTTGGGCATCCAGCTCACGTCGCCGCCAAGGCCCTGGTGCGCCGTGTCCACGTGCAAGTGCACCGGGCTGCTGGCGTCGACGGCCGGCAGCTCGCACTGGTGGCGCGCCACGTCCAGCTCGGACACCGTGTAGCGCGACGCGCTCATCTGCGCCGCACATGCCCGCGGGGCGGGGCGTGGCCGGGCCCTCCGTCTTGGAGAGGTCCATGCCGTCAAAGAACTCGCGCCGCACGGGGTCCGACTCCGGAAACATGTACTGGACGCGCAGCGCCGTCCCCGCCGCGGCGTCCACCGCCCGCACCCACTGTACATCGGCGCGCCCGCCGCACTCGGACGGGTTGATGTACGGCGTGTGCATGTCGTCGACGGCCGTGCTGTAAACGCCCATGCGCCCGGACGCCTTGCGGTCCGGGTACGTCTCGTGCGCGCCGCGGCCCAGGTACTCGATGCGGTCAAAGGAGCCCGGGAGCACGAGCTCCATGCCCACCCGCGGCAGCGAGGGCGTGCCAGAGATGGTCGCCTTGGCCGCGTCGACGGTCACGTCCAGCAGGACGGCGTCCGCCGCAAAGGTGAAGCGCGTACGCGTCGTAAAGCGCCTGGAGCGCTTGTGGCAGTGCTTTTGGGTCACCACCACCGTGGCCTCGCTGTCGTCCTCCGTCTCGCTGCTCACCTGGAGGAGCGAGGTGTGAGCGCGTCGAGGCCAAGCTTGCGCCACATGCCGTTGAGCGAGGTCTGCGCGCGGGTGACAAAGGGCTTGAGCAGCTCGTTGGGCAGCATCGAGTCGAGCCGCCAAGGTCGTTGTCGGTGCTGGCGCGGAAGAAGCAGTGGGAGAGTGCCTCGCCTTCCAGGACGGGCCGCTCGGCGGCGTCCGCGAGCGACACGAGCGAGCCCGAGCCCAGGTCGAACACGGCCACGTACGAGGCACCCTGCACGCGCAGCACCTTGCCGTCCTCCAGCTCGGTCACGCACATCTTGCCCGAGCGCAGAGATTCGGGCGTGGTCGACTCGAAGCTGGGCCGCATCTTGCGCAGCAGGTCGCCGTCGAGCGGGAACGCCTCGGTTGCTACCTCGTGACCCTTGCGCGCCCACGCCAGGTCCTTGGCCAACCGCGCCGTCAGCACGAGCGTGAGCGGCTCGCCCGAGCGGCCGTGGCCTCGCGCGAGCGGGAGCCGGCCTGGGCCAGCGACAGCGACAAGCTGCGGGGCGCGGCATCGCCAGAGGGTGGCTCCACGGTCGCCGCGCCCTTGGCGAGCGGGGCCTCTTGCGAGATGCCAAAGACCTCGTACCCAAACTCGAGGTGCTCGACGAGGGGCGCGTGCGGGAACAGCGCCACGCCCGCCTCAAAGGACGGGTTGGCGGCTGCGAGGCGAGGTCAAAGGAAAAGGTCATGGGCCGCTGCAGGAACTTGGCCTCAAACATGCCGGGATGCGGGGTGCGGTCGGGAAAGATGAGGCCGTTGATGCAAAGGTCTTGTCCTCAGCGCCGCTGGTGGGCCCAAAGTCGCCGCCGTAGCCCCAGCCGCCGTCCATAAAGTCGGGCAGCGAGAGGCCCTGGTCGACCCAGTCCCAGATGAAGCCACCCTGCATCTTGGGGTGCGCCGGGGAGCGGAAGAGCTTCCAGTACAGGTGCAGGTTGCCGTTGCTGTTGCCCATGGCATGCGCGTACTCGCACAGGATCATGGGCCGCGCGCGGTTGTGTCCCGACGCGCGCGTGGTCTCCGCCTCGATCTTGGCCATGAGGAGCGGCGAGTCGTACATGGGGCAGATATGTCGGTGCAGTACGGGTCGCGACCGTCCCATGAGCATGGGCGAGTCGCCCGAGTTGATGCCACCCTCGTACTGGAGCGTGCGCGTGGGGTCCACGTCGCGCACCCACTTGGCGCAAGCCCGCATGCGCCGGAGCCGGACTCGTTGCCGAGCGACCAGCCAATGATGCTGGGGTGGTTGCGCGTGCGGCGCACCAGGGCCTGGACGCGGCTCAAAAAGGCCTTTTTCCAGCGGCTGTCCTGCTGCAGCAGCGAGATGTGCGCCACCTTGGCGAAGCCGTGCGTCTCGATGTTGGCCTCGTCGATGACAAAGAGGCCGTACTGGTCGCACAGCTCGTACCAGCGGTGGGCATTCGGGTAGTGGCAGTTGCGCACGGCGTTAAAGTTGAACTGCTTCATCAGCTTGATGTCCTTCACCATGGTCTCTTCGCGGATCACCTTGCCGGCCTTGTCGTCCCACTCGTGGCGGTTCACGCCGCAGACCAGGATGGGCTCGCCGTTCACGTGCACCTGGGCGTCCTTGATGCACACCGTCCGCACGCCAACGCGCGTCGACTCACCTGCACCACCGCGCCGGCCTCGTCCACCACCTCGAGCACCAAGCTGTACAGGTACGGGTCTTGCACCTGCCAGAGCCGGGGGTCCTCCACCGAGAGCACGAGCGTGGCAAGGGCCGCCGGCGCGGCCAGCTTTTCGTCGCCAAACTTTCGGCCGCTCTCTAGCGCCGCCGTCTCGCGCACCACCAGGTTGCGCTTGGCGTCAAACAGCGACGCGCGTACGGTGCCCGCGGCCGAGGCCGGGCCCGTGGCGCGGGCGTGCACGGTCACAAAGGCCTGCTTGGCCGCCGAGTCGGGCTCCAGGGTGGTGCGCACAATGTAGTCGCCCAGGCCGCCGGCGTTGAGCCGGCACGACAGCTCCACGTCGCGGAACACGCCGCTCAGCCACACTGGTCCTGGTCCTCCATGTAAGACCCATCGGTCCACCGGTACACGACCATGGTGAGGCTGTTGCCCGTAGCGCGCAAGTCGGCCGTGCTGATGGCCACCTCGGTCTCGGTCATCGACCTGGCCGTAGCCCACGTGCTTGCCGTTCACGTAAAATGTCCACGCCCGGCCGGCGCCGTGCAGGATCAGGAACACGGTGCGCTTTCCGGAGGCCACGGCGTCCAGCCACGCCTGGGGCAGGTCAAAGCTCACGCGGTAGCAGCCGGTAGGGTTGTCGCGGGTCGGCACGGCCGTGCTCAGTGCCGACCCGCGCTTCCAGGGGAACGAGATGTTGGTGTAGATGGGCGGGTCCTTGTGCGGCTCCTCAAACTGCCAGTTGCTCGGGATAAGGCTCTCCTTCTCCATCTCGGCCTCGTCCAGGCCCGCCACGGCCGCGGGGCAGCTCTTCGGGTTCTTGTACAGCTTGAACCGGCAGCGCGCCGGCTTGTCCACGGTGGCGATGAAGCGCACCCACTCGGACTCGCCGCGCGGTCCCTCCAGCGCCTCTAGCGCCTCGCGCTCGTCCGCGAGGAGGCGCAGCGGTACGTGATGCTCCTCATTCTTGCGGCCGACCACTTGGGGGTCTTGCCAGTGCTCCAGCCGGCCTTGGAACAGGTGCCGCAGGTGGTTGACCACGCGCAAATAGGCCGCCTTGTAGTTGACCATCGCGCCCACTCTCGACCGCTCTCCCCTTGCCGCCTGCAGGATCGACCGCCACCAGGACTCCACCAGGGACTACTTACTGGACCACCAGGACGACCAGGTCAACCTCGACCAGGGCTGTGCTATAGGCTGCTGCCCGCCGCGGCTCGCATGCTTCTCGCAATCGACACATCGCGCACGTGCACAACCCAAGCTGTGCAGTGCAACATCACTCCTACCGCCGACCTAACCAGTCGTTCGGACTATCACGGCCGGATTTTCCGGCTGCAGGTCTGGCGAAGGAGAGAGTGACGGCGCTCGGGGGCCCGGAGCGCTGTGGGCGGCGGACCGCATCGCTCGGCGGAGCAGCAGACGGCGGCGCGGGGACGGCTTTTGCTTTTGCTGCTTGTGCTTTGTGCTTGTGCGTGGCGGTTAGAGAAGGTGAATGGCCCAACGGTTTGTTTCGCAACGGATAATATCCATCCAACTTTTGTCCCACACGTCCTTTTGAGTTTTTGGAATTCTCTGCAACCGTCAATCGGAAAATGTCACGCAAACAAAGGCACACACAGCAGCGCACAGGACACAACCGTCTGAGAGATAGAGGCCCGAAGACCGAGGCGAGCATCGGGTCGGCGAGCAGCTGGTCGGTGAGCCATGGGCGAGGGCCGAGCGGAGACTTGGCGGGCAGGGTCGTCAGGTTCCTTGCGAACTGCGGGCCAAAACCCAATCACAGACCGACAACATGCCGGCGCAGCAGCAGACCGACGGTCCGCTTTCGACCCAGGTGCACGGCGACCAGAACAGTCCGATGTGAAGGCGGGCCGTCCAGATTCGCCTCGGCTTCGGACCCCAGGACTTGCCCCAGGCGGTGACGACTGCACCACGCGGATCTTTGGCGCGTGGCTGCTACCGACCTGCCGGTGGTGGACGAGAAGGAGGAGGAGCCCGGCTGGCGCTGCCGGTGGTCATGGCGGGCGAAGGCGCAGAGGCGAGCAGCCAAAGACGGGCGCGCGTCTCGCCGGCGATGGCTGGCCCCGCCAGAGCAGACTCGAGGCGAGAGTTACGCGAGTAGCGGGCGGAGCAGCCGAAGCGCGCGTGCCCGGGCACGACGCGTCCGGAAAGGCTTGCTGCGCGGCGACAAGCCAAGCTCATGGTCGGCGGGTCGTTCACCTTTCCCTCGCCAAAGGCCAAGAACGCCGCGGAGGCGTTTGAGCAGGAGTGGGGGCGAGCGACCCAAAGCGGGCCATGCAGCTCAAGCGCAGGGACTCTACGCGCTTGGCGCGCGAGATGTACCGCGCGGCAGTGTCCGAGGCGTCAGACGAGGACGTGCTGGTGCGCGTGTGCCAGGCGGCAGACCCGTACATCCTATGGGGCGCGACACGCTTGCGCGGCGGCTGGGCTTGGAGGCCTGCTCCCTCGCCGTGCTGCGCTTGGTCCAGCGGCGGCGCACGTTTGTTCTGGGCGCCGTTTTGCTTGGTCTTGGAGTAGCCGGCTCCTTCGTGTGCGTGCTCGATGGGGTGCCGCTCTGCCGACGCTTGGCACGCCATGTTCCTCGCGCTGTCGCTGCTGTCGCCGCTGCTGACGGCAACCGTGTGCCTTTCGTTCAACCGGCGACTGGTCTATGAGATCCTGTCGCGCTTCGAATTCTGGTTCTTGCTGGCCAACTTGGCCGCGGTGCAGGGTATGATGAGCGTGCTGGTGAGGGCCGATCGCTTGCCGCACCTAGTGTCGCTCAGCGTGCCCTCGTGGCCGTGCTGTTTTTGGACGCTTCCCACGGCACTGCGCAGCTGGGCCATCGTGATGCTGGCTTGCTACGTCGGCTTGCTGGCCTCTTCGCAGCGAGTCTGTACTTTGAGATGCTGGAGCGGCCGGACGTCGCCTTTTCGCTCGCGGGCGTGGAGTTCAGCGCGCGAATGCGGGTGTACAATTCGCTCACCACGCTGCTTCTCTTCGGGGCCAAGAACCTCACCGCGGCAGTGAGGCGGCCCCAACGCCCTTGATTCAAACCAACAGACCAACCAGATACAGCTGCGCGAATAAGTTCTCGCACGCCAAGCGGCCCAATATGATGGCGCTGCGCGGCGGCTCAAGTCGTCGACGCTCTCCGGTTCTACCAAGCGGCGGCGGAGCCTCTCGATGGGACTATCGGCGAGGACAAGCCTCAAGATGTGATCTGGAGTGACCTGGGCTCGGCTCGCGACTGATCAGGAGCTCTCGCGAGGGAAGCGTCTGCTTGTTTATGGTCATGAAAACTACGAGGTACCTACGTATTAAGTACGTATTTAAACGTGGCTCCTCAGCGCAAGGAGCTTGTTGCACAGCGTCGAATTCGGCTCACCACTTGCCGGCGTGCGTGCTGTGTTGTGCTTCATATTGAAAGGCACAGACGAGCCCCACGCGACCGTGCTCGTGACGCATAGCACGCAAGTTCGGCCAACCGGCGCAGACGCCCGCTGCCCACCCTTGTCGATCGCACCAGCACGGCGAGCTCAGCAAGGCCAAGGTGATTTCTTTCTTCCACCAAGATCTAAACATGGTCCTGTGCTCTTTCTTTGAGACCTTGCAGCTTCAGCTTTGGTCCTGGCGCGTACGCTACCGTACTCGAGTACCGCTACGTACTCGAGTACCTACGTACGAACGGTACCGGTACCAGTAGTACGGTGCTCACGGTATTGTACCGTATTTGTACCGCATTTTCCCAACTCTGATTGCGAGGAACCGCTCTGGAACGATTGCGGAATAGATCAGGCGCTGTGCCAAAGGGACGGGCAGATGCCACGGGAGATCGTGACGGTCCAGGTCGGCCAGTGCGGCAACCAGATCGGGCGCTCCTTCTGGGACCTCGCGGTCAAGGAGCATGCCGCCGCTGCGCAAGACGGCCGCTTTGACGCAGCGATGAGCTCGTATTTCCGCAACGTTGACGCGCAATCGGGGCTCGATGTGGAAGGGCTGGAGAGTGTGTGCTGCCTGAAGGCGCGCGCAGTGCTGGTGGACACCGAGGAGGGCGTCCTGGGCCAGACGCTTGCAGGCCGCTTGGGGAGCTCTTTGACGAGCGCGAGTTTGTCAAGGGCGTGTCGGGCGCGGGCAAACAACTTTGCGCACGGGTTTTACGGGTACGGCGCCGAGTACAGCGAGCGGGTGCTGGAGGCGACGCGCCGCGTGGCCGAACGGTGCGACTCGCTGCAAGCGTTCTTCCTGACACACTAACCGGCGGCGGCACCGGGTCGGGGCTCGGCACCAAGCTGCTTCAGGTGCTGGCGGACGGGTTTCCGGAGGCGCTGCGCTTCACTGCAAGCGTGTTTCCCTCTGGCGACGACGACGTGGTCACCTCGCCGTACAACGCGGCGTTTGCGGTGCACCAGCTCCGCGAGCACGCCGACTGCGTCTTTCCGCTGGACAATCAGGCCCTCATCGATATATGCCGCCTTGTCGGCTCGACACGAATGAAAAAGGCCACGGTAACCTCTCTGACCGAGAGCCTAGCGCAAGACGAGCCTGCCAAGCGCATCGCCGCCAACGAGAACTGGCAGCGCGGGGCCCGGCCAAGCGCGCGCATGCGCGAGCGCGCGAAAGCGAGGCGCCCAGTCTGCGGACAAGGTAGCGTTCGAGGAGATGAATATGATCGCGGCGCACATGCTGTCCAACCTGACGTGTTGCGCGCGGTTTCACGGCAAGATGAATGTGGACATTAGCGAGCTGACCACCAACTTGGTGCCTTTCCCCAAGATGCAGTTTATCGTGTCCAGCGTCAGCCCACTCTTCTCGCTATCGGACCAGCGCACGCGCACGAGCTCGAGCCGCAACGTGGACCAGACCTTTGCCGGCGCGTTTGCGCGGTCCAACCAGCTGCTCAAGTGCGACCCGGCCAATGGGACAAGCTTTGCGTGCGCCATGCTCATGCGCGGCGCGGTCAACTTGAGTGACCTGAACCGCAATGTCAAGCGCCTGGCCGACCAGGTCGACCTGGTGTCGTGGAATCCGGAGGGCTTCAAGGTCGGGCACTGCTCCGTGCCGACGATCGGGTACCGCATTCTCTCTTGAGCCTCTCCAACAACACGTGCGTCGCCGCGAGCTTTGCGGAGATGGAGCAGCGCTTCCGCGGCTGTACGGCCCGCGCCGAAAGGCCTTTGTCCACCACTACACGGCGTACACCGAGGCGTCCGATTTTGAGCAGGCGCTTGAGACGCTCCAGCAGCTGCAAGAAGGGTACGCGTCGCTCTCGCGCGAGGGCTTGGCGACGGAAGCGCGACCGCAGCTCTTCTCCTAGCTACTAATAGATGTTCATTCGCCTTTGTTGGTCGCTGTGTGGTCAAAGCTCGTCGTGCATTTCGCCCTCTTCCTCCCGTACCCGTATGCGGCCTCGTACTCGCCCGGGCCGTAAACGTCGGGCATTGGCTCGCTGCCGGGCATGGGGTCGATTTGCCCGGCCTGCACGCCGTCCACAAAGTCTACAAGGCGCTCCACGGTGACATCCGCGGGCTCGAGGTTGTCCTCGCCAGACTCGCCCACCATGTTGAACACATGCTCGGCGACGTCGCCGTCGATGAGATGGACGAGACGCACGTAGCGACCGGGCGCGCCGGGCGGCTGGCCAACCAGGAAAAACTCGAGCGCATAATCCATCATGGGGTCCATCACGTTGAGGTGCACGAACGCCACCTTGCCGTCGACCTCGCGAAGCTCGCGCGCAAACTCGCGAAAGGTGGCCAGCGCCTCGTCCTCTGGTGGGGCCACCAAGAACACGACCGTGTCGAAGCCAGCGGTGATGAGGTCGTCCAGGATCTCGTCGCGATAAAGCGGCAAGAGCGGGAGCGCGCCGACCCGCAGGTCGCGCCGCAGCTCCTCGGGCTGGTCCCAAAACTCGGTCGTCGAGGGTGACACCAGCGTGGCGCCGTCCTGGTGGAACACCACAAACGCCTCCTCGGTGTCCTCACCGACGTAGGCCTCCCAAACCCCCGGCGAGAGGTCCGTGGCCAGCGCGAAAGCCATGTCGCCGTATGCCGCCTCTGCGGCGCCCGGAGACGGCCGCAGCCGGTCCCTGCCGAGAAACAGCACGGCACGTGGCTCGCCTTGGAGCGCACCGCGCGCAAAGGCCTCCACGGCCGGCACCGTGGCCGGCCTGATTTGCGTCTGGAAGACCGGGGCCGTGCGCCGCCGCACCAGGCGAGCAAGGCCCAAGCGTCCCGGCGCTCCGGCGTGGTCACCGGAAAGGTGTGCTCGCCCTTGAACCAGAGCAGCGTGGGGAAGCCGTCGATCGCGTAGCGCTCGGCGAGGTCCTCCTCGGCGGTGGCGTCCACCTTGGCGATAAGCACCCTGTCTCCCATTTCGGCGCGGGCGAGCTGCGCAAGGTCCTCGTACACGGGCGCTAGCTCCTGGCAAAAGCCGCACCACGGCGCGTAAAACTCGACGAGCGCGAAGGGCGCCTCGTTGAGGGCAGCCTCGAAGCTCTGGGTCCAGGGATACGACCGCAGAGGGAAGGTCCACGCTCTCTTCCAGAAAGGCTAGCAGGCGCGCCTGGTACTCTCTCGGCGTCTGCTCAGCCGGCTCGAGCGCGCTAAGCGGGGTGCTGGCCACCCCGTAAAGGCTCGAGCGGAGCACGACGAGCGCCTCGGCCGCCCCCCCTTCAGGCGCGTCCCAGGCCAGGTCCAGCGCCTTGACGGCCAGGCGGAGCTCCTCGAGGGCCTCTGGGGCGCTGTACACGGCAAACTTGGCCTTGCGCCAAGCCGGCAAGGCCGCTATGGTGGTCAAGGCGTCGTACAGCAGTTCGTTGGCCGTGCCGTTCGGCGACGCCAGCACGACAAGCACGTCCTTGTAAGCCACGCGGCGCTGCCTGTTCACAAAGCGCAGCAGGCGCTCCTGCGAGTCGAGTTCGCTGATCGGCGCGCCCGCCCACTTGCGGACAAACGCCACGACATCCTGGGCGTCCATCGCGCCCTCGTACTCTTGCGGCTGCCCGCCCGCAGGAAGCCACTTGAGCCCCGGCAAGCTTTCTACGCCGTACGCCGCTTTGCCGCCGCCCGTCGCCATCACGAAGGCGGTGGGCGCCACCATGCCGTCCAGCGCCATCTCGCCCACCTCGGCCAGAGCGTCCTCGAACTGCGGTACAAAGGTCGCGCACTCGGTGCAGTCGGGCGAGCTGAACAGCGCTAGCACGTGGCTCCCCGCGGCGTGCAACTCCTCGACGCGGTGGCGCAGTGCCGCGGCATCACCAAGTTCTTGGACACCACCACCACCACCCGTGGCACCAGCCGCAGCGGCGGTGCCGGCCACGCAGCTGCGGCTGGCAAGGCCCAGTAGAAGAAGCAGCAGCAGCGGCAGCAGCGGCGGCAGCAGCTTGTGCGGCGCCCGCCGCCCGAGCGCTGCTCGTCGGTGCTCGCCCCGCCATCATTTCGTTGTCCAACAACAACAACAACAACAACAACGAGATCAAGAAGAAGATCAACCTGAGGTTGGTGGCATCACAGTGCTTGCCACGGCAGGCGAAGGCGAGAAGACCCGCGTGGCGCGCTCGGCGGGCTTGCAGGCCTGCACCTGCTCCATGTTGCGGCGGTCGCTGTCCTGCACGCGCGCCATGGTTCGCTCGAGCGTCCAGCCAAAGGCTGCGGCATTGCGCAAGCACGCACGCTCGCACGCGAGGTCGATATCGGCGTCCAGGAACCACGTCTCGTCGCAGGCGCCGCCAGCTGGGGCCAGGGCTCCGGCTCGGTCAGGAGCAAGTAGTTGCCCTCCAGAAGGACGACCCGGTGCCGGCTTGGGTCCACGACGATGTCGCGCGGGCCGGGGTCGGCGGCGGCGTGGTCCCAGGAGGGAAAGCCGAAGGGCGCGGTGCTGGCCTGGCAGGTGCGCACGTCCTCGAGCAGCTGCGCGGCGTCGAAGGTGAACGGCGCGCCCCGACGGTGATGCGCCTCAGCCGGGTCTGGCATGGCGTCCAGCGCCTTCTTCGGGAGATGGTAGCCGTCCATTGGCACCGCGAGGCACGCCACCCCGCGCGCGTTGAGCTCGGCTGCGACAAGCGCTGCCAAGGTGCTCTTGCCCGCGCCTGGGATCCAGCCGCCACCCACACGGGGCCAGCCGCCGTGCAGTCGCTCCTGCCAGGCGGAGGAAGGCGTCGAGCTGCGCCGTCTGTGCGGGCGACAGCTGCTGCGCGGCGGGGCTCTCGCCGCCGCCCCGATGTGGACGCCGCTGCGAGCCATCATCCTCACTTGCAGATGCCATTTTGGGGCTTGGGACGGCCGAGCTCGAGGCGGCGCGAGAGGGCGTGGCGCAGCCTGGCAGCGAGAAAGAAGATGGCTTTAGCGCGTTAGGGTGCGACGTCCTGTTGGTGCGACGTTGGTTATGTGGCAGGACAGTCGCGGCTATGGAACAACGTCGGCGAACAAACATAGTCAGCGCGTGTGGGCGCGCGGGCGGCAGCGGGTCTGGTGCGCTATGCTGCCAAGGCCGCGGGCTTGGCCTTCTCCTCCGACTTGAGGAAGGTGTTGACCCACTTGCCAAAGTTGGAGCGCGTGATGGGCTCCTTGGTGACCGAAAAGTCGCTCGGGCTGTGGCCTTCCCGCGGGTTGCATGCCTTGGGGGGGCCGCTTGCACTTGCGCGACACGACGATGGTGCAGCCCTGGCCGGAGGAGGCCTTGTCCGAGGAGGACATGGCGCGCCTTGAGCGACTTGATCGGGTTCTTGATAAGTCCGCGGCCACCTTTTTCTTGTGGAAGCGGTCGTTGCGCTTGACCTTGTCGCGCACACACCGCCAGCGTGGCACGCTGCGCAACTGCGGCGGCACGAAGAGCCCCTCCTCGAGCGCGCGCATGGCCTCGATGATGTCCTCCGTGCTCGACTCGCGCAGCGGCTGCTCCAGCACGCGCAGCGGGTCTGCCGGGGGCGGCGGGGCCTTGCCAGAACGCGCGGCTGCTTTTTATCCCGGGAAAGGGGTCGAATTCGGTCTTGCGCTTGAGGAGGCCGCTGCCGCGGGAGAAGCCCATCATGCTGCCCATGGCGTCCCTCGCGCTGCTGCCGCGCGCGCTCTGCGTCGCCGGGGATGATGATGGTGGCAGAAAGTCCATCGAGGTGTCGGACATCTCAGACAGGCCACTGTTGAAGCAGCTGATGAGGTTCTTCTCCAGCACGTCGTCGGGCGTCGGCAGGCCAGCGCTCGACCCGTACGGTCCCATCATGGGACTCGACTGCGGGTACAGTTCGTTCCGCCTGCTCGGGTAGAACGGCTGCTGCGTCTGCTGCGCGTCGGGCTGCGGCTGCCCGAACATGTTGTTCGCCGCGGCCTGCGTGTGCCCTGCGCGAACCCATACCCGCCCTGCGCGTGTCCCCGGTATTGCGCGCCAGCATGTTCGTCCATGAGCATGACGTCCATGACCGCGCGCCCGGATATGAACAGCCGCTCGACCACGCGTCTGGTCGCGCCCGCTCGCGCCTCCCGCGCTGCCCGTCGCCGGCTACCCGCTCGCTCGCGCTGGGCACTCGCTAGCTCGCTCGCGAGAACTTGCTTTCGCCTGGGCTGATCTGGTTTGCCTGGACGCCGTGCAAACTGCGCAGGCACCTTACATGTTAACGCGCGCCTGTCCAGAGCCCTGGCTGAGCGAGGGAAGGAAGGCCGCCTCAACGCCTTTGTGGACACGTGCAACGGGGCCAAGCGCGAGTAGCGAGCGCATATCGCTTGCGGCCTGTCAGGGATGGCCGGCCCGACCCCGATATGGCCCACTTGCGTGAGAGCGATATCGACCGCCTGGAGCGGCGCGGGTGCAGCCTTGAGCATTGGACGGGTCCACTTGCCCGGTGAGACCGACCAAGTGGCTGGCTGGCTGGCTGGCTGGCTGGATCAAGGAAGGCAGGCAGGCAGGCAGGCAGGGCACGCGAAGGCTGGGCAATTACTTGGCAGGCGCACGGCGTTGCACGCTGGTGGATCAGAGAGGCTCCTGGGCAAGTGGCCTTGGCGCAAGCAGGCAGAAAGTAGTGGCAAGGCCGATTTTCTGCCCAAACACGACAAGCGGCCCTCCTTGCGCACGGCAGCATTGGGCATGCTCAGCAAGCCGTTGTTCGCGCGACAGAGCGACCGACTGCCGACCGACCAAGAGTCCTCGCCAGCCAGCCATCCACGCGGACCATCCATCGTCCCCAGATCGAACCGCGAATCTGGCAAGCCCATGCATGCATGCATCAGCCAGGGCAAGCGCAGAGCATGCATTAAGCATGCATGGGTCTGCTCCACAGAATCTCCACCACCATGACGACTCAGCCAAGCAAGATCGCCAGCTGTCCCAGACGCACACGGTCGTGGAGCTGGCTCAAGTTGTTGCTCCCGCTCATCCCGACATATCGACAGACGAGCCAAGCAGCCACCAGCCACGCAGGCAGGCAGGCAGGCCACGCAGGCAGGCAGCGCACCAGGCACAGGCAGGCACAGGCAGGCACAGGCAGGCACAGGCAGGCAGCAGCGCACCAGGCAGGCGCTACGGTATTCTGCATGCGCTTGGAACCAGAGATGGCGGTCGGGCAGTTGGGTTCGAGCGCAAAGGACCTTACGCCGATCCCTCGCCGCCAGCTCCGAGATGAGATGGAACCCACGTGAGAGTTTCTGTTGCTTCTTGGCCGCAGTGGCTCGCACTCGCTGGCCCGCAAATCCAGTTTCCGGCGCGGTTGTTGGGAGGCGTAGGGTTATTGCGGGGCGTGAGTCCAATTCTTTCATGTGCAGAGAAACACAATCAATGGAGATCCCACAGTCCAGGCGGCTAGAGTGGCCGCAGAGTGAGCGCGCAGAGGCGGCGCGCGATGTTCTCGCAGCAGCAAGCCGCGTTCCTGCAGGGCAGAGAGCAGCAGCAGCAGCAGCAGCAGCGCAGCAGCAGCAGCAGCAGCAGGTGCAGCACGTGCAGATGCAGTCGCAGCAGCAGCAGATGATGCAAACGGCATCGCCTGGGTCGGGCGACCACGGGCAGCAGAGCAGGATGCTGCAAGGGCAGCTGCAGGCGCTGCAGACGCTGATGGAAGAAGACTCGGACGCGACGCCCATGCGGCAGAGCTATGCGAGCATCCCAGATAATCAGACGTACAAGCTCGTGCGGTCGCGCATGGTCGACCTTGTGGCCGAGGGACGGCCGCTTAGCAATGCGACTTTGAGCAGCTACTCCTGGACCTGCGGCGCACGCAGCAGTTCGCGCGGCAGGTGTCGCTGCCCGACAAGAGCAAGCTGCAGATGAAGCACGCCGGCGGCATGGACGTCGAGACCGCGCTCAACAAGCTCTTGCAAAAGGAGCTGGTCGCCGAGAAGGACGACGACAACTTTATCAAGCTCATGATCTACCGCCAGCACCTGCGACTGCAGCCTGGATACGCGCCGCCGAGCTTTGCGGACGTGCGGCAGTGGACCGGCATGCTGTACCGCGAGACGCTGAGCAACATGACCGAGGAACGCAGCTGTTCAAGAACAGCAAGCCGCGCACGCGCAGCGAGCTCTTCCTGCGCCTCTTCCTGCTGGCCCGCATCTCGGGCGTCGAGATCGAGTTCCACCACACGGACATTCGCTCGTGACATCGTCCATGTACCGCAAAACCGTTGTTTGTACTGTCTCTTTTGTGAGTTTGTGAGTTTGCGGGTTTTGCGGTACGTACCGGTACCGCGTACCGCGTACACAACGGGGAAGTGCGAGGAGGAGGAGCTGCTGCAGACGACGGCGACGGTCGCGGGGGTGGCGGGCGATGGGCGACAACCATGGCGCGCAGGTGCCCGTGGTGCCCATCGGTAGCTCGCGCGACAGCCCTCTCGGGGAGGCCATCCTGCAAGAGTTCGAGCAGCGCTGCTCGCAGCTGCAGCGCATCTTGGAGCAGCGCGAAGACGCCTCTGACGCGGACGAGAGCGCGGTGGAGGTGGAGGCCCGCATCGGCGTATACAACGACGAGAAGCGCGCGTTCCAGCCGGGCGTGAAGGCCAGCTTCTTTAACGGGATGCGCGGGTATCTGGAAAAAAAGGCCAAGAGGGGCGGTTGGATGCGCGCGGACAATCCCAACGAGCCCGTGGGGTTTGAGCGCACCGATTTGCTCGACGTGACGTTCGAGGACGGCATCCGCGTGACCTGCGAGCTGGACAAAGGATCGAGCGGGACGCACGTCCGCGACGTGAGGATCGTCGAGGCCATCGTCAAGCGCAAGCTCGGCCGGGCGCGCGACTTTAAGGTGAGCTCGAAGCAGCTCGGCGACGCCTTCCACCTGCGGCTGGGAGTGGCTTGCGAGGACCAGGTCGCCCGACTCGGAGCGGTTCAAGAAGCACGCGGCAGCTGCGCGCAAGGCCGTGATGGACGCCCTGAACGTGTCCACGAGCGTCAAGATCCTGGGCGGCATCGAGACCTCGCTGGGCCCGTCGGTCGAATTTGTGTATATCCAGTTCCCCCCGGACGCCGAGATGGCCGCGCGCGGCCGCATGCGCTTCACCCGCTGTACGAGTTGGCAAGCAACAACGACGGCAAGGTGAGCGGCGACGTGGCGCGACAGCTCAAGTGGACGCTGCTGCAGCCCGCGCGACTCCCCGGGCTGGAGGGCAAGCCCAACACGGAGCTGCGCGACTTGCGCAAACTGGAAAACCACATGTTTCTGACCAACCACCGGGCGTGCTGGTGCTGCCAGACGGGTCGCGCTACGCTGTGTACGCGTGCCAGTACGTGATCGAGGTGAAGAAGGAGTTTATTCTGTGTGGGCGCGGGCGCTTCGCAAACCCGAGCGCGGAGGGCGACGGCGCGAGCGGGGTCGAGGACCTGCCCATCAAGCTGTTCCGGCGCAAGCGCCGCTGGTCCTTTGAGTTGCGGCACCACCAGCGGCTGGACATGACCGAGACGTTCCAATCCACCAACCTGAACGACATCTACACCAACAAATGCAAGCCCGTGTACGAGGTGGAGCTGGAGAAGCTCTTGTCCTCGAGCCGGGTGCCGCGAGCGCTCCCCGCAGTCGCTCGCGGCCGACTTGCGCGCCGTGCACCACGCTGACGCGCTGCTGGCAGACATTGCCAGCCGCATTTACGGCCAGTCGCTGCCGCCCCTGGATCCGGACAAGCTGCCGTCCGAGCGCTGGGCGCAGGCTCGACAAGCCGACCCAGGAGCGCAAGGCCCGCCTCGTGCAGGAGATCGCTCGCATGGACGGCGCCAGCAGCCGCGCGGGGCCCAGCCATGGCAACGAGGGTGGTGCGGGCGGGGCGCGGGTGCGGGCGGAGGAGGGGGCGCAGGCATGGACACGGGCCAGGACGGCGGCGCAGAGGAAGACAACGCGGACCAGGCGGGCGCGGCCGACTTTTACAACAACCTGAACCGCAGCTCGCAGGCCTCGCGGCACGAGAGCCTGATCTACCACATGCGGTGCCTCAACAACTTTGTCAAGAGCGTGGTGATCAAAGAGTGCATCGCGCAGGTGTGCGCGGCGACGCAACGCGGCCCGCAGGCGCCGCTAAACGTGCTGGACCTAGCCTGCGGCAAGGGCGCCGACGTGCAAAAGTTCATCCGCGCCTGCAAAGAGCTCAGCACGGGGGCGCAGCTGGGCCACTACGTGGGCGTGGACATCGCGCGCAAGTCGCTCGAGGACGCCGTCAAGCGGCTCGAGACCATGCGCGAGAAGCCCCACTTTGTGCACCTCGTCGAGGCCGACCTCGGCAAGGAGCACCTAAGCGCCCAGCCCGGGGACGACTGCGACATCAAGCTGCTCGCGCAGTGGGACAGCAGCACCCGCCACCTGGGACAAGCGCCCGCCAAGCCAGACCGTGCAGACGCACCAGCAATTCGAGCTCGTCAGCATGCAGTTTCGCGCTCCACTACATGTTCCAGTCGCGCCAGCGCGCCATGCACTTTTTCAAGACCATCTCCAAGCACATGGCCATCGGCGCGCGCTTCATCTCCACTACGGTGCACCGGACGAGATGATCCGCCGCCTCATGGAGGCCGGTCCAGGCGCCTCGGCGTTCTCCATCCGGGACGACATGGGCGTGGAAACCTGCCGCGTGGAGTTTGACCCCGACTTTCGCGCGCGGGCCTTTCGCTGCGCCGCCGCGCCGGCCGGGGCTGAGGCCGGGGAGGCCGGCCCCGACCCGGCCGACCCCGACACCTCCATCGGCGTGCGCTACCTCTTCACGCTCCGGGATGGCAGCGACGACTCGCAGCAGGCGGTGGCTGCGCCCGAGTGGCTCGTGCCGCCGCAGCTCCTCGTCAAGCTCGCCGCCGTCTTTTGCCTCAAGCTGACGCGCTACGAGCCCCTGCCCAACGCTGCTGCGCGGCACATGCAGCGCGACGACCCGGGCGCGCTGTACCGGCACATGAACGTGCTAAACCACGAGGGCACCATCTCGGACGCCGAATGGAACATCGCCTCGCTCTACGTCATCGTGGAGCTCGAGAAGGAGGCCGGGCCGTCGGACTACATGTCCGCGCTGCGCTACCTCAAACAGCGCATCCCGTCCTTTGGCTCGCTCTCCGAGGAGGAGCGCAGCGAGCTTCTGAAGGCCTGTCTCGCGCACGCCTCCAT
This sequence comes from Thraustochytrium striatum, assembly GCA_022244645.1. Lineage (NCBI taxonomy): Eukaryota > Bigyra > Thraustochytrida > Thraustochytriidae > Thraustochytrium > Thraustochytrium striatum. The sequence continues at coordinate 1,531,710 of JACDIV010000048.1, forward strand.
TTAATAAGAACCCCCACGCTTGCATTCGTCGGAGAGAGACCTTGTTCCATCTGAGAAGACGGGCGCCTGGCATTGCGAGTTGTTGCATTCGCACCACAACGCACGGTTGCAGGCGCGGTCTCACCGCCGAAGTGTGCTCCTACCTACCAGCGCCGTGGGCTGTACGTACCTTCTTCACCCTGCATCCACCCTCGCTCGATCCTCACGCGCACCGCACAACACCGTCCGAGCCGAGCTCGATGGGGCAGCGCCCAGGTCCAACGCCGCCACAGGCTGGGAGGGCGGCTCGTCCTCCGAAGATTCAGATCGCAAGGGAGGTCGGCACGAACGCACGCGCGCACACCTTCCACTTGCGATGATGCTCGCGACTCCCCAGGTGTCCGGCGGCTTGGGCAGCCAAGTCGGCCCAAGCTGGGAAGGTGAGCACGAGCACGCCCTCCTTTTCCACCATGTGCAAAAGGGAGCTTTCACCGCGGAGATTCACGGAAGTACAACGCGCGCAAACGCACGCAGGCGAAATGACAACCCCCGCCTCTCGTTTCAGGTTGCATCGAGCAGCAGACTCCAAACGTCAAGGACCAGCAGGACCAGCAAGACCAGCAGGACCAGCAAGAAGAAGATATCATGAAGATCCAGCTCGCTCTCGCGGCTAGCGTCGTCGCCTCGGCCCAGGCTCGGGTCAAGATGCTCCAGTCGGACGGCCTGCCCGCGGAGATCCAGGAGCAGCTCGATGCTCTCTCCTACGAGCCGCGCCCGATCACCGGCAACAAGGTGCGCGTGCTGCACCTCAACGACTTCCACGCCCGCATCGAGGGCATGACCTCGGGTGACGGCCCGTGCGCTGGCATCAACGAGGTTCCCGACGCGGGCTACAAGGTATGCGATGGCGGCTGGCCGCGCATCGTGACCGCCGCCAAGGCCATGGTCGCGGAGGCTGCCGCGGACGGCTTCGAGACCATCTTTGTGGATGACGGCGACCAGTTCATGGGCAGCGTCTGGTCCAACTACTACCAGGGCAAGGAGGCGTCCATCTTCCTCAACTACATCTGCTCGCCGGTGGCCCAGGGCGGTGCCGGCTTTGCGGCCTGCGTGGGCACCCTTGGCAACCACGAGTGGGACTACAAGTACATGCCGCTGCTGGACCACATCAAGACCGTCAACTACCCGATGGTGTCCACCAACACGATCGACGAGTGCGCCGCCAACTCGCAGGGCGAGCACGCCGAGAAGGAGCTGGGCGCGGCTCTGTCCAAGTCGGTTGTCCTCGACGGCGGTGTCGTGGCGATCCTTGGCTACACCACTCCGGAGACGAAGGACATCGCCTCGCCGCCTGGCTGCGTCAGCTTCCAGGAGGAGAAGGACGCCATCATCGCCGAGGTGGCCGCCCTGCCGGACACCGTCAAGGTGGTCATCGTGCTCGGCCACAGTGGCTACCTCAAGGACCAGGACATCGCCAAGAGCCTCTCGGGCGTGGACCTGATCGTGGGCGGCCACTCGCACTCGCTGCTCTGGAACGAGGCCACCATGGGCCCCAACCCGGTGCTCAACTCGGGCGACGAGACCCCGGTCACGGGCTCGTACCCGACCGTGACCAACGACGTGAACATCGTGCAGGCGTACTGGGGCGGCCGCTTCCTTGGCGCCTCGGACCTCGAGTGGGACGCGGAGGGCAAGATCACCTCGTTCACGCCCAAGATGACCTACATTGCCGCCATGAACGTGACTGGCGGCGTGGAGGGCGAGGCCGCCGAGGAGTACCGCGTCGAGGAAGATGCAGCCACTGTCGAGCTCCTCAACGCCCTGCTTGAGCCGCGACGAATACCGCAAGGTTGTCGTCGGCAAGGCCAGCACCTACCTGACCCGGCACGGGCAACGTGGGCCGCTTCAAGACCAACATGATGGGCAACATGATCTGCGACGCCCATTGATCGACGCTATCGCTGAGCGCACTACGCTCGGGACGCCTGATATTGGCCTGATGAACTCGGGCGGCATTCGCATCGACCTGCCGGCTGGCGACATCACGGTCGGCGACGTTCTTGGTGTGCTTCCGTTCGGCAACGTGCTGTCGGTGGTCGAGATCACCTCGGCCCAGCTGTGGCTGATGCTCGAGCATGGCGTGTCGCGCTGGGGCGAGCGCAAGGGCGAGTTTGGCCAGTTTGGCCGCAACTTTCGGTACGTGTTCGACCCGAGCAAGGAGGCTGCCTGCGGCTTTGGCGGCGCCGAGCTGTGCCAGGTCGGCGTTCACACGCCGAGCCGCGTCCTTGCGGTCGCGGTCGACGGCGTGGAGGTCCCGTTCGACTCGGACAAGACCTTCACGATGGTCACGAACGACTACCTGACTCGCGGCGGTGACGGCTACTCGATGCTCGTCGACGCGCCCAAGCTCCTCGCGACTGGTGAGGGCCTCTTTGATGTCATGGTTGCTCACGTCGAGGACGAGACCGCCGCGAACGGCGGTGTCTCCCCTGTGCGCGAGTGCCGTGTCTACAACGTGGCCGAGCCGTTCGAGGGCTGCCCGGACCGGGACATGCTCTTCACTGCCGCGCCCACCTCCGCGCCCACCTCCGCACCCAGCGCCGCCAAGGTGGAGGAAGAGGGTAACAGCGACGCCACGGCCGCGATCGTTCTCGGCTCCTTCGCTGCCGTCGCCGTTGTTGTCTTCGCTGGCGTCTACTTTCTTCGCACCAAGAGCAACAAGGAGGAGCTGCTCGCGACCGACCCTAGCGCCGTGTAATCAAAGCCATCATGTTGTTCTCCTTCTCTTTGATCGACATCTCCGTCCCCGGGGCTTTCGCGCGAGATGAGCGACGACGAGCAGAGCACAGCTTGGCACACTTGTGTTGCTCTCGTGGCGACGCGGGGCACGACCGCCTCTGACTTGATGGGCGTGGAAGCATGGCCATTGCCATGGTCAACATGTGGTTGCATGAGGGCGGTTGTCCGTCCGAGCAGGCCCTCATTCGGTTGGGCACATCGCCTGGGTGCTTGCTTGCGTGGTGGCAGCCAGCATCATTCAGGTTTCTCCAGGAACCCATGGGGCCCTGAGGTCGGATGAAGGACGCAGGAAAGCGCGGCAGGGTCCGTCATCCTCACTGACCTCAACGAACCCCGTCAGCTCGAGAGCGGGCTGGATGGAACCCCTCCGCGGGACGGCAAGGCCAGGTTGAAACAGGGCATGGTGTGCGTCACAGCACAAGATGCGGAATAGATGCAGCGTCATGGTGCCAAGCAGCACTTGGAGCCTGGCTGCTGGCTTGAGCCGTCGGTCTGCCAGCTTTGTACTTCACGAGAGGCTCCCCTTCGTGCACGCGTCGGGAACAACAGGCATGAAACTAACAGTAGGGGACACCAAGTGTGGAGATTCTCTTGGGTGCGTTTCTGATACCAGATCTGTCTTCTGGACATCGCGAGGAGTCCGGAGACGTGCTGGACTTGCGCAACACAATTTTTCTCGTCGCGCATTCCCTATCCAAAATTCAAACTCAGATAGGAGCCAAGCAGAGGGGAGATTTGAATCTTGGGTATTCTAAAGAGCTTGGGAAGAGGGTGGTTCGTCCTCGTCCTCAGTGTCCAGGTCCACCTCGCTGCACTCGGAGTCACTGCCACTCCCAGCGTCCGCTCGGCGCTCAGCCTCCTCGATTTCCTCCCAGAGCTTGTTGATCTTCCTGTCGACGGACCCCATGATGTCCCTGATCGCGATCTTACCTTGTTCGGTGTGCAAGGCCTCGAACTCCGCGTCGAGGCGGGCCCGTACGTCTGCCATCCTCCGCGCGGCGTAGTCGCGTCCGATGTTGCCTTGATGCGCGCCCAAACCAGCTCGATGGGCTGCAGATCCGAGTAGTGCGGCGGCGTGAACAGCACCTTGTGGCCCGCCGCCTACAGGAGGATCCACAACCGCCGCCAGGCCCGCCGTCGCAGCGCCGTCTCCAGCTTGGGCTGCGTCCGTCAGGACTTGATTGTGCTCGAGACGAGGCCTGTACCGCGACCAAGGAGTGCACTGGTCTTCTTGACGGCGTCGAGCTTCTCGGGGCGGCCGGTCCGCTTCTGCTTCTCGTGCCAGGCCCTGCAGATGCCAAAGTAGACGCGCAGGATGTCCAGGCGCTCCTCCCTCGTCAGCACGGACTTGCCTCGGAGCTTCATGATGACTGCGATCTGCTCCTCGACGGCGTCAGGGTCCTTCGTGAGCCGCCGCTTCGCCATGGGCTCCGCCATGGGCGCATGGGCGGATGCTCCACGCTTGGGACGGGAGGACATGGGGGCTTGTCCGTTAAGTTACCGTTACGGTGGTTGCAGCCCGTACCTCACCCGTCGTAGTCACCGACCCGCACCCTTTGCCGACCTTGGTGCCAACAATCCTTGCGCCTTCTCCGTCGACGTCGAGGCCAAACATTGAAGACCCTGTTTCCTGTAACGTTATGAGCCGAATCTTCACACATGGTGTCCCCTACTGTAAGGCTGGACAAGGCGCGGGAAGTACGCGTACCAGCGGCCACCTCGATTATTTGAGGCCTGAGCAAACCCGAGACGAGACGAGTCAAGCCCCGCGACGAGAGACACAACGCGTGAACATGAAGCTCTTCTCCATCGTGACCGCGACCAGCGCGGTGCTCGCCAGCGGCGCGCCTTACATCACTGAGATCGACTACGACCAGCCTGGCACGGACAACACCGAGTTCGTCGAGGTCGCCGTGCCGGCTGCGGATGCCGCGCTCCTGCCCACGCTCAAGGTGTACCGGTCAACAAGGCCTGCGGCCAGTACAAGCCCCGCTCTCCCTCGCCACTGACGGTGTGGAGGGCGAGACTGTCGACGGCGCGTGACTACTACACCGTGACTTTCCCGCCCAACTCGATCACCAACAGCGGCGGCGGGTGTGTGCTGTACCAGGACGGCACCACGTACGACGCGTACAAGTTCGAGACGGACGAGCCCGTGACCTGCCGGAGGAGGGCGGTCAGACCTTTGTGCGCATCGAAGCCGAGGACAGCAACAGCGAGCCAACTTGTCGCTGCAGCTCGTGAACGGTGTCTGGGTGGCCAGCCCGCCGACCCTCGGCCTTGCTAACGGTGGCGAGGCAGGTACCAGCGAGCCGACCACTTCGCCGACCGCTTCGCCGGTGGGCGACTCCATCCACCGAGCTGCCGGCGGACATCCAGGAGCAACTCGATGCTCTCACCTACGAGCCGCGCCCGATCACCGGCAACAAGGTGCGCGTGCTGCACCTCAACGACTTCCACGCCCGCGTCGAGGGCATGACCTCGGGCGACGGCCCGTGCGCTGGCATCAACAAAGTTCCCGACGCAGGCTACAAGGTATGCGATGGCGGCTGGGCGCATCGTGACCGCCGCCAAGGCCATGGTTGCGGAGGCTGCCGCAGACGGCTTCGAGACCATCTTTGTGGATGACGGCGACCGTTCATGGGCAGCGTCTGTCCAACTACTACCAGGGCAAGGAGGCGTCATCTTCCTCAACTACATCTGCTCGCCGGTGGCCCGGGCGGTGCCGGCTTTGCGGCCTGCGTGGGCACCCTCGGCAACCACGAGTGGGACTACAAGTACATGCCGCTGCTGGACCACATCAAGACCGTCAACTACCCGATGGTGTCCACCAACACGATCGACGAGTGCGCCGCCAACTCGCAGGGCGAGCACGCCGAGAAGGAGCTGGGCGCGGCTCTGTCCAAGTCGGTTGTCCTCGACGGCAGTGTCGTGGCGATCCTTGGCTACACCACTCCGGAGACGAAGGACATCGCCTCGCCGCCTGGCTGCGTCAGCTTCCAGGAGGAGAAGGACGCCATCATCGCCGAGGTGGCCCGCCCGGACACCGTCAAGGTGGTCATCGTGCTCACAGTGGCTACCTCAAGGACCCAGGACATCGCCAAGAGCCTCTCGGGCGTGGACCTGATCGTGGGCGGCCACTCGCACTCGCTGCTCTGGAACGAGGCCACCATGGGCCCCAACCCGGTGCTCAACTCGGGCGACGAGACCCCGGTCACGGGCTCGTACCCGACCGTGACCAACGACGTGAACATCGTGCAGGCGTACTGGGGTGGCCGCTTCCTGGGCGCCTCGGACCTCGAGTGGGACGCGGAGGGCAAGATCACCTCGTTCACGCCCAAGATGACCTACATTGCCGCCATGAACGTGACTGGCGGCGTGGAGGGCGAGGCTGACGAGGAGTACCGCGTCGAGGAAGATGCAGCCACTGTCGAGCTCCTCAACGCCCTGCTGAAGCCGCTCGATGCGTTCCGCGGTGTGGTGGTCGGCAAGGCCAGCACCTACCTGACCGGCACGGGCAACGTGGGCCGCTTCAAACGAGACCAACATGGGCAACATGATCTGCGACGCCATGATCGACGCTATCGCTGAGCGCACTACGCTCGGGACGCCTGATATTGGCCTGATGAACTCGGGCGGCATTCGCATCTGCCGGCTGGCGACATCACGGTCGGCGACGTTCTTGGTGTGCTTCCGTTCGGCAACGTGCTGTCGGTGGTCGAGATCACCTCGGCCCAGCTGTGGCTGATGCTCGAGCATGGCGTGTCGCGCTGGGGCGAGCGCAAGGGCGAGTTTGGCCAGTTTGGCCGCAACTTTCGGTACGTGTTCGACCCGAGCAAGGAGGGCCTGCGGCTTTGGCGGCGCCGAGCTGTGCCAGGTCGGCGTTCACACGCCGAGCCGCGTCCTTGCGGTCGCGGTCGACGGCGTGGAGGTCCCGTTCGACTCGGACAAGACCTTCACGATGGTCACGAACGACTACCTGACTCGCGGCGGTGACGGCTACTCGATGCTCGTCGACGCGCCCAAGCTCCTCGCGACTGGTGAGGGCCTCTTTGATGTCATGGTTGCTCACGTCGAGGACGAGACCGCCGCGAACGGCGGTGTCCCCTGTGCGCGAGTGCCGTGTCTACAACGTGGCCGAGCCGTTCGAGGGCTGCCCGGACCTGGGCTTCAGCGCCCCGACCGCTTCGCCTACCGGCTCCCCGACTGCATCGCCGACCGCTTCGCCCACCGCCGCGCCTACGAGCTCTCCGATCGCCGCCAGTGTTCAGAGCGAGTCGCCCACTTCCTCGCCGTCCGTGAGTGCCTCGGAGCCGGAGGAGGGCCTGAGCGGTGGCGCCATCGCAGGTATTGTATTGGGCTCTCTTGGCGCCATCGCCGCCGCGGTCTTCGTCGTCGTCCTCAAGAAGAAGGGCTCGGATGAGGACCTGCTCATCACGCACAACCCCAAGTCTCACGGGCAGGACCTTGCCTAAGTGTTCTTCAAACGACAAGTCTGTTCCCTCCCTTTCTTCCCGCTTGAACGATGCCGCCTCTGCGGTGCTTACTGAGTGACCCTGGGGGCTGCATGCTGACCAGCGATAAGCCATCGAGCCTGTCGCCATGAAGCGCTTGGCCAACCGGATCCAGGCACGGTACCGGTACCGGTACCTACCGTACCGCACTGCCGTACTTACCGTACCAAGTACCTGGTATGGTACGTACCGTACCTACCGTACCAGTACCTCGAGTATTGGTACCGCACTGTTTCGCGCACGTGGTTGTCGTCGCCCGCGCTGGCCAGCGTGTGCGACGACCAGAAGGGAAAGCAGATTGCTGAAGGATCAATGGATTGACCCCTGGCGTCTGCTGCTCCCAATTGGCATGAAAACAGTTTCACATGTAAAGTCAAACTGGTTTTGTAGGCGAGAATAGATGGATGGTGGCGGGTGAAACCAGCAAGCTAGATGCACTGGCCCACCAGCTGGTGGCCGGAGCATTGTCAGGCTGACGCAGCAGCAGCCGTTGTGGAGGTACGCAGCTGCTGCGTTGCGCAAGTGTTGTGCTCCTTCAATCAGTCAGAAGAACACAACGACCTCCGCGCGGACAACGCAGATCACAAACTACGAACGCGACGAGTCCGCCAAGAACATGAAAATCCAGCTCGCTCTCGCGGCTAGCGTCGTCGCCTCGGCCCAGGCTCGGGTCAAGATGCTCCAGTCGGACGGCCTGCCCGCGGAGATCCAGGAGCAGCTCGATGCTCTCACCTACGAGCCGCGCCCGATCACCGGCAACAAGGTGCGCGTGCTGCACCTCAACGACTTCCACGCCCGCGTCGAGGGCATGACCTCGGGTGACGGCCCGTGCGCTGGCATCAACGAGGTTCCCGACGCGGGCTACAAGATCTGCGATGGCGGCTGGCCGCGTATCGTGACCGCCGCCAAGGCCATGGTTGCGGAGGCTGCCGCGGATGGCTTCGAGACCATCTTTGTGGACGACGGCGACCAGTTCATGGGCAGCGTCTGGTCCAACTACTACCAGGGCAAGGAGGCGTCCATCTTCCTCAACTACATCTGCTCGCCGGTGGCCCAGGGCGGTGCCGGCTTTGCGGCCTGCGTGGGCACCTCGGCAACCACGAGTGGGACTACAAGTACATGCCGCTGCTGGACCACATCAAGACCGTCAACTACCCGATGGTGTCACCACAACGATCGACGAGTGCGCCGCCAACTCGCAGGCGAGCACGCCGAGAAGGAGCTGGGCGCGGCTCTGTCCAAGTCGGTTGTCCTCGACGGCAGTGTCGTGGCGATCCTTGGCTACACCACTCCGGAGACGAAGGACATCGCCTCGCCGCCTGGCTGCGTCAGCTTCCAGGAGGAGAAGGACGCCATCATCGCCGAGGTGGCCGCCTGCCGGACACCGTCAAGGTGGTCATCGTGCTCGGCCACAGTGGCTACCTCAAGGACCAGGACATCGCCAAGAGCCTCTCGGGCGTGGACCTGATCGTGGGGCGGCCACTCGCACTCGCTGCTCTGGAACGAGGCCACCATGGGCCCCAACCCGGTGCTCAACTCGGGCGACGAGACCCGGTCACGGGCTCGTACCCGACCGTGACCAACGACGTGAACATCGTGCAGGCGTACTGGGGCGGCCGCTTCCTTGGGCCTCGGACCTCGAGTGGGACGCGGAGGGAAAGATCACCTCGTTCACGCCCAAGATGACCTACATTGCCGCCCTGGACGTGACTGGCGGCGCGGAGGGCGAGGCCGCCGAGGAGTACCGGTCGAGGAAGATGCAGCCACTGTCGAGCTCCTCAACGCCCTGCTTGAGCCACTCGACGAATACCGCCAGGGTGTTGTCGGCAAATCCAACACCTACCTGACCGGCACGGGCAAGGTGGGCCGCTTCAACGAGACCAACATGGGCAACATGATCTGCGACGCCATGATCGACGCTATCGCTGAGCGCACTACGCTCGGGACGCCTGATATTGGCCTGATGAACTCGGGCGGCATTCGCATCGACCTGCCGGCTGGCGACATCACGGTCGGCGACGTTCTTGGTGTGCTTCCGTTCGGCAACGTGCTGTCGGTGGTCGAGATCACCTCGGCCCAGCTGTGGCTGATGCTCGAGCACGGCGTGTCGCGCTGGGGCGCCGGCAAGGGCGAGTTTGGCCAGTTTGGCCGCAACTTTCGGTACGTGTTCGACCCGAGCAAGGAGGCTGCCTGCGGCTTTGGCGGCGCCGAGCTGTGCCAGGTCGGCGCTCACACTCCGAGCCGCGTCCTTGCGGTCGCGGTCGACGGCGTGGAGGTCCCGTTCGACTCGGACAAGACCTTCACGGTAGTCACGAACGACTACCTGACTCGCGGCGGTGACGGCTACTCGATGCTCGCCGACGCGCCCAAGCTTCTCGCGACTGGTGAAGGCCTCTTTGATGTCATGGTTGCTCACGTCGAGGACGAGACCGCCGCGAACGGCGGTGTCTCCCTGTGCGCGAGTGCCGTGTCTACAACGTGGCCGAGCCGTTCGAGGGCTGCCCGGACCGGGACATGCTCTTCACTGCCGCGCCCACCTCCGCGCCTACTGCCGCGCCAACTGCAGCGCCTTCTGCCGCGCCTTCTGCCGCGCCTTCTGCCGCGCCAACTGCAGCGCCTTCTGCCGCGCCTTCTGCCGCGCCAACTGCAGCGCCTTCTGCCGCGTCAGTTGCCGCGCCTACTGCCGCGCCAACCGCCGCGCCCAGCCGTTCCCCGCTCGCAGAAGGCGAGACCTACAGCCCGACCAACAGCCGACGAGCTCACCGATTGCTGCCGGTGCCGAGACCAAGTCGCCCACTTCCTCGCCGTCCGTGGGTGCCTCGGAGCCGGAGGAGGGCCTGAGCAGCGGCGCCACCGCGGGCATTGTCGTGGGCTCTCTCGCCATGGCCGCAGCGGCGGTCTTCACTGTCGTCAAGCTCGGGAAGAAGAGCTCGGAAGCAGACCGGCTCGTGACGCACAACCCCAAGGCCGACGTTGAGGACCTCGCCTAGGTGTTCGTCAAACGACAAGCCAGTCTGTTCCATCGCTTTTCCTCCCAGCTGGCGGCGCCGCAAGCCCGACACAGCAGCGCATTCTTGCCGGGCGTGGCTGCCGGCGCGTCTTACGTGCGTACGCCACGGTATCGCGCTCTGAAGTGCGCTCTGGGCGCCGAGAGCGCGGCGTTCTCAGAACCAGCTTGCTGCCCAGGCCGATGCTCATGCCAGAATGCAAAATGGGTTGGCTCTCGGTCGCGGGCGTGGCCGCCCTCACGGCGGCGGCGGCGGCGGCGGCGGCGGCGGGCGTCATTGCCTCGCGGCGCGGGCCAAAGCCGTGCGCCAAGTGCGCCAAGACGTCCGAGCGCGTCCTTGTCGGCATTGGCGTGCTCGTTGTGGACCGGTCAACGCATCGCTTCCTGGTGGGCCGCCGCAAGGGGTCGCACGGCAGCGGGCAGTGGGCGCTGCCCGGCGGGTGGCTGGAACGCGGCGAGGCCTTCGAGACGTGCGCCGTGCGCGAGCTGGAGGAGGGGAAACTGGGCTCGAGCCGAGAGCGATCTGCACAGCATCGAGCTGTGCCAGCTTGCGCCTTCTAACAACACCGAGTTTGGCACCGCGTCCGTCTTCGTCGGGGGCGCATCAACCCGATGGCCGCTCCAAGGTGCGTGCGAGCCCAACAAGTGTTTCGAGTGGCGTTGGATCTCTGGCGCGCACGACCTTGACGCGGACGCAGACCTCTTCTGGCCCCTCGAGTACCTCTTCACGCAGCAGCCCGCGTTCCTTGCCGAGGCACTCGGCCAGCCTAGTGCACCGCCACCGCCACCGCAGCGATGATGGCACCAGCAGCACCGCCATCGGCAACAACCCGGCCAGAGCGCCAGCGTGTGGCGCAAGAGTTGACCAAACGTAGAGGTTATAGGATATCTAGCGCAGCAGACTGGACAAGACCGGCTTTTCAAGCAGCACTTGCTGCCGCCGCCCGCTCTGGCCGTGCTTGTAGCGAGCTCTGGTTGCGCGAAAGCCTGCTGGTCGCGTCCGACCAAACACCACGCGAATAGATAGCCCTCGAGCAAGCTTGCCAATCAAAAAAGCAAGAGCAAGAGTGCGCGGGTGGCGACGTGGGCGCATTCGCCCGCAGCGCTCGCGCCCGGCCTCGCGAGCGGAGGAGAGAGAGGTCCTCCTGCGCGTCATTGCGCTGCTCGTCCCAATCTATCGATCGTCCCAAACGTTGTCGACCGGTGGCGACGAACGATAACGCGAGCGAGATGGAGACGGCGGCCGAGTGGAGCCAGGGCGACGGCGATCCCGTGGCCGAGCCGCAGAGCGTGGCGCCGCCCGGGGAGAGCATCGTGCTGCGCGTGGCCTTGCTGGGTAGCAGCGCCTGTGGCAAGGCCGCGCTCGTGAGCCGTCTCGGCGGCGGCGACTTCCTGAGCGAGTACCAGGAGACCTTGGGCGTGGACGTCTCGGTCGTGCAAGCCGTCGGCGCGGAGGGAGAGGGCGCCGGGCTGCAGCTGTGGGTGTGCAGCGGCGCGCCGAGGTATCTGCCCATCGTGCAGCAAGCGCTGGAGGGCGCGGACGTGGTGTTGCTCGTGTACGACGTGACCTCGGTTGAGTCGCTCCAGCGTGGCGTCTTCTGGCGCAACGAGGCAGTGCGCTTGTGCCCAGCAGCCAAGATGATGCTCGTGGGGAACAAGATCGACCAGGACACGCAGGTGCGCGTGTCCGAGGCGGACGGGGCCAAGCAGGCAGAGTCTTGGGGCGTCGCGCACGTCCTGGTGTCGTGCAAGTCGGGCAAGGGGGTGCAGATACTCATGAACAAGCTTGTGGAGTGCGCGGCGCAGTAAGCACGGCCGCGCCTCGTGTCTATTGCTGCTTGCAGCTTGCGCGCTTCCTAGCCTTGTCGCCCGCCAGTTTTGGCCGGGGGTCGCATGCTCTGACTTCGGCGCGCGCTGACGCGCGCTGCCGGCGGGTCGCGTTCTCGGGCCACTCGAGAGGTGGAAATCTCCCGCTCGTCCTCGTCCAGCTCGAATAGCACATGGTGCCGCGGCTTCCTTGTCTTGTCCCCCCCCCGTCCTCCCTTGTTGTCCTTGCCGCCTTCGTGACTCGTCGCCCTCGTCCTGGTTGTCGCCGTCCTCGTCCTCGTCTTGCCTGTCGCCTCCCCACGCCGGCATCATCGCCTGCCGGCGTCATCGCCTGTGCCGGCTTCCCCGCTTTTGCCGGCATTCTCGCCTGCGTCGGCATGATCGTCGCCCTTGGCCGTGGGGTTGTTGACTTCTTCCGCTTTCCCCGCTTGGTCCGGACCTCGTCCTCCTTTTCGATCTCGCTCTCGATCAGGCTGGTCGTACTATCACCGTCCCTGCAAGCGTCGTCATCGCTTTTCAGGCGCACTTCGGCAGCTTCGGCGCCCCCACTCTGGTTCTCCAATTCCGTGCCGAGGCCCTCGTCCGTGTCCGCGTCGGGTGGCATTGGCTTGCGCGAGCATGCGGTGGGCACGCCTGAGCACATCGTCGACGTCTCGCAAAATCCACGGTCGGGGCAGCCGGCTGGGCCGGGGCCTCCTGGTGCAGGACCGGCCGCGGCGCGACTCTGCAGGCGCTTGACGAAGTCCCTCCCCAGAGTCGCTCTCCAGCCAACCCAAGGGAACCGCGAGGTCGCCTCCATAGCGCCCTGTCCAGGCACCGCCCGCGGGCACCGCCGCGCCAAGGCTGCCCTGCCCAGCAGCGTGAGGTTGAGACCAACCATGTCAAGCGCCGGGCGCGCGCGAAACCCAAGCACGCGGCCGCTTGCAAAGCACAGCGCAGTGGTCTGCGCGTCGAGAGGGTGCAAGCGCTCTAGCCCCGCGTACGGCTCCTTGACCAGCAGCAAGTGGCTGTGCGAGCCGGCCGTCTTGCCGTGGCTGACCCGCGCGAGGCAGACGTGCGTCTGCGACAGGCCAAGGACGAGCGGCTCGGTCGCATGGTCGCTCGGGAACCGGAAGCGCGGGCTCGGGTCAGCCTGCCCGTGGGCGCCTCGCGAAGACTCCAGCACAGCCTCCGCGTCAAAGAGCTGAATGTCCTCCATGTCGACAACGGTGTGGTGCGGCTTGCCCACCGTCTCGCGCAACTTGTCCAATATCGCCGGCACCTCGCTGGCTCGTGACCCGCTTCTGCCGCCACAGCCGTCGTGGCCGCCGCCGTCGCAGCGAGGCCTTGCGCGCCGATGCGGTCTCGTGCGAGCAAGCCGAGCAGCAGCGCGTCAAGGTCGCGCTCATACCGCGGGAGCAGGACCAGGTCAATCTCCCGCTGTGCGCCGTCGACGCACGGCGGGCCGATGGCGTCGCGGGGCAGGCGAAAGGTCGCACGCACGGCCTGCCTTCCCGCGCCTCGGACGCGCGTCTGTGCGACAGCATGGAGCCATCTCAACGGCAGAACGCTGGTGAGGAGCTGTGCCACCGGGTCGACGAGCACCAGGCAGTCGCCACGACGGCAAGGAGCCGCAGGGCGATGGGCTCGGCCGCGCCGAGGCGCCCGGCGCTCACCAGGAACGAGTGCTGCGCGGCGTCGCCGACCATGACCTGCGCGTTGACAGCAAGGCTCCTTGGGCAACAGCGCAACAGGAGCAGGGCATGCAGGCAGGCAGGCAGGCAGGCAGGCAGGCAGGCAGGCAGGCGGACAAGCAGACGAAGAGGAGAAGGACCGGTGGATGGGGGATCTTGCAGGCCATCTAGTTGGCCCCTGCCGGCGCCGTCACCGAGTAGAGCTGCAGGTTGCCCTCGCCGCCCACCGAGGCGAGCCGCGACCCGCTCTGGTTGAAGGCCACACCGTGGACCTGGTCCGTGTGCGACTTGTCAAAGGTATGCACGCACGTGCGCTCCACCACGTCCCACAGCTTGACCGTGTTGTCGCTCGACCCGGTCGCCACGATGCGGTTGTCCGGGCTAGGCGCCACGGCTAGCACCCACGACAGGTGGCCGCGAAGCGTGCCAATCTGCGCGGTGCGCTGCGCGTCGTGCAGGCTGGTGGTCAGGTCGTCACTGCCGCTAAAGAGCAGCGAGCCGTCCGCCGAGAAGCTCAGCGCGCGCACGGGCATCGTGTGGTTGGTCAGCGTGGAGCTCAGCTTGCCAGCGGCAAGGTCGAATATTCTCACGGTCCCGTCCTTGGCGCCCGTGGCCAGCTTGGTACCGTCAGGGCTGTACGCCACCGACAGCACAAAGGTGCCGCCGGGCGCCTCCAGCGTCGTCTGCCGCGCCTGAGAGTCGAGGCTCCAGACTGACACAGCGCCAGTGTGCGACCCGGAGGCCACCGTGTCGCCCGAGGGCGACACGGCCACGGTCCAGCATTCGACCGGGCCCGCGTCGATTGTGGCACGCACGCTGCCCTCCTGCAGGTCGCAGGCGCAGGCGGCAGTCCATGCCTGACGACACCGCGAGCGGCTGGCCAGGGCAGCACGCCACGGACACGGCGCCCATGTTGTGGTCCGGGTACACGTGCTTCAGCACGATGTTCTCCTTGGCCTCCGCGTCTTCATGCACCTCCCACGAGCAGGCGGTCTCGTCGCAGCTGCCCGTCACCAGCATGTTCTCGCCTCCCGCGTGGCGTGCCCAGTCCACGGACCAGATCGAGTCCTTGTGCGCGCCATCCTGCTTGAACAGCTTGGACGCCTGCCTTCCGCGTCAGCCTCCGCCGCCGCCGCCGCCGCCGTCGCCCCGCCAGCGCCGCCGCACTCACCATCGTCCTCCCACTCCTCCTGATGGATCCTTCCACGGAGTCTGCGGCCAGGTCGCAGACCCAAACCCGGTTAAGAGTCTTTGCCGAGGGTTAAGAGTCTTCGCCGCGGGTTGAGAGCCTTTTGCGTGGGCTGGCGTGCGCGCGTGCGCTGACACTGTCGGGCGATGCCCCAGGCTGCAAGCGCTCGAGCAGGCGATGGCAACGAGCGCGCACCCGCACACCATGCGTCATCCGAGGCTTTTTTTCGGCCCTGGCGCTGTAACGTCAACTGCGTGTTGCAAACGTACCTTCCTTTTCGTGTGGGACAGTCGGGCAGAAGGTGGTGCTGGCTGCTGCTGATCTTTGCCATGTGAGAGTTCGCGTTGAACTGCAATCTTGCCCCCCCGCTTGATAGCAGCAAGCAGGACCGGCACGCGAACACGGTGGATTGGGAGGTCGGAAGTCCGTGGAGTGACCGTGCACGCGACGGCTGCGCCAGCCATTGTCTCTGCAACCACAATCGACCCTCACGCGACCCCAGCGGCTTCGCTCTGCTTGAGCAAAGGCATGGAGCAAGTCGTTTTGGCACCAGGCGGGACCATTTTACCCGGCTCGAGACAACCTCATGGGAACGTCCGAGCGCCCAACAGCGCCTGACCAGCTTTGCTTTTCGTTCTTTTCGTCGACGCTCGGTGCGACAACAGCCCATGGCATGGCCACGACAGCGAGAGAATCTTCAAGCTGGCGGACGTGAATCTTTCCCCAGCGCTTCTGCTTCCCCCCGAACGCTGGCACAAGGTGGAGAGTCGCCCGACTGAGGCCTGGCCACCTCGGGCACCATCGCGCCTGTGGCCTTTGCAAGACGGGACCAGAAAACGGGAGTCGGCCAAGATGAAAGGGCTCGCTGAAATCGCATGGCACAGACCCGACGCGAACATGGGGCCTGCTCCAAGCTGGGCTTTCGCTGCGAGGACCGCGAGCGGGGAGAAACGCACGGGCCGGGGAGGAAGATGAATCTTCGCAATCGGAACTCCCTGATAAACAGAAGGCGGAGGTACAGAGCCTGCCATGGCAGACAGACAGCTTGTGGCAAGGCAGCAAAACCCCAAAAGAACCTACCTTTCGGGCACAAGCACTATGAAGCTCTTCTCCATCGTGACCGCGACCAGCGCGGTGCTCGCCAGCGGCGCGCCTTACATCACTGAGATCGACTACGACCAGCCTGGCACGGACAACACCGAGTTCGTCGAGGTCGCCGTGCCGGCTGCGGATGCCGCGCTCCTGCCCACGCTCAAGGTGTACCCGGTCAACAAGGCCTGCGGCCAGTACAAGCCCCCGCTCTCCCTCGCCACTGACGGTGTGGAGGGCGAGACTGTCGACGGCGTGACCTACTACACCGTGACTTTCCCCCCAACTCGATCACCAACAGCGGCGGCGGTGTCGTGCTGTACCAGGACGGCACCACGTACGACGCGTACAAGTTCGAGACGGACGAGCCCGTGACCTGCCCGGAGGAGGGCGGTCAGACCTTTGTGCGCATCGAAGCCGAGGAAAGCAACAGCGAGCCCAACTTGTCGCTGCAGCTCGTGAACGGTGTCTGGGTGGCCAACCCGCCGACCCTCGGCCTTGCCAACGGTGGCAGCGCCCCGAGCCCACGGCCCCGAGCACCCCGACCCCCGCCCCGACGATCAACCTGCCGACGGACATCGAGGAGCAGCTCGATGCTCTCACCTACGAACCGCGCCCGATCACCGGCAACAAGGTGCGCGTGCTGCACCTCAATGACTTCCACGCCCGCATCGAGGGCATGACCTCGGGTGACGGCCCGTGCGCTGGCATCAACGAGGTTCCCGACGCGGGCTACAAGATCTGCGATGGCGGCTGGCCGCGCATCGTGACCGCCGCCAAGGCCATGGTTGCGGAGGCTGCCGCGGACGGCTTCGAGACCATCTTTGTGGACGACGGCGACCAGTTCATGGGCAGCGTCTGGTCCAACTACTACCTGGGCTTGGAAGCTTCTATTTTCCTCAACTACATCTGCTCGCCGGTGGCCCAGGGCGGTGCCGGCTTTGCGGCCTGCGTGGGCACCCTCGGCAACCACGAGTGGGACTACAAGTACATGCCGCTGCTGGACCACATCAAGACCGTCAACTACCCGATGGTGTCCACCAACACGATCGACGAGTGCGCCGCCAACTCGCAGGGCGAGCACGCCGAGAAGGAGCTGGCGCGGCTCTGTCCAAGTCGGTTGTCCTCGACGGCGGTGTGGGCGATCCTCGGCTACACCACTCCGGAGACGAAGGACATCGCCTCGCCGCCTGGCTGCGTCAGCTTCCAGGAGGAGAAGGACGCCATCATCGCCGAGGTGGCCGCCCTGCCGGACACCGTCAAGGTGGTCATCGTGCTCGGCCACAGTGGCTACCTCAAGGACCAGGACATCGCCAAGAGCCTCTCGGGCGTGGACCTGATCGTGGGCGGCCACTCGCACTCGCTGCTCTGGGACGAGGCCACCATGGGCCCCAACCCGGTGCTCAACTCGGGCGACGAGACCCCGGTCATGGGCTCGTACCCGACCGTGACCAACGACGTGAACATCGTGCAGGCGTACTGGGGCGGCCGCTTCCTGGGCGCCTCGGACCTCGAGTGGGACGCTGAGGGAAAGATCACCTCGTTCACGCCCAAGATGACCTACCTTGCCGCCAAGGACGTCACTGACGGCGCGGAGGGCGAGGCCGCCGAAAAGTACCGCATCGAAGAGGATGCGGGAACCCGCAAGATTGTCGAAGCTCTGCTGGAGCCGCTTGATGCGTTCCGCGGTGTGGTGGTGGCGGCAAGGCCAGCACCTACCTGACCGGCACGGGCAACGTGGGCCGCTTCAACGAGACCAACATGGGCAACATGATCTGCGACGCCATGATCGACGCCATCGACAAGCGCACCAGCTTTGCCACTCCGGACCTGTGTCTCATGAACTCGGGCGGCATCCGCATCGACCTGCCGGCCGGCAACGTCACCGTCGGCGACGTTCTGGGTGTGCTTCCGTTCGGCAACGTGCTCTCCGTGATCGATCACTTCGCGCCAGCTGTGGCTGATGCTCGAGCACGGCGTGTCGCGCTGGGGGCGAGCAAGGGGCGAGTTCGGCCAGTTTGGCCGCGACTTCCGCTTCGTGTTTGACCCGAGCGCCACCCCGGCCTGCGGCTTTGGCGGTGCCGAGCTGTGCGACGTGAACAAGCGTAGCGGTGTGCGCCGCGTCATGGCCGTCTACTACAAGGGCGCGTACGTGCCGTTCGACTCGGACCGCACTTTCACCATGGTCACGAACGACTACCTGACTCGCGGCGGCGACGGCTACACGCTTCTCGTCGACGCGCCCAAGGTGCTCGCGACTGGCGAGGGTCTCTTTGACGCGGTCAAGACCTACATCGAGGACAAGACTGCGACGGAGGGCGGTGTCGCCCCGGTGCGTGAGTGCCGCATCCTCAACGTGCTCGAGCCCTACGAGGAGTGCCCGAGCGTCGAGTCCCTCAACATCACGCGCGTCTGCGAGAACCGCGAGGGGATCGTTATGGCGAGCACCGGCAAGCCCAAGCAGTGCTCCGAGCTCACCGAGTACTGCGCGACCTCCACCCTCGTGCAGGACCGCTGCGCCGAGTCGTGCGGGCTCTGCGGTCAGGACCCGTGCCTGGACGCCGAGGACCCCAAGCTGGAGCTCGCCAACGGCACGCGGTCATGTGCGCCGACGCCGCGCTCTACTGCAACCTGGACTTTGTCGCGGCCAGGTGCCCAGGCACGTGCGACGTGTGCAGCACGAGCGCCCAGATCCTGGTCACCGAGGAGGACTTTGCGGCCCCGGGCGAGGCCACCCACTCCCGGAACCGACCACGCCCGGAACTGGCAACGGCGACGACGACGACGACACTGAGGAGAGCAGCGGCTCCGGCGCCATCGTTGGCGGTGTGATTGGCGGCATCGCCCTCATCGGCCTCGCTGGCGCCTTTGTCTACTACAAGAAGCAGCTCAACGCGGAGAGCCAGATCGACGACTCGCTCGCGACGAGCAAGGACTACGCTGACCACCTGTAGAGCGAAAACAAACGGTGTCTTCTTGTGTTTTCTGGACAAACAACAACCTCGACCTTTCCTGGGGCAGCCAGGCCTGCCGCCGCTCCTGCCTGGTCCGCGACTGGTGTGCTAATACTGGGCGCGCTTGGCCTCCGTGTAGCTGCTGATGGCCTGCTCCGTGAGCGGGAACTTTTCCAGCGTCTCGTCCAGGGCCACTTTGCTGAGCATGTGCAGCTCGGAGAACTGCAGCGTGGTGCAGTTGTAGAGCGACTTGAAGCCCGTGTAGATCAGCTCGTGTCCAAAGCACTGGCCGCGGATCAGCTCCGAACGCACGTTCTCCGACACGCTGAGGCGCACCTGCATGTTGCCCACCTCCACCTGCTCGTGCGTAGAGTCTTGCGCGTCGCTAGCGAGGTGCAACACGACCAGGCCCTTGGAAATGATGTAGAGCCGTGTCACGTCGTCGCCTGTGCTGACGACGCGCTCTAATGGCGCGTACACCTCGATCCGCAGCCGCTTAGACAGCGCTAGCACCAGCGCGTCCATCTCGGACGGGTCCGCCATCTCGATAAAGGCCACCTGCTTGACCCACACCGAGTTTACAATGAGCGACACCTCGCTCTGCAAGTGCGGCGACATCTGGGCCGTCAGGTGCGCGTACCGGTTGCTGTCCTTCACCGCATGCGAGTAGGCAAAGTACTTGCGCAGCCGCACACGCAGCTCGTCCGGAAAGTCGTACGTGCTCATGTACTCGTTCAACGAGTTCATCGTGATGCGGAACTGCGTCTTCTCCTCCGCCAGCTCGGCCACGAGCCCGCAGATTGTACCGATCAGGTACGCCTGGAGCGAGGCGCCAAAGAACATGAGCACCGACATGAAGATGCGCTCCACGTCCGTCTTGGGCGACACGTCCCCAAACCCGATCGTGGTGATCGTCATGATTGACCAGTACATGCTGCCAAGGTAGATGGTCCAGATCCCGTACTCGCCCGGCTCGTACCGCAGCGTTCCCTCAAAGTACTCTGTCTGCCAGTTAAAGGGCCGCTCCCCGCTCTCCAGCATCTCGGGCGTCGCCGTGCCCTCGATGAACGGGATCACGCCCAGGATACAGGCGACCCAATGCGCCATCAGGAGCGTAAAGCCGATGTAAAAGTACATGGCCAGAAGCGTCAGGTTGGCGCCCACGCGGTCGCGCCACCGCTTGTAAATGCGGTTCCCGCGCAGAATCCGCGCGATCTTGAGCAGCTTGAGCAGGCGCAGCGCGCGCACGGCCTGCGCGTCAATCTCGTCGCCATACACAGCGATCAGGATCCAGTCAAACGGCAGGACCGAGACCACGTCGATGAAGAACCAGCCGCGCAGGTACCGGCGCGCAATCTTTGACCGGCTGCGGATCCAAAGGCCCGTCACCGGGTCTGCGTACGGCAGCTGGAAGGTCACGAAGATGTCTATCACAAAGATGAGGTCCACGACGAGGTTCATAAAGAACACGTCCCCAACGCTGATGTTGAGGAACGCCGAGTCAAAGGGCGTCACCAAGCTCGTGTACACCAGCCCGATGATAAGGATCACGTCCCATGCCTGCATTCCCGTCGAGTAAGGGTTGATCAGGCAGCGGCTGTGCCCCTCCAGGTCGGCCACCGCCGTGGACAGCGCGTACGACCTCATCTCCGAGTAGTCGTCCACGGGGCTTCGCAGCTGCTTGGTGGACGACATGCTCTCGCCCGGCCTGCCAGCGCCGCCTGCCTCAGGTCCACCTGGACTTTGCTCGGCGAGGACCTTGCACTTTCACAAGAGCCAGCCGCATCGGCATCCCGCGCGTCACACGTCAAGGCCCAGTCAGTCCCTAGACGTGGCTCAGGTCAATCAATCACCCACCTCCGTCATCCCACTCACCTCCGCAATCACCTGTCCCAGTCATTGCGCTGTTGTCACCCCACCGGCGCAAACACAAACACACACACGGTCTCCAGGGACACAAGCTGAAACCTGAACGCGAACTGCAGGGAACGATGGGACTAGGCCGTTGGGATCTCCCGCGATGCAATCGCGATGAGGCGGAGAGGACGAGTAGGCCGAGGCCGAGCAGCACCTGGCGAAAGGCCTTCGCTGCGCACGCCGCTCAAGAAGGCGCGCGTGAGCGAACCCCAGATCCCGTGCGCGAGGATGCGCCGCCTCGCCTCGATGGCTGCCGCGCCGGCGACCAGAAGAATTGTGAGGAAGACCAAGTGCAAAGCGTTGCGACGACGGCTGAGACGCAGCAGGTGAGGCGGACGGAGCCGTCTAGCGTCTGTCAAACGCCAGAATCCGTGCGCAAGGATGTGCCGCCTCGCCTCGATGGCTGCCGCGCCGGCGACCAGAAGAATTGTGAGGAAGACCAAGTGCAAAGCGTTGCGACGACGGCTGAGACGCAGCAGGTGAGGCGGACGGAGCCGTCTAGCGTCCGTCAGACGCCAGAATCCGTGCGCAAGGATGCGCCGCCTTGCCTAGATGGCTGCCGCGACGGCGACCAGAAGAATTGTGATGAGGACCAAGTGCCAAGCGTTGCGACGACGCACGAGACGCAGCAGGTGAGGCGGACGGAACTGCCTAGCGTCTGTCGAACGCCAGATCCCGTGCGCGAGGATGTGCCGTTTCGCCTGGATGGCTGCCGCGCCAGCGACCAGAAGAATTGTGATGAGGACCAAGTGCCAAGCGTTGCGACGACGCCCGAGACGCAGCAGGTCAGGCGGACGGAACTGCCTAGCGTCCGTCAGACGCCAGAGGTGGTCGAGATGCCGTTGCTTGATGACTCTACCCCCGAGAGCCAGGGGGGCGCAGCCACGCAGCGCCCCGTCTGCCCGGTGTGCAGCGCCAACTTTGCCGGGCTCGCAATCGTCAACCGCGAGACGCACGTGCGGCAATGCCGGGAGGACGAGGCGGCGCGGTTGGACCCAGTCGAGCGCCGCAATTACGCCTGCCCTTTGTGCGACACGGACCTGAGTCGCGCGCACGCAGACGCGGAAGTGGTGCTCGAGCGCGTGGGCCACCTCAAGCGCTGTGCCAAGGCGCGCGGGGCGCGGCTCGAGGACCTGCGCTGCGCAGCGGTGAATGCCGAGCCGAGCGCCCCACCACAGACGCCAGTGTCTGCGCGAGCAAGAGACAAGGGGCCGAGAAACGCGCTGGCCATGCTCATGGAGAGCGGCGGCCGCGCGCGACAGCCTGTGCGCCGCGCGTCGCGCCATCGCTTGCCGGCACCGATTCCAACGAGGCAACCGCCAGTCTCCAAGCGCATCCCTGGGGCCAAGGGGTTTGTTGTGGATGGCTTCCACTTTGCGGGCCTGCACTACTTTCTGACGCACTTTCACGCTGACCACTACATGGGCCTCCGTGCCGGCTTTGCGCACGGCACGATCTACTGCACGCCCTCAACCCGCGCCCTCGTATGCCTCCGACTGGGCGTGGCGCCAGAGCGCATCAAGGAGATCCGAATCGGCGGGCCCCCACTCCTGGTCCAGGGTGTGGTTGTGCACGCGGTCGACGCCAACCACTGCCCGGGCGCGGCCATGTTCGTTTTCCACGTGCGCCGCACCAAGCAGGCCTTCTTGCACTGCGGCGACTGCCGCTACGACCGCGGGCGCATCCCTCTCAGAAAGCTGTGGCCTCCCGGGCTCCCATTGCGCACCGTGTTCTTGGACACGACCTACTGCGCGCCCAGCTACAACTTCATGCCCCAGTCTCAGGCCATTGATGAAGCGTGCGAGCACGCTCGCAGCGCGCTGCGCGCGGAGACCGAGGCGGGGGCACTGGGCCGATATCTGGGCGCCAAACCGGCGGAGGGCACGACGCTTTTCCTATTCGGGACGTACTCGATCGGCAAGGAGCGACTCTTCCTGGGTGTCGTGGAGCGCTGCTTCCCACCCGCGGAGCCCATTTGCGTGTCCCAGCCAAAGCTGCGCATGCTGCGGGTGCTGCGCCGACAGCCTCGGCGAGCAGACTTTGAAGCGATTCACAACAGACCCGGCGGGCGCCCGCGTGCGCGTCGTGGACATGGGCAAGCTCCGCATGGACCGCCCGCGTAATATTGTCGGAAAGCATGGGCCGCTTCCGCCGCGTCGTGGCCTTCCGGCCGACCGGCTGGGCGGGCGCCACCAAGGTCGCTTCGGACCGCAGCGGCAGCGTCAAGGTCGTCAGCGTGCCCTACTCTGAGCACTCGAGCTTCTCCGAGCTCGCAGACCTCATCCGCGACGCGCGCCACATCGCCCCGGGCTGTCGCTTCGTGGCGACGGTCAACCACAGCTCGTGCGCACCGCACCTCGATGCCTTGCTGGCGTCACCGCGGCCACCAGCGGGCGCTTCAGCCCGCTCGAGCTCCTCGAGCTACTAGCGCTCGCTCGAGCCAGCTCTTCGCGAGCGAGCGAGGCTGGCGAGCTCCAGCGATTCGGAGCCGATAACTGATCTTGCAGCTAGTGCCGGCCAAAGGCACCCATGCCCAGCCAGCTCTGCTCTCTCTCGCGCGCGCGCGATGGTGATGACCATCATGACGATGATCATGATCGTCGGCAGCGTCTGCGTCCCACCTTCGAGGAGCCTGGAGCGACGAGTTGGTTGCGAGACGAGCTCGACCGATGGGCTGGTGGTGGAGCTCCACCGACGAGGGCGCGGGCCGGCATGGCGGCGGCGCACGCAACACAGAGGAGCTAGCGCACAGCGTGCTGCTCGAGTCGCCCGGCAGCCGGCTCAGGCCCTCGGTGCAGCACACACAGAGCGGACGAGCAGGGCTGGGCGGCAACGCGGGCGGCAGCCTGTCCCTGGCAGGGATGGCCGCCGCGCCTGTCACCCCGCGCAATAGCAACCGTCGCACAGGCGGCGGCGCGCCCACCTCGGGGCGCAAGTCGAGCTTCGCACAGCTCGCGAGCGACATGATAGCGGCTCTGCCACAGACGCGTGGGCTCTGGGCCTGCCTAGACGCCTTTGGGGGCGCGCTGGAAAGCGGCGACGTGACCGCGGCACGCGAGGCTGTGCAGGCTGAGCTGCCGCAGGCCGGCCCCAACAACCTCTTCTGGACAGAGCTATCTGCCATCCTGGAAGCCTACTTGGTGGCAGAACGCGACTTTGTCACCCTCGGCTACCTGTGCGAGGATACGGCGCGCGCCAGCATGACCGAAATGCTGCAGCGCTGCGCGGACGGCGTCGGCCTGCTGCTGGACGCGCACATGGTTGCCGCCAGCGAGCGCGCGACGGGCGGCCGACAGCGCCGTGGCTCGGAGCGGAGCGAGGAGCGCGTCTCGTCGCCGTACCACGCCCCGGGCCGGCCAAGCACAGGGCTGCGGCATACCTCGCCCAGGACGTCCGGCTCGGACGTCAACCTGGCGGCGGGCGGCCTCGCGGCCGACTTTGACGGCAGCCGGCACGGCGGAGGCGTCGAGGGCGCCATCAGCGGTCTGCGGCAAAAGCTGTCTGGGAGCGAGGAGGCCGCTGTTGCGGGCGATTTGCACTGGGTCTTTGCGGGGGTGCGTCTGAGCGAGCGCGAGTACGAGCAGGCAAGCTCGGAGCCTGGTCGCACGGCGTTGGCGCAGCTCTTGCAGTTCTTCACGCGCTTTGCGCAGCTGCTCCAGATCAAGTTTCGAACCGCCGATGTGTTCTACGACATCGTGTCCTTCTCCAGTTCGGACCAGCTCTCCGCCATCTCCATTTCCAACGCCGCGCGCCGCGGCTTTGAAGATCTCACGCTCAGTAACGTCGCGCAGGGCTACCTCGGCAAGCTCGTCGAGCGCGCTCTGGCCGAGTTCAACGTGGGCTTCGAGCTGGCCTACGCCATGCTAAACATAAGCGCCTTCCACCTGCAGGGCTCGCTGCTTGCGCTGCATAGCGTGCGCGCACAGACAGAGCGCCTTGAGGCGGTGCTGCAAGCGCCCGAGATGGCGGCTCGACCCGCCGCGGGCGCGGCCAGCGACCGGCGCGCCCGCCTCGTGGGGCCTTTCCGCACGACGATCCGGTCCAGCAAGGACCGCGTCCCGGCCGTGCAGGCAACGAATGTCCCGTTTGGCTCCGAGAGGAGCAGCAGCGCCCGGCCCGCCTGCCTCGCTTTCGTATGCCGCGCCTACAAGGTGCTCTTGTGCAAAGCCACCCTGTACTTTTACCCCATCCTCGGCCAGCGCATCCAGCGCACTGTCCAGCTCAGCGACGCCTCGCGGCGCAAGCTGCGCCTCGTGTCCAAGGTGCGCAACTTTCTGCAAAAGCAAGCGCCGCGCCTGCAGCGCAACGCGAGCAGCTCTTCCTCCACGGCCTCAGTCTCCTCCGGTACCGCGCAGGGCGCGCAGTCGCCGGGCCGCCCTGGAAGCGGGAACGCCGCCGCCTCTGCGTCGGCAAGCAATACGCCAGACGCAGCGACAGACATTGCCGTGCCGGCGCCCGCGCCTGACATTGGCATTGCCGTACTGCTGGTGCTAGACGCCGAACAGTGCAAGCAGCTCGGTCCGCCAAACAAGTACGGCGCGTTGCAGGTCCCGCGCGACCGGGCGGACCCGCGCTTCAGTCGGAATGGCGGAGCGCACGCCACCCGGCCCGCCGATCAGCCGGGCGCCGCGCCAGTCGATAACGCGCTGCATGGTAAAGTACGTGCTGCCTACCGACACACGAACGGGTACTTTTGCCCCGACATGGCAGGCTTTTCGCAGCCGGACAACGTGCTCAAGCTGCGCTTCCACAGCACCAAACAGCTGCGTTCCAGCATGGGGCTCAAAAAGGCCACCAAGGACGGGTACTTGCTGGACACGCGCATGCGCGAGGCCTCGGGCGCCGGGCGCCGGCGCGCGAGCCCCCAGCGGACGCCGCCGCCCTCCGGAACCTCAGTGGGAATGGCGAGGCGACGCCGACGACGTCTGCAGCAGCGGTGGAGATAGCGGCACGAAGGCAGCAGCAGGAGCGGCAAGAAGAGCAGGAGGAAGATACCACCGAGCTGTTTGCAGAGATGCGCGGGCTCGCTACCATGCCCCTCATCGGGCGCTTCCCGTGGACATTTGACGAGCGGCCGCACATGCCCAACATTGCATCGATCATCATGGACGACACCTTTGACACGGTGGCGTCCCCCGCGATGAGCGTGGAGAAACACGCCACTTATATGGTCTACAAGCTGGACCCGACCGTCCACGTTGCGCTCGTGCTGACGCGCAAGCTGACCCCCTCCAAGGAGCACAAGCGCGAGCTGGAGCACTTTTGCACCACCCTAAAGGCGGAGATGACCGTGCGCGTCGCCGGGGGCTAAGAGCTCGCCGGGCAGCGGATACCAGTCCTGCGAGCGCGTGCTATAGGCGTAAAAGTCGAAGAGCGTCCGCCAGCCGCCGCCGACAAACTCGGTCAGCGCCACGCGGAAGCGCGTGGGCTTGCGCGCGACCAGAAAGTAGTACCGCGTCGTGCGGGGCATCGGCATCGGAAAGGCGAAAAAGTGCGCCAGCTCTGTCCAGTCCTTGGAGTCCCCCGAATCCTCTTGCATCAGCTTGTACACTGGGTACAGCGTCGCGTCGTTCGCGCGCAGCGCCTCGTAGCGGCACAACACGACGTACTCGAGCGCCCCGGGAAAGCGGCACTTGAGCCCCACAAACTCGAACCGGCGGCACCACAGCGTGTTGGACAGGTCTTCGGGGTGCTCGGCCTACGCCCGTCACGCGCGGGTGGAGAACTGGCTGCTCGGCGTACGGAAACTCGCGGAGCTTGCCACGCGCAAGCTTGGGGCCGCAGCCCACCGCGTCCAGGACGGCAAAGCGGACAACCGGGTATGCAAAGAAGCAAAACTGCTGCGACCAGCCGCCGCGCTGGCCGCCCTCTTCCGT
The DNA here is from genome assembly GCA_022244645.1 of Thraustochytrium striatum. Classification (NCBI taxonomy): domain Eukaryota; class Bigyra; order Thraustochytrida; family Thraustochytriidae; genus Thraustochytrium; species Thraustochytrium striatum. The sequence continues at coordinate 1,558,534 of JACDIV010000048.1, forward strand.
CACCCGGAAGCGCACCGGGTTGGGCACTTGCTGCACGTTGATGCGGATCGCGTTTTGCACGGGGGGCGTAGTATGCCCAGAATCGGCTGGCCCGCGTCCAGGAGCGGCCAATGCGCCCGGTTGTCGCTGTTCCGGCTTGCTCCATATGCTTGCCCTCTCCGCCGTCCTCGTCATCCGGGTCGTCGTCGCTGTCGCCCCCCCTCTTGGGCGCACGCAGAGCTTGGAGCGAAAGGGGCGCTCGGCGTGCCAGACGCTGTACGCCGAGGCGTTTGGCACCGGCGCGTCGTAGGCAAAGAAGGACAGGTGCAACTCCCACTCGTCGATGGTGTCGCTGAGCGTGCGCTCTGCCAGGGCCTCCAGCAAGCTGACTCCTTGCAGCACCAGGCAGCGCTGCGGCCGCTTGGAGGAGTACACGTCCACGCGCACAAGGGTCGCGCCAGCCGGGTTGCTGTGCTCGGGCATGAACGTGTGCCAGGCGCGGCGTATAGCCGTCACCGTGTTTGGCATGGGCGCCGGCCCAGGCTCGTCGAGGACGAGGTCTGCTGCTGCGTCGACCTCTTCAAAAGTGCCCACGCCGCCGTCGCCTCCTTGGACTTCGCCCCGGCGCCTGCCCTCGCCCCCGTGCTCGCCTGGGTGCTCGGCAGGGCCGTCCATGTGTAAGGCAAGCTGCGGCCGCGCAGCAAGCGTGGCTTCTCCCAGCGCGACTCCCAGGTCACGAGGTTGACGTAGTAGTCTTGCCCCGACGCCTCGTCGTAATACCGCGCGTACAACACGTCCACATAGGCGTCTACGGCCCTCCTCGCCAGAATGCCTCGCGACCACGCCTGCATGCGCACGAGCGCCTGCCGGCATTGCGCGTCCATGCTGTTGGACCTGCCGCCCTTGCGGTGGCCGAGCGCTCGGCGCCGGCCTGGCGATGGATCCACGAGCTGTCGGTGAACGGACGGAAATTATGGTGCGGACGCATCAGGTCTCGAGGTCATTGGAGCGGGCTGGGTCGATGGTCCCTGCGCTCGAGTCGATGGGCTCTGGAGCAAGCTCTGGCGCAGCGCACTATCTCGCTCTCGCTCTCGCTCTCGCTCTCCCTCCCTGTAAGGATCGATATAGAGCTAATGAGATGTAATTGGGTCCGACTTGCGCGCGCCGCGCCGAGGGCGCCGCCGGGGTTGCGCGGCCTCCCCGCGTGCCACCACCGCCATGGCAATGTTGTTCTCGGACGTGCGCAGCGCCGAGCGGTCGCGCACTGGGTGCAAAAGCGCTCGCGGATTGCGAGCGCGCGGCGGAAAAGCGCCTCGGCTCGGCGTGGAGCTCCGTCTCCAAGAAGGCCGCGGCGAGGTTGTCAAGGCAGACCGCGATGTCCAGATGGTTGGGGCCTAGGTGCTTGTCGGCCACCGCCAGCGCGGCGGCTAGCGTGGCCCGGGCTTGGTCCGCCAGGCCCTGCGCGAGTCGGACGCGACCGAGAAGCGTCAGCGGGAAGACCAGCGAGGGGTGGTCCGGGTCTGCCGTTTCGCGTTGGACCAAGCGCACAACCTGCACAAGCGCGCGCTCCTCCTCGGCGTACCGTTGCTGGGCTTCGAGGCACTGCGCTAGTCGCTCGAGCGCCCGCCGCTGGGGCGAGGCCGCGAGCGACTTGCACCTTGTGCGGCATGTAGTAGCCTGGTGCGACGGCATTGTCTTCTCCTTCTGCGTCGTCGGACCCAGCGACGCGACCTTCGGGGCCCAGGTGGCGCAAGGCTGCGCGGAAGGCGGCCTCGCCGCGTTCGAAGGACCCGGCGCGGATGCATATGTCGCCCAGCTTGAAATAGCTCTCGAAGGCCGGCAGGTTGCAAGCCGCCAAGGCCTCGTCCTCGCTGCGCGCCCCCTGGCCGCAGCAAGTGTCAGCGAGCGACGCAGCTCTGGCCTGCATCTCCAGCGCGCGTTCCACGTCCCCCGCGGCGCGTTAGCTCGGCTGCGACCTTCTCTAGCGACGGAACAAGCCCTGCGTGCTCAGCGCCGAAGAGCTCCTCCTTTTGCTGCAAGACGCTCTCGAGCGTCTCAATATCAGTGCCTGCCGGCGCCGCCACCGACTGCGCATCCGCGACGCGCTTCTGGCGCTCGCGCACGAGGTCCCACGCGGACACCCAAGCCCCCAAGACCTGCGCGATGCGGTGATTGCCGACCGAGAGCGCCAGATCTTGCGCAAGGCACCCAGCCTTGCACCCGCGCGAGCTTGTCCGCGCCCATTCTCGAGCAAGCAGCGCACCGTCTCGAGCGACCCGGATAGCGCCGCAAAATGCAAAGCACACCGCCCAGACTCCTCGTCGCGACGTTGGCGTCAGCGCCCCGGGCGAGCAAGAACCCAGCAAGCGGGCCCTTGCCAAGCCGCGCGCAGAGCAGGAGCAGCCCGGACAGCTCGCCTCGGCCGCCGCGTCCCACCTGGCCCACGCCGGCCCAGCCGTCCACAATGCGCCGCAGCCTGCCCAGGCCGCCCTCGCGGCACACGCGGCGCGCCTCCCAAACCTCGCCCGCCATCCAGCCGCCCCGCCAGCCGCCGCCAGCCTCGCGCCCGCCGCCCTCGCCTTCGCGTCACCGCTCTCGCCCGTCGCACCCGAAAAAGATCCGTTCGGTTCCGCCCCGGTTCCGCCTCGGTTCTGCGCTCTGCGCTCGCGCTAAAATTCGCGCTACGGAAGCGGGCCTTCACCACCTGGGACTACTAAGTTTTTCTAGGGTCGCGGAAATCCGGGGAGGCGACTCGAACGCAGGAAAAAACCATCTGAACGCTGATTGCCTGGTGGACGCGGAAGCGGTGGATGATGCCTTGGTCGACTACGGCTCGGCCTCGAAGGCCAAGGTCTCGATCAAGATGAAGGAAAGGAAGATACTTGTTTTGGTTGGATCCGGCGGGTTGGCTACGAAGGCGTGGGGCTGTTGGCGTGCCGCGTGATCTCAGCAGTCTCGCGATCAATGAGCCCTGCTCGCTCCAAAACGCTGTCGAACCTCGCGGCGAGATCTGGGTCTTTCCGGGTCTTTTTGGCCAAGCTGAGGAGGCAGTCCTGCTCCCTGACCTTGAGGCCGAGCAGCCTTTGGAGCCTCGCGACCATCGTGAGCTCTGTCCTGCCAAGCATGTGCGTCAGACTTCCGAAATCGATCTCGAAGGTCTGCCACTCGCCTTGGTCCTCGTCGGCTTGAAACACGACAGTCATGGTCACATTCGTGCGGCTTATCTTGTTGGTCTCCGCTGGAGTATCGAGACGAAATCTAACCCCATGCAGGTGATGAGCAGGGCTAATCCTCGCCACCTCCTCTTCCTGCTTCCGCTTGCCCCGCACTTCGCTGTCGCGCATAGTCACAATGTCCATCCTCGGCTCCTTGGGGGTGCCGAACGAGAGCAGCAGGCCCGTACGATGCTCGAACTGGTCCGCGCCCGGCTTGCGGTACGAGAAGATGGGGATCCTCCGGCCCTGCCCAGACTTGGGCACGACCGGCATGCCCAAGTTGCAGAAGATGCCGTCGCCCAGGAGATAGTCTGCCCTGCATGCGGGCTTCTGCCGGTGAGTCGCAAGGGCCTTATCGACGAGCTCGCGTGAACCAGTACCGCTGCTAATGGATACGCGGGAGAAGGCCCCGCCGCACGCGCTTAAAGGGAACCAGAATCCTCGCTTCTCCGTGGGCATGGCTGCCAGCACCTGAAGCACATCGTCCACGAACAAGCTTATCTTGTACCTGCCCGGCTTCTCCTGCGCCATAGCGCCAGCGTGAGTGTCCGAAAAGGCTTCAAACCGCTCGAGGATGGCCCTAAGGTGCAGTTCCCACCGTATCTGACGTCAAGCTGCCGCTCAGCGTCCCCACGAGCGCCCCAACCGCCCGCGCCCGCGCGTCCTTCTGCTTGCGCCCATCAATTTTGCTTGCCTTCCAAGTTCGGATTAGGCCGTTGGGGGCGCAAATCTGGCGCCAGATTTGCGCCTGATAGGGCCCGCAAGCAGGGGCTCAGGACCCTAGGCGGATTGTAAGGTACCCTACTGGCAAAGGCCCGCTTCGCTACGGTACCGTACGTAATTCTCGCGCTGCGAACGATAATCGAACGATACTCGAACCATCCTCACACGTTCGAAGAGCTCTCCTCGAACGGTAGTGGAACGTTTGGCCGGTCCAAAAAGAGAGAGGGTGTGTAAGATGCGACCTGACCGCGAAAGATATAGGCGGCCAAGCAGGGGGCTTGAAATTGTACTTCCATTGCAAAACCGACCCTTGGGCGCCTTCAGACCCGTGCCTCGCAGAAGGCCCATGGCGCGTCGGAGCTGGCGATGGCTGCTGGCGGCGGCGGCGCTGGGCAGCGCGCGCGCGGGGGCGTGCGCGGGCGGCGCCATGGAGCTGCGGCGCGTGGAGAACGCCACGGCGACCTGCGCGGACGGCAGCCCTGCTGGGTACTTTGTCGAGAAGGCGCAGGGCGAGCCCAAGGGCGTGGTGGTGGGCTCGGGGACAGCGATCTGTGCAGCGACGACTGCGACGCGTACTGTGACGCACCGCGCGACGGCCTGTGCCCCGAGGGCCGTCCTGAGGTGGTGCCGGAGGTCATCAATGGCAGCGACGTGGACTGCTTTTACAACGAGCTGCACTGCTCGAGCGCGCTGTGGGGCCGCTTGGACGTGAAGCCCGACACTCTGCTCTGCGGCGACGCGGACGCGCTCTTGCCGGGCTTCACCCGCGTCTTCGTGCCGCAGTGCACGCTCGATTGGTTTCTAGGCGATGGGTCGCAGGTCGGCGGTCGCACCTTTGGCGGCGCGGCGACGCTTGCGGCGATCTTTGACGACCTGGTAGAGAAGGCTGGCCTTGCCGACGTGCCGCTGGTCGTGCTCGGCGGCACGCGTGGCGGTGGCGTCGGCGCGATGCACCATGTCGCTGCGCTGCGTGCGGCGCTCGAAGACGCCAGGCCTGACCCGGCGAGAGAGGTGCTGCTGGTGCTGGATAGCGCGTGGTTTGTCAACGTGCGCGAGTTTGGCGTCGTGGACTACTCGCAGGCGGGCGCGACCTTCCAGTTCGATGAGGAACTCCGCACGGCGTCCAAGGCATGGATCGAAGGGGCTGCTCTGGACCCCGCTTGCCGAGCGCTCTGGGCTGACTCGGGCAACCTGCACCGCTGCCTATACGCCAGCAACGCTCTCACCGCTGGCCCGCTTACCCGGCAGAAAACCTTCATCGTTCAGTCGCAGTTCGACCTGCTACAGCTGCTCGACCTCGGCGTGGTAGATGACAAGGAGGATCAGTTCGTGGACGAGGCGTCCTACTCGCAGGCCGTGCTGTCGTACGTGCAGGGCTTTGGCACAACGCAGCGCGAGTCGCACGAACGCGCCTCGGAGCAGGCCATTGTGCCGGCGGCGGGCAGCAACCATTACTACTTTGTGCCCGCATGCGCCCAGCACGGCTTGGTCGTGCCCACCACGCTCCACCGCGTATCGATCACCACCAAGCAGGTCGCGGACGCTGGTAGCATTTCCTTCACGCGTGCGGGGACCGAGTGGGAGGACATCCTCGTGCGCGGGATGTCTCTGCGCGGCGCTCTCGAGGGGGGCGGCGGGGGAGCCGCCACGCGGTGCCGAGGCCGACGAGGCTCTCGTGCTCAACCAGGTGCGCACGGATCGCTGCGGCGATTTTCTGTGCAACCCGACCTGCCCGACGACGGTACAGCCCTTCGTGCTGTCGGCGCAGACGGAGCTGTGCGAGCAGAGCATGGTGGTAGTGTATGTGTTCGTGGTGCTGGGCCTGATGTGGCTCCTATTCGCCATGACCGTGGTCCGCATCTGCATGTTTGACGCCAAGTGTCGCAAGTTCTGGCGCGAGATGAAGAGTGGCGGCGCAGCAGAGATGGCGACGCGGGCGGCGGAGCAGGAGCTTCTCAAGGAGGCCGCGAGCGAGAGCCGCGGCAGGAGCATCCAGCTAATGGTGGAGAACCTCAACTACTGGGCCCCGTCCCGTAGCCGCAAGGGCAAGCCCATCCACATCCTGCGCAACGTGTCGCTCAACTTCAAGGCCGGCTCCGTGCACGCCATGATGGGGCCCTCCGGGAGCGGCAAGTCCACGCTGCTCGACGTGCTCTCGTACACGCGCGAGTCGGGCCGCGTCACCGGCACGCACTACATCAACGGCGTGCCCTCGCACCTCAGCCGCGCGGCCTTCCTGCGAACCTGGCTGCGCAACAGTGTGTCCTACGTGCGGCAGCAGGACGTCCTCTTCCCCAAGCTCACCGTGCGGCAACACCTGCAGCACGCCGCCTGGCTCACCTTGCCGCAGTTTATGCCCGCGCGCAAGAAGCTGTACCGCGTGCACCAGGTCATTCGCCTGCTCGAGCTCGAGAGCTGCGCGGACACGGTCATCGGTGACGGCGGTGTGCGCATGGAGGGCGGCATCTCGGGCGGGCAGCGCCGGCGCGTCTCCGTGGCGACGCAGCTGCTCAGCATGCCCGCGGCCATCGTGCTGGACGAGCCCACCTCGGGCCTGGATAGCACCAACGCGCTGCTCCTCGTGCAGTGCCTCAAGAACCTGGCCAAGTCGCACGTGACCGTCATCATGACGCTGCACCAGCCGCGTCGGGAGATCTTCCAGCTGCTCGATTACCTCTCCATCCTCGTCCGCGGTCGCGTGGTCTTCTCCGACGACCAGGTGCGGCGGCAGAGTTCTTTGGCGTCGAGCTCAACGACGTCAACGTCGGCGATGCCATCCTGGATGTGCTGCAGGAAGCCTCGGAGGCCAAGATCGACAAGTACCGCGAGTCCTACCAGACGTCCGAGCTGGGGGGAACGCGGTGGTGCGCTCCATGGAGGAGGAGAAGGTGTACCTGACGCCAGATGGCCACGGCGCTGCGCTCCGTCCTGGTGGAGAACGCGCTGGCGGCGGGCCGCTGGTCGTGGACCGAGGCAACCTCGACGATCACCACCATGTGGGTGCTCACTAGCCGCACCATCAAGCGCGGCGGCTTCGACCTGTGGATGACGTCGCTGTTTTCGGCCGTGGGCGGCCTGCTCGTGGGCGCCGTGTTCCGCAAGGAGCCCACCTACACGAGCCAGACCGCGCTGGCCTACCTAGCCGTGGCCACCGTGACCTTCCTGCAGTCCACCTTTCTGGGCACGCCTACAACGTGGAGAAGCAAATGTGGTCGCACGAGCGCGACAACGGCACCAAGGTCCTGGGTGGCCTTCCTGCTGTGCCTCTTTATGCGCAACATCGTCACCTCCACCGTGGAGGGCCTGGTCTTTGCCGTGCCGGTCTTCTTCCTGGGCAACATGTTCTTCACGCCGGAGATCTTTCTCAACTACGTGCTGCTCATCACCTGGTCGCCGTCACCGTCGTGGTGCAGAACACCACCATCGAGATCGACCGCGTCCGCCGCGGTGGCAGCTCGGGTCCGGATGCGCGCCAGGCCGTGCTCATCAACATGAGCCTGCTGGCGCTCTCCGCGCTCTTCAACGGGTTCATCATCCAGCTGGACGACATGCCGGCGGCGCTCTCCTGGGTGCCCTACCATGCTCTCCTACTGGGCTTTGTGGGCGTGCTCGTCAACAACTTCTCCGGCAACTCCTTCCCCTGCTCGGGCAGCGCGCTCGAGTGCGCACAGCGCACGGGCGACAACTGGGTGCGCTCTTTCTCGTACGACAACCGCGACACGTACCAGTGCATGTTCGCACTGCTGTGCATGATCGCCGTGCTGCACATCGTCTCGATCCTCGACTTTTACCTCCGCTTCGCCTTCTCCACGTCCACGCTGCGCCGCGGCCGCCCGCGCGGCGCGGGACGCGGCGAGGACGATGGCCTCAAGCACAGCGGCAGCACCACACCGCTGCAGCGGTCGGGCTCCAGCGTCAGCGAGGGCTCGTCCATGAACCGCCTCATGCGGCCCGGGCAGCCAGCGCTCGGTGGGTAGCGGCGCGGACGACGGATCGCCAGAGGAGGCGAGCGGCACGGGGACGCGGGGGCGCGTGCTTACCGCGCTGCTCTCGCGGGAGAACCTTGTGCTCTTTTTCATCCTCGACCTGCTTACGGCGTGGAACGTGTGCTTCTTCAACCCGGAGGGCTCCATCCGCGGCGACCTGGGCGATATCAGCGACAGCGGGCAGCAAGCGGTGGAGGACGTGCTTGGGAGCGGCACCATCAACTTCGACGGCGTCCCTGCGGGCTTTGTGGTCATCAACTTGGCCATCCTTGCGGTTTATGTCGTGCAGTTCGTGCTGCAGATCCTCTTCCTGGTGCCGCTGCGCGCCGATGGGCACCGCTCCAAGCTCATCTGGGTGAGCAAGCACGACCTCGTGTCGCTCGTGCTCCTCGCCGCGGACGCGGCGCTGCTGCTCGGCCTCTTCCTGGTCGCCGGTGACGACCCTCTCCAGGTAGTCTTCATCGCCGCGGTCCACGCGGTGCGGTACCTCTTCGTCAGCGCGTTCTGGCTCAAGGTCAACGCCTTCCATCGCTCGCGCGCCCGCCAGTATCTCGCCATCGCGCGCGGAGAGGTGCTGGGCGATGGCGAAGCGGCGAGCTTTGCCGCGGACGACGAGACGGGCTCGCTGGACAACGTGGAGAGCGGAAGCGTGGTGCCGCCGGGGGCTTCGCCGCGCATTTTGCGCCACCGCAGCAACCGGCTCAGTGGCCTCTTCAACCGCGCGCCGCCACCGCCACCGCCGTCGCGGAGTGGCCAAGAGAGCCAGCGGTTCCGCCAGCTCGACCTGGGCCCGCAGTGGGCGGCCTTCCAGCGGGAGCAGTCGATCGACTACCAGTACTCGTACGATGGCAGCGACTATTAGCTCGCCTCTTTTTCTTAACTCGTTCATTTATGCCTCCTTGTCGTCCTGCTCCGACGGCGCTGCCCTGTCGCTCTCGGCGCCCTCGACGCCCTCGGCGCCATCGTCGCCATCGTCGCCATCGTCGAGAAGGCCGATGAAGCGCAGCGACCCGCACAAGCTGCGCTCGCATGCTGCAAGACGGGCTGCGTCCACGCCTTGGGCCTTGGCAAGCGCCAGGTGCTCCTCAAAGTACGCCGTGGCGGCAACGAGGTGCAGGACGGCGGCCGGCAGCCCCGCCTCTGGCCCTTGCCCGCCAGGACCCCCCGCGCACAGGGTTTTGAGCTGCTTGAGGCGCCGCACCGCCGCCTCCACTCCAGCGCCAGGGTCGTCGAGCACGAGCGCGCGCACACTGCGCTTCACGGCCGTGCGTTCCGCCTCTTCAGGCACCTCGGCCAGCTTGAGCGCAACAAGCGCGTGGCACGCCTCGGCGTGGTCCTCAACCGCGCCCCAGCTGTTGGCCAGCTCAAGCCAACGCTGCAACGTGGCCTCCCGCTCCCGGTGCGCGCCGGACTTGAGCTGGAGGTCGGCGATGCGCCGCAGGGTCGAAAAGACGCGCGATTGACGGCCTTGCGAGGAGCCAAGGTATATGGAGAGCTCCTCTGCCAGGTAGTCCAGGGCAGGTGCTAGCGCCCCATCTCGATTAGCACGCCCGCAAGGTTGGATAGCGCGCAGGCCAGCTCCTCGGGGTGGCCCAGCGCCACAGCAAACTTGAGGTGCTCCTCGTGCACCTCCAGGGCCTCCTCGAGCCGCTGCTGGCCTCGCAGCGCGTTGCCAACGCCCGCAAGTGCGCCGCCGACGCCGCTTTGCAAAGCGGCCCGGGCCGCCAGCGGCTCGCCTGGGCGCGGCGCGCAGATTATGTCGCGCTGCTGGCGCCGCTTTAGAGCGGGTCCTTCCTCATCGTCGCTGCCATTGGCATCGTCCTCGGCGTCACAACCTCCCTGCTCTGCGGCCTTTCGCTCCACATCGGCGGCTCGGATGGCCACCTCTGTGGCCACTTTGAGCCAGTCCCGGTGCGTCAGCTCTGCCTGCTCAAACTTGCCAGCGCCGTGGAAGAGCTTGCCGAGCTCGCCGAGCGCAGCGCATTCGGTGACGCGATTGCCGAGGCGCCGCGAGAGCTCGAGCTGGCCCTGCAGGAGCGACAGCGCCTGCTCGGGCCCGCCGGGGTAGCCGTGCTTGCGTAGCGCCTTGGTGAGTGTGCTCCCCGCGGCGAGGACGAGCTTGTCGTCCGTGAGGCGGTGCGCGAGCTGCAAGGCTTGACAGAGCTGCTCCAAGTTGCTCGTGCGCGAGCCTTCGCCAAAGGCCCGCATGAACGCGACGGCGAGGTCCTTTCGGCTTGCAGACTCGGGTATGGCCAAGGCAGGGGCTGCAGACGCCGGATCAAAGGCGGTCGGGGCTGTTCCACTTGGTGCGTCGCATAGCGCAGCGGGCGGTGCCTTGGCCTGCACCTGAGCAACCACCAAAGCTCGCTGGCGGGGGCTTGCGACGGTGCTGCGGCGCTTTCCTTGACTGGGCCGGTTCTGCGCCGCGATCGCCCTGGCAGCCTGCATGCCAACAACCCGCGGCTGACGCGGCCCATCCTCGCGCTTGGCGGCCTTGGACGGGCGGTTGATGCTGAAGGCGCTCCCGCGTCTCGAGCCACTTTCCCCGCTCGCGGAAGCGACAGTCCCTGCGTTCGCTGCATTCGCTGCGTTCGCGGAGCTCGCGGCTTCGTTCCCTTGCTCTGCCTCGTCCGCGGCCTTCCTGAGCGCAGCCGCTGCCTTCTGCTTGAAGGATGCGTCGCTGCGCAGCGCGTCCATCACGCGGAAAAGGTTCTTAAGCTTGGCCTTGGGGCGGTTGTCGGTGAGCCCTTCGAGCAGCACTGCTCCCGGTACCTCTTGGCGGCCGTCCTCAGCCTCCTGCGCCGCGTTGTCCGCTGCCTTTGGGTCAATGGACGGCTCGAGACCGAGTGCCAAGAGCTCGGCGAAGCGCTCCGATTTGGTCTTGTTGGCGGCCTCCTTCTCGATGCAGGCCACGAGGCGCGAAAACTTGCCCAGAACCGCGCGCCGTTCTTTCCGGATGTGTTGCAGGTTGCGCGAGGCCGCGCGCACGCACTCGTGGTTCGAACTCAAGTTAAACGTGGCGCAACGCGCGACGGTCACTTCCGCCTCCGTTACGCTCTGCCCGCACAGCACTTGCGAGCGCAGCTGCCGAATGTTCTTGCCGCTCCACAGGTCCAGCAGGGGCGCTCGCGTGGTAAAGAGCGCCTCCTCGTCCGGCAGGGTCTTGGGATCATTCAGGTCGTCGCGGGTCTCGCCGCGCGCGATGCGGCGCTTCTTCTCGAGGTCGGCCTCGTGCTCCTCCTCGGCAAAATCCGCGAGCTCCCCGCGCGACTTGCGCCGCGGCCGACCGGCCGGCCGCAAAAGCGACGACGCAACGCCGCCGTTGGAGAAGCGCACGAAGCGGGCGCGGTCCGGGCCGAAGCGCGCCCGGTGCCGCTCGGCACCTTCCGACTTTTCCAAGCTCCGCCCGAGCTTGGTGACGATACGTAGCGAATCCATGTGGGTCATGTCGAGGCGGCCCTGCGCGTCGAAGGAGAGCATAGATCGCTCTCGCTTCTCGAGGAAGAGCGCCTCCTGCTCCTTGTCGACCTTTGTGCTGCTTGGGTCCTGCTCGGGAATGCCGATGTGCAGGTCCTCGTCCTCGTCCTCCTCGGACTCCGAGCCAGAGGAGCAGTCCAGCGCCAGCGCCCTCGACGACCCCATGTCGGCATGGAGAGAGACCAAGTATTCGTTCACGTTGCGCACGCTGCCGGTCTCGCGCTTGCGTCCTCTCCTCCCGCTCCGCCGCCGGCGCAGAAAGGAGCGCGCGCGGGGCGAGCCCATGACGGGCGCGAATCGCTCTGGCTTGGCCGGCCGAACCACGGTCGGCCGTTGCTTGGTCGACGCGAAGATGCCCCGCAGACCTGCCTTTGCAGCGGCTTCGGCGGCGGCGCCGCTTTTCTTCCGGGAGCGGCAAGCCTCCGGCAGGCCCAGATCGACGAGGTGGCTTGCGATCGTCTCCTCGACAAGCTTCATGGCCTTGTTGTCACGCGGCGTTGTAGAGCGCGGCGCGAAAGTCGCGGTCCTCGAAGTGCTCGGTAGCCCGCTTGCCCTCATTCCGGTCGGCAGAGTCGTTGCTAGGCTCGGGCAGGCCCGGGTTGACGCGCTCGGTCTTGAGCAGCGTGAGCAGCGTGCCAAAGATTGACTTGGACTCGATGGCCTCTTGCACCTTCTTGGTGGCGGTCTTGAGCTTTTGCTTCTCCAGCAGCGCTTGTGGGTTTTCCTGCTCGCGCAGCGTCTCCAGGTTGACCTTGACCTGCACGGTCTTGCGACCACGCTTCTGCAAGAGGCCCTTGCGCAGGCCGCGGTTGTGCGCGCCCAGGTGCGAGCTGAGGTGCGACTTGGGGCGAAAGGTGCCGGAGAAGAGGTCGATCTGCCGCGCTGCGGGCTGGTACACGGAGAACACTAGCGACAGGCGGGCCAGTATCGCGCGCTTAATCTTGCCCTCCGGCGAGATGCCCTTGGAAGAGTGGCTGCTGTCCTGGTACCATGTGCGCTTTGTCTCGTGGCTGACGCCGTGGTCCGCGCAAGCCTGCAAAAAGATGAGCGAGTTGACGGCGAACCGAAAGTCGTCCAGGTCGAGCGACTTGCGCTCTGTGCCGTCTTCCTGATCCACGTCCGACTTCATGGCCGCGAGCAAGGTTGTGCTGGTCGTCTCCGGCGCCTCGATGGGTTTCTCGTCCCCGCTCAGGCGCATGTTGAGGCGGCGAATGAGCGCCATTTGCTGTCGTTGCACTAGCTCCTGCTCCTCGATGTCGCCATCCTCCTCGACAAGCGTCGTGTACTCTTTCAGCGCGGCAAGCTGGGCCGTCTCGCGAACCTGCTCCCAGCAAAGCGACTTGAAGCAGGTCGACTCGCGGACGAAAAGGTGGAACGACTCGAAGCTCACAAAGTCGAGGTCCTCCGGCGCGTCCAGGGCGGCGTAGGTAAAGTAGATGCGCTCGAGGATCGCGTCCAGCGCCACTTGCGTGTTCGCGAGGTCCTCGTCCACTTTGACCTTTTGCTTCTTGGCGTCCTGCATGAACGAGATGCCAAACATCTCGCGGTAGTGCTGCGACATGAGCAGCAAAAAGTTCTCGAGCTTGCCCGGCGCCGAGCGGAGCTCGTCGGCGTCCTCGGCCTCGTAAACGACGGCAAGCTTGCGGCGGGAGCTTGGGTTGAGCACGGCGCGGGCAGTGGCCACCAGGGCCAGCATGAACTCTGTCAGGTTGAGGCGGTACGAGTCGAGGACGCGGTTCTGCTGCTCGACCTTGCGCAAGAGCCGGTCAAAGGTCTCGAAATTCACTGGCCGCCCCTTCATCTGCTCTTGGAGGCGGATGGACGTCTGCTGGATTCGTCGCGACTCGAGTCGTGACCCGCGATAGAACATGCGCAGCACGCGCTCGATCTCCTCGCTGGAGGGCGTGAGCACAGCGGGCTGCTCGCCAATTTCGACGACCTTTTGGTCCAGCTCGAAGAAACTAAGCCGCCGGGTCCGCTTCCGGGGTCTGGACACGGCCTCTGTCCTGAAGCTCGGGGCGTCCTCGTCGTCATCATCTTTGGTGGGAGGCTTCACTAGTGCGAGTTGCTGCTCCTGTGCAGCAGCGCCGCTGCATCCACGGCTGGCAACGGGTTCGAAGCATTCTTCTCGGGCCCCGACTCGCCGTCTACCGTGCTTGCGTCCGAGCCGGGTTCCGAGGTGACCGAGCCTCCATCTTCCGAACCGGTGTCGTATTCGAGCTCGTCCTCCTCGACGGGGTCTGCGAAGCGCTCTTGGTTCTCGGGCGGGATCTGGTCGGGGCGGGCGCAGGTCTGCCAATATGCAGAGCGCAACTTGCAGAGGCTCTCAAAGGTGCGATTGCCGCGGGAAATGTTGCAGATGCGACACCGGTTGCCATTGAAGCTGCCGACGCGAAAGTACTGGCAATCCGAGCACGGGAGGTCGCCACGATGGCCTTGCCGCGCCTCGACGAAGAGCGCAGAGTACGCGCTAAAGTTGATCAGCCCGGGCGCGAGATTGAATTCCTTGAGGAACTGCACAAACGCCGCGTACGACATGCCCTCGTCGCGGCGCGCTACCTCTTCCCAGGTCAAGCGTTGGTGCGACATGCGGAGCATTTCCTGCGTCGCGTAATACACGTAGAGCGGCTTCATGACACCTCGTATTTCACCAAGATGCGCACATTGCCCTCGAAGAGGAGCGCCTGGCCGAATTTTGACGTGGCGCCGAACGCTTCCGTCGTCTTGATGTCGGCGACGGCGGGTCGAATCACAGAGTCCATGAAGGCGTCACGGCTCTTGTACGCCCGATTTCTGCCATCTCGCCGAGAATCTTGACAAAGCCGTCCAGCTGGAGCCACTGTCGTTGGTGCCCGGGTCCGGCTTCCGCCGCCGCCGCCGCCGCCGCCGGCGGCGGCCTGGAACCGGCCCCGTCTTCCGGGGGGGACTGGCCGCCCAGTAGGTCGCCGTCATCTTCGGGCGTGGCGCTCTCGTTGGTGAACAGCTCGGCGTACTTTACGAAGAGGTCCACGCAGGTCTTGAGCGTGATGTTGTTGGTGAAGAGCTTGCAGTCGCGGCAAAAGTTGAGGAAGTAGCCGAGGCGCAAGGCGTCTGGCCGGTGCGCAAAGACGTAATTCACGCTGGTCCGATTCACCTCGCAGGTAAGTTCTTCCACGAGGCAGCCGAAGAGCAGCCTCTCGGGCTGGTGCGAGAACAGCTCGTAGCCGGCCCTCTTGCGCGCCTCGTTGTCGCACTGCATCTTGCACAGCAGTTCAAACATATCCGCGCCACCGATGGCCTCTCGCAGGTACCTCAGGTATCTCACCTTGGGTATGACGTGCGCGCGCACAAACGCGCGCCGCAGCACCCTCTGGATGATGACCGCACTTCGCTGCTGCTTGATGGTCACCTTTGCCGGCTTGTACCGATAGGTCCATTCCGGCTGCTCGCTCAGCAGGACGCCCTGCATGGCGTTCGTCTCCGCCCGCCCGCCCGCCCGCCCGCCCGCCCGCCCGCCCGCCCGCCCGCCCGCCCGCCCGCCCGCCCGCCTTTCTATGCCTAACGAAGCTCCAGCAGCGCTGGCGTGGAGGCCGCCACCGCCGCCGCCGTCGTCGTCGTCGTCGTCGTCGTCGAATCGTCGATTGCAAAGATCCGTTCTTGGCGGTCGTTGAGTTTCGGCCGTATGTTTTTGGCTTTGATGCGCCATCGACGTTGACGAAGTCATAGAGGAAGAGCAAGATGACGATGAAGAGCAAGAGCGAGAGCTAAATCAAGGTGGACGGCGTTGAGTAGTGGTAGTGTTTTCCGGCCAGTGGCTCGGCTTGCAGAGCGAGCGGGTCTTTGCTCACTTCTTGGGCCGCTGGGCGCCCTCCCGCGACTTGGTATGTGCGTAGAGGATGCCTGCGAGCAGGGAGAGACTAATGAAGACCGCCGAGCGCGCGTTGAGCTGCGTCTTGAAGATGACCACGCCCAGAATGGCCAGCGGGATCTTGTTCATGGCCCCGATCATGGCGTAGGTAGTGGGCGAGGTGGAGTGCACGCACTGGAAGGACGTGAGGCTCAGGAAGAAGCCAATGCAGCCGCTAAAGGTGATGGCGAACAGAAAGCCCGGTTTCTCGATCCAGACGGCGTTGCTGCCGACGGCGTTGCGGTCGTGCAGCATGCGATTCAGGTCGTTGTACACGGCCAAATCCACGACGAGCACAAGGGGCAGCGACAGCAGGTTGTTGTAGTAGACGCGGCCAAAGGCGTTGAGGTTGCTGTCGGTGATGGCGCGCGGCATATAAAGTACATAGGGCCGTGATGACGCAGTTGGCGGCCGCCCACAAGTAGCCCAAGAGGTTGAACTCGAGGTCGCTGTGGCCCGCCAACACCGCCCCTGTCAGCATGAGAAGCAGGCTGAGCAGGATACCCCGCCGCACGGTCTGCCCGTACACCAGGTAGTCGCCAAGGGTAATGAGCAGGTTGGTGGAGTTCTTGAAGATGGTGGCCATGGGCACCGACAGCAAGTTGAGGCTAAAGAACCCCGTGAGGAGCATCATGACGAAGAGCAGGTTGAGCGGTATCCAGGCCGCAAGCCGCCGCGAGTCCAGCCGCTCAAAGGATGCCAGACCAAAGTAGCGCGCCAGGAGCAGCAGCACGACGCAAGTGCCGTTCTGATACAGCAGCAGCGCCATGTGATAGTCGAACTTGAACGAGGTGAGAATGAGCTTGTTGACGAGCGTCATCGAGATGGAAAAGAAGCTATACGTGGCCGAGTGCCGCACCGCGGCGCTGCACAAAAAGCTCCGCAGCCTGCCGAGGCGCGACAGCGGCTGTCGCGGCAACGGCGACTCGGGCTTGGCTTTCTCCACATTACTCAGGAACTCGTCCAGCTCGGCCTCGCCAAAGCCCACGTCCGTGACGCTGGACGAGCTGCGCGCGCGTGGCGCCCTGACGTCTATCATCTGTGGTCGCGGGCCGCGCCTGGAGCGCCGCCGTGGCGCCGAGCGAACCACGCCGTCCACCTCACGCTCGCCCTTCTCGCTCTCGCTCGCCGAGTCTGCGGCCGCTTTCGTTCTTTTTTGCTTGGGCGAACAAGGCCACTCGGGAGTGGCAGCGGCGATCGACGGGCACGATGAGGGCGGTCGCGGGCAGACTACACGCCGCTGGGCGGGCGCAGCAGCGCCGCATGCTGGGCACCGGCCTGCCGTCCACCGGCAAGCACGCCGTGCCGCAGGGCGGGCTTAAGAAGGCGGCGCCCTTTGTTTACCAGCCGCTCTTTGAGCATGCCAACCCGGTCGAGACGCCCTACTATAGGCTCGACGAGGCCAGCAAGCACGTGTCCACGTTCGCGATGCCCGACGGGTCGGAGGCGCTCAAGGTGGGCCCGCAGGCGCTCTCGATGCTGGCTGCCGCCGCGCTGCGCGACATCGCGCACCTGCTGCGGCCGGGGCACCTGGCACAGCTGTCCAAGATCCTGGAGGACCCGGAGGCCAGCGATAACGACCGCTTTGTGGCGCTGCAGCTCCTTAAGAACGCCAACATTGCCGCCAACATGGTGCTGCCATCGTGCCAGGACACAGGCACGGCCATCGTGATGGGCAAGCGCGGCAACCTCGTGTTCACGGACGGCGAGGACGAGGCCGCGCTGTCCAAGGGCGTGTACGACACGTACACGGAGAGCAACCTGCGCTACAGCCAGGTGGCGCCGCTGGACATGTTCACCGAGAAGAACACGGGCACCAACCTGCCCGCGCAGTTCGACCTGTTCGCCACCAAGGGCAACGAGTACCACTTTCACTTTATGGCCAAGGGCGGCGGCAGCGCCAACAAGACCTTTCTGTACCAGCAGACCAAGGCGCTGCTCAACCCTCGCGCGCTCGAGGCCTTCATCCGGCAGAACATCGCCAGCATCGGGACGGCGGCCTGCCCGCCGTACCACCTTGCCCTCGTCGTCGGCGGCCTCTCGGCCGAGCAGAACCTCAAGACGGTCAAGCTCGCCTCGGCGCGCTACCTGGACGATCTGCCCACCACTGGCAACGAGCACGGCCGCGCCTTCCGCGACCTGGAGCTCGAGCAGCAGATCCTGGACATCACGCGCGCGTCGGGCATCGGCGCGCAGTTCGGCGGCAAGTACTTTTGCCACGACGTGCGCGTGGTGCGCCTGCCGCGGCACGGCGCGTCCTGCCCCGTTGGCCTCGGCGTGTCCTGCTCGGCGGACCGCCAGTGCAAGGGCAAGATCACGCCCGAGGGGGTCTTCCTGGAGGCGCTCGAGCGCGACCCGAGCCACTACTTGCCCGAGATCACGGACGAGCACCTGGACGAGGCGCCGGTGGTCAACGTGGACCTGAACCGGGGCATGGCCGACGTGCTCAAGCAGCTGAGTCAGCACCCGATCCGCACGCGCGTCAACCTGACGGGCACGCTCATCGTGGCGCGCGACATTGCGCACGCCAAGCTGCAGGAGAGGATAGACAGCGGCGAGGGCTTGCCGCAGTACATGAAGGACTTTCCCGTCTACTACGCCGGCCCGGCCAAGACACCCGAGGGCTACGCGTCGGGGTCGTTCGGCCCCACCACGGCCGGCCGCATGGACAGCTACGTGCGCAGCTTCCAGGCCGCTGGGGGTTCCATGGTCATGCTTGCCAAGGGCAACCGCTCCAAGCAGGTCACGGACGCGTGCAAAAAGTACGGCGGCTTTTACCTGGGCTCCATCGGCGGGCCGGCCGCAGTGCTCGCCTCGGAGGCCATCAAGGACGTCCAGGTCCTCGAGTTTCCCGAGCTGGGCATGGAGGCCGTCTGGAAGATCCAGGTGGAGAACTTTCCGGCCTTTATCGTCGTGGACGACAAGGGCAACGACTTCTTCGCCTCCTTCTTCTGATGCCGCCCGTGCGTCGACCCATCGTCATGTCGAGGTGCGCCAAAGTCCACAACCTTCTTCTCGTTCACCTCCTTCCTCCAGTCAGAAACGTTGCTTGCACAACTCACAACAGGAAGTTCAGGAGACGACCACGGCGGAGGCGGAGGCGAGCGCGCGCACGCACGCACGCAGCCCCTAGCGACGCGCGGCGGGATGGCGGTCGGGCATGCGGTGCTCCACGGCGTGCGCTCCTTGCAAGTCGCGTCGCAAAATGTGACCGAGGAGGAGGCCGAGGAGGTGTTCGAGATCGAGTTTCTGACCATCTCGGTGTTTCTGGTGACGCTGCTGGCGTCGCAACTGCTGCTGTACCTCTCGCGCCGGCTTGGCCAGGCGCTGGTACCGGAGGCGGGGCTCTTGCTGCTTCTCGGCCTCGTCATTGGCGGACTTGTGCGCGCTTCCAGCAGCGCGAACGTGGACGGCGCGCTCCGCCAGCTGGTCGCCTTTGACAGCGGGCTGTTCTTCATCGTGCTGCTGCCGCCCATCATCTTTGACTCGGGCTTCACCATCCGGCCGGGCCTCTTCTTCCACAACTTTGGCCTCATCGTCGCCCTGGCGGTGCTCGGCACGCTCGTGTCCACGATCGTGGTCGGCAGCATCATGTACGCGCTGTCGGGGACGGGCATCTTCCCCGCGGACCGCATGTCGTGCTACATCTTTGGCGCGCTCATCTCGGCCACGGACCCGGTCACCGTGATCGCTGTGTTCAACAGCATCGGCGTCAAGCCGTCCCTGCAGATCCTCGTCTTTGGCGAGTCGGTGCTCAACGACGCGGTGGCGCTGGTGTTGTTCCAGACGCTGGTGCTGTTCCAGCAGGCCGACCCTGCGGACCTCAATAGCTCGCGGCCCATCTTTGCGGTGCTGCAGTTTTGCAAGTGCTCGTGGGCTCCATCCTGATCGGCGTCGGCATCGGCTTTGCAAGCGCGCTGCTGTTCAAGCACATGCGCCTCGCGCAGGCGGAGACGCGCGTGATCGAGTCGTCCATTGCGTTCCTCTTCCCGTACATCTCGTACACGCTCGCGGACGGACTGGAGCTCTCGGGCATCGTCAGCCTGCTGTTTACGGGCATCGCCATGACGTCCTACACGCGATACAACCTGTCGGACGGCGCGCTCGAGTTCCTGGGCGGGACTTTTCACATCCTGGCGCACATGGCCGAGACCTTTGTCTTCATCTACCTCGGCGTCGCGGTCGTGGTGGGCGACTCGGACTGGTCCTTTGCCGCCGCCGCTTGGGGGCGGCTTTCTCGCCTGCCTCGTGGGCCGCCTTGCCGGCACCCTGCCGTTCTGCGTCATCGCCAACCAGTTTCGGGCCCGGGAGGACCGCGTTTCGCTGCGGGAGCTCTTTGTGCTTTGGTTTTCCGGCCTGCGGGCGGCATGGCGTTCGCGCTGGCGGCCAGCCGCTACGCGCGCGCGCGAGGAGGCCACGGGGGCCGTCTTTGAGTCGCCACACGGTCCATGTTTTCATCACCGTCTTTGCCTTTGGCGGCACCGTGGAGCGCGTCTGCGAGGCGCTGGGGCTCTTGGAGAAGGGCGCCCCGTCGCCGCTCCCGTCGCCCTTTGCGCCAGACCGCAACGGCCGCCAGCGCTCGCGGTCGGACGCCTCGCCGGTCGACCTCAAGGACATTGGTTTTGTGCCTGCCGTCTCCTCGTCCGGCGCTCCCGGGATCAGCGAGGTGGAGCTGAGCACGCTGCAGGACCCTCAGCTCCACCAGCACCACCAGCTGGGACGGGGGCATCAGCAAGCGCAGCAGCAGCAGGAGCAGCAGCTCGACCAGCAGCAGCGCGAGCCGCTGACGCCCCGCCCGCCACGGTCACGCCCCACGTGCGGTCCGCGGTGGAGCAGGGGCGCGAGAAGGCCAGGGGGCCGTGGTCGAGCTTTGAGCGGCGCGTGCTGGTGCCCTTGCTGGTGCGGCAGGAGGGCGCGGGATCAAGCTCGGTACAAGACGAAGCGGACATGTCCAGTCTGGACGACCTGGACGACTCGGCGGCGCCGCGGTCACCGGCACGAGCGGCGGCGGCGAGCGACTCGCTGGACAAGCTGAGCTTGGACAGGATCTAGAGCAAGCTCTAGAGGGTGCTCGGGCACAAAGGACACGCCCCGATTATGCTCTCTGTGAGATGATGATGGATGATGATGACGATGATGTGAAACAGGCTACGCGAGGTCCGTGCTTTCCTTGGTCCCCATCTCTGCCTCAATACCGTCTCCCGAGTCGCGCGCTGCGCTGATCACTTGCGGCCCAGCGCAAGCTCCCGCGCGCGTAGCGCCAGGTAGACGTAGATGGCCGCAGTGGCGGGGCTCGGCAAGAAGTCCTCGGCGCCGCCCAGGTGTTGGTCTGGTGGTACAGAAAGTCCATGGAGCCGAACAGCGACTTTTGCAGCGTCTCGGGGTGGAACTCGTACAGCCACAGCACCAGGCCCCAGGTGCCCGAGGCCAGCACCGGGTAGACCTCGTCGAACGAGGTGGCGC
Organism: Thraustochytrium striatum; assembly: GCA_022244645.1. NCBI lineage: Eukaryota > Bigyra > Thraustochytrida > Thraustochytriidae > Thraustochytrium > Thraustochytrium striatum. The sequence continues at coordinate 1,579,263 of JACDIV010000048.1, forward strand.
AGAACGGGTAGATCTCCCACTTGGCGAGCACCTTGAAGCTCGCGATGATCACGCGCGACATGAGGTACATGACGATCTGCGAGTTGACGCTCGTGTGGCGGCCCCAGATCACGTACCCGACGAACGAGGCCGCGAGGAACGAGTCCAGCTGCGTCACCGGCACGCCCGGCGGCGTCTGCAGCTTATCGCCCAGCTTGATGCGCAGCAGGCGCGCGAAGGCCAAGGCCAGCTTGTAGAACCCGGCAAAGCAGGCCAGGTTCTTGCTGTGCTCCCAGGTGAGCTTGGCGATGGGGTCGGCCATCTTTCGCAGCTCCGAGCTGCGCCTGAACAGCAGCGTCATCACCAGCGCGTGCGGCAAGCGGATCTTGGTGCCGTAGAACAGCCCATTGCGGAAGCCGCGCCACACTGACAGCGCCGCGAAGCGCAGCTCGTCGTCCATCCTCCCCCCTCGCTCGGCAGGCGGGTCAACGGTGAGTCCGCCCTTACTAGTTTCGGGCTCGGCTGCTTCTTCCCGCGCTCGGCGCCGCCGCGATGTCGCTCGCCGCTCGCCGCGTCCGCCGCGCCCGCGCGCCGCCGCTGCCGCCGCCGCCCTCGCTCGCCTCGAGCTGCTCCTGCCCCTCCCTCTTCTACTCCTGCGCGAAATTTGCAGCGCCTTGTCCCAGGGATTTCATTCTCGGTCGAGTCCCAATAATAAGAACGTTCCTCGAACCGTGCAAGCGAGAAGGGCGATTTCCTGCCAGCGTCGTCCAACGACGCGGCAGCTTGCGCGGCAGGCGAGCTGACCGAAACCCTCCTTGCACCATGGGTGGGTGATGTGGATGGCCGACGACAAGCGCCTCGGAACGGGCTTGCCTCGAAGGCCCATCCGCTTCGAAGGAAGGCTCATCCGCAGGCGACAATTCCGCGCGCGATCAATCGCTCGCTCGCTCGCAGGAGTCACAGTCGGTCGCGGAAGAGGCGGTGCTCGTCGTGGATCGACTCGCGTCTCGCCCCGGTTTGCATGCATTGGCGGCAGAAGGCGGTGGGTGTTGGTTGGCAGCCACTGGGCTGGATCCCAGTGGATCGGCCGTTGGCGCTGATTTTTTTTCGCGAGTCCAAGTGGCTCTGAGGTGTGGGTTAGGAGGGAAGCAGCAGGTTCCACACCAAGTTGGGTGTGCATTGTGGTGCATCGACACTGACAAAAGTTGAACCCGCGGAAGCTGAAGAGAGAGAGAGAGAGAACGACAAGCGACGAGCGACGATCGCCATCATCATCATCGGACAGTCAGTCCCTGATCGATCGATCTTGAGCTCCAAGAACGGGCGACCGGGCGAAGTACCGGGCGACCGGACGGGCGTTGGGAGTGTCCCGCGATGGGGTGGTTCGGGCCGACGACCACGCGCCAGCGGCGGCCGTCCGTGGACGAGCGCGCCAAGGCGCGGCGGTCCGTGTCGTTGGCGCGCGCCAGGCTGCAGGAGGCGCGGACTGAGGCGCGGGCGCTCACCAACGAGTTTGCTCGCGCGGAGGACGGCGAGATGGAGAAACAGGGCAAGCACGCGCGGCTCGGCACGCCGTCGCCCTGGTACCAGTTCTGGAACCGCACGGTCACGATGCCCAAGGAGCTCCAGCTGCCCGACGGCGAGCTTAGGAACTGGCAGGAGGCGGCCAACCTCGGCCTCGACGAGGTGCTGCGCTCTGCGGATGAGGCCGACGAGGACAAATGGACGCCCGCGAAAAAGGTCTTCCTGACCAGCGACATCGTGGGCCAGTCCAGCCTCGTGCGCAGCAAGAACGGCCTGCTGTACCTTCGGGTCCGCGCCACGCTCAAGATCCCGCCGCACGTGCTGCTGCTTACCCAGATCCGCGCCGAGCTGCGCGGCGAGGCCGACTCGTCGCTCATCTACCTCCGGGAGCACTACAAGTTTCGCTTCGGTCGCACCTTTATGGTGCACGCCATCCACGGCCAGCCCGCCGTGCTCTGCGCGCCCCGCGACTACTGCAACCTGCTGACCTGGGACGAGTTCGAGGACGGCTCGATTGTGCTTTCCGAGCAGAGCATCACCAACTGCGTGCCCACCAAGGCCATCAAAGGCAGCGTGCGCGGCATGGTCCATGCGCGGGGCATGCTCATCCGCCCCGCCCCCGTCGTTGTCAAGGGGATCTTTGGCGACGAGAGCACGGTCGAGGGCTGCGAGGTCACCTTCATCTCTTGCGTAGACCCCAAGGGCTGGATGCCCGTCAGGAGTATGTACAACCTCACGGCGCGCCGCAAGATGGCCACCTGCCTCTACAACGCCGAGCGCATTGGCCTGCGCCTCATCAAGGACGGCTCGGCCGAGTCGCTCGACGTCGCGCACGTCGAGTCCGCGGCGCCGCCGCCCGAGACGCGAAAGCGCCTCTCCGCTCGTCTGCGCATGTTCCGCGGCGGCGCCGCTGGCGGCGCTGCCTTGGCGGCTGCTGGTGCGCTCGCCACTGTCGCCGAAGAGGAGGAGGAGGCCGCCGAGGAGGAGGAGGCCGCCGAGGAGGACGCGGAAGAGGACGCCGAGGGTGAGGACGCCGAGAGAGGAGAGGAGGAGGACGCTGAGCCTGCCCCCCCAAAGCGAGACCCCTTTGCTTTCTTCAAGTCTCTGTCAGGCAGCGGAGAGGCCGCCGAGCGCTCCCCGATGATCATGCCCGACTTCATGAACATCTTCCGCCCCAAGAATGCAGCCACCGAGGGCAACGAGGAAGACGACGCGGAAGCCGCTCCGGCTCGCAAGCCGTTCGACCTCATGGCAATGTTCAGACCCAAGCCCGCGCCTGCTGACGACGGCGGCGACGGCGACGGCGACGATGCCGATGCCGCTGAAGAGGAGGAGGAAGCCGCCGAAGAGGAGGAGGAGAGGAGGAGGAGGGGAGGAAGCTGCTGATGAGGAAGAGGAAGAAGCCGCCGAAGAAGAGGAGGAAGAAGCCGCCGAAGAGGAGGAAGAAGAAGGAGAAGAAGCCGAAGAGGAGGAGGAGGAGGAGGAGGAGGAGGAAGAGGCTGCCGAGATCGAGGTGCCCAGAGCGGCCTTTGAGGACGACGAGGAAGAGGAAGATACGCGCCCAGAGTGGCGCAAGCGGCTTTCCCAAGGGATGCGCCTGTTCCGGGGCGGAAGCTCGCAACCAGCAGACGACCCGGCGGAAGACCAGGACGAGGCCGCCGAGGAGGAAGAGGAGGAGGAGGAGACCAAGCGCTCTAGCATCGGCTCGCGCCTTTCCGCGGCCAGCAAGCGGCTCTCACAGCGCCTGAGCTTGAGGTCAAGCCGATCGCGCGCAATGGACGAGGTCGACGAGGAAGAGGAAGCTGAAGAGGACGCGGAGGATGTGGATGAGCAAGAGCCCGAGGAGGATGAGGAAGAAGTGGAAGCGGAAGAGGACGAAGCCGTGGAGGTCGAGGCCGCTGAAGACGAGGAGGAGGCCGAGGAGGAGGAGGCGGGGCCGACGAAGAAGCTGAAGAAGAGGAAGAGGAGGAGGAGGAGGAGGAGGAGGAGGAGGCCGACGAGGAAGCCGCCGAAGAAGAGGAAGAGGGCGAAGCCGTGGAGGTTGAGGCCGCGGAGGAGGAGGAAGCCGACGAAGAAGAAAAGGTCGACGAAGAGGAGGAGGAAGAGGCTGAAGAGGAGGAGGAGGAGGCCGACGAAGAACAGGAGGAGGAGGAGGAGGCCGTAGAGGTTGAGGCCGAGGAGGAGGCGGCGGCCGACGAGGAGGAAGCGGCCGAGGAGGAGGAGGAGGAGGAGGAGGCCGACGAGGAGGAGAAGGAGGAGGTTGAGGCCGCTGAGGACGAAGGGGCCGACGAAGAGCAGGACGAGGAGGCTGACGAAGAACAGGAAGAGGTCAGCGAAGAGGCCGAGGAGGAGGAGGAGGAGGAGACCAAGCGCTCCAGCATCGGCTCGCGGCTGTCCGCTGCCAGCAAGCGCTTGTCGCAGCGCCTGAGCCTGAGGTCGAGCAAGTCGCGCGCCGAGGAAGAAGACTGAGGAGGAGGAGGAAGCGGCTGAAGAAGAAGAAGAAGAAGAAGAAGAGAAGAAGAAGAAGAAGAAGAAGAGGCCGACGAAGCCAGCAAGGCTGGCGACGAGAAGGAAGACAAGGAGGAAGAAGCCGGTGACGACGTTGCCGCTAGCCCTGCTGCAGTCGCCAATGAGGTCGAGCGACGTCGCAGCAGCCTCAATTGCTTCCGCCGCTCGCGGCGCAGCACCATAAGCGCAGCCTGAGAGATTACTGAGGATTAACGAAAAGCATGGTTACCGTGCCGCAACCACCGCCGCGCGCGTGGAGCCTGCGCCGCTTCTGGCGACGCTGCTGCGAGCGCAAGCACTTTCTTGCTCTTGACCAAGATCAAGTGCCTGTCACCAGGTTTCCACCGATGGAGGGCCGGCGATGGCGGATTCGTTGCCGACAACGCAAGTCCCCTAACCGCCTCCTCGCGCTAGCTCTCGAGATTCTCGCCAATCCTCACAGCCCCCTCGCCGTGCCATTACTGGCCAGCCATCACTGTCCGGTGGCACGCTAGACACGCGACGTCGCAGAGTCGACCTCACCGAGCTGCGTGGCGTCGACGCGCGCCCGAATAGGAAAGCGGTAACGTAACGCAATACCGTCGCAAAACGGGTACGGTACCATGGGGGTCGGTAAATCGCAAAATCCCTATGTAATCTGGCCCCAAGCAGGGGATTCGCTTGCAAAAAATTGCAAAACGCGAGCCCGCCTGCTTGGCTCCTATCAACGAAAAAGACTACTGGCAAGCATATGATTTGTTGGGTGATCGAGCTCAGGGCGACCTGGAGGCGGCAGCAGGCGCCGACGAAGGCTCTCCGGCGGTAGATGCACGCAGCAGACCCATTTCGTCCACGACGTGCTCCAGGATCTCGCGGCACCTCACCTTGAACGCCTCGCCCTTCAATTCTTGGATCGCTTGGGCAGCTGCTCTGCGGTTTGGCAGCGCCTGGGCGACCGACTTGAGCAGCGCGCGGGCCCGCATCACGCTGAGATTGTTGTCGTTGATGAGGGGGACGATATTGTCCTTGATATTCTGCATATGGCCCTCCAGGCGGCGTGACCGCTTGGTTTTCGCGGCGGCAGCTTTCACCTCCGCGGCCTTCGCAGCCTCCGCGCGACGGTCGTTCACGCCCTCGATGTACTGGATGACCTGCGGGGAGTTCATCTGAACCGTCTGCGTGTTGAGGATCATGGCGCCGACCGTGTGGTCCGTGTTGCGGCGCTGCGCGTTGTCCAACTTGCGGCGCTTGTCGGCGAGGTCGCTCGTGGGCGTGGACACAGCCTTGATGAGGGGCGTCGAGTCGTACCCAGGCACCTCGACGATGACTGAGACGTCGATCACCTCCACGTCTTCAAGGTTAAGCGGGGCGCCGAACCTGTCGCGCTTCACGCGTTCCAGATCCTCGAGCAGGCGCCCGGCCTTGATCACGCACAGCTTGTCCTCCTGGACTTGCGGCGAACAGGGGTCGGATCGGCGCTCAATCTTGCGCAGGTTGTCCTCCAAGCTGTTGAGAAGCGCGTGTTCGAACTTGCGCTTGCGCCAAAGCTCGCCGGGGGCCTCCACGATGCGCTGGATCTCCTCGTTTTTCTTCCTTGAACGCCTGGACATCGGCCTCGGTGCGGATGCGGATTTTCTCGAGCTCGGTCGCTTGGTGGGTGCGGAGTATCTCGACTCCGGCGTCGCGCTCCTTCTTTACCACCAAAGCGCGGTCCATCGAAACCTGGCGAAACTCCGCGTCCGCCACCTCCTCGGCGTCGCGGCTCTTCTTTCGGTAGTTTTCGAGCGAGGCGAGCACCCCGTCGCGACGCGCGATGGCGTCCTGCGCCGGGTCCGCGAAAAACGTGGCCCATTTGTCGAGGGCTTTCGTGCGGGCGACGGCGTCGGCCCGCTCCTTGGCCTCGTCCAAGTAGTGTATGGTCTTCGACTTGCGCATGACCATGCTGGAAGGTCTCTGCAAGACGCGGATGTCGGGGGACGGCCTGCGGGACTCAGCGGGCGCCTTTGACTGCGTCCGTGGTGGCGTCTGTGGGGCGCGCGGCGTCAATAACGAAGTGCCACAACCACCGAGAGTGTGCCCGCGCCGCGAGTGGACCATCTCGACCACGCGATGCGCGACGACCAGATCGTGACTCTGGCGATGCTTGTCTGCCATGGTCGTGATGCTGTGCTCGAGCAGCACCTTCCGGTTGAACGGGTAAACCCCTGCCTTCCGGCATGCCTGGATGATGATGCTTGGTGTCATCGCCTTGGTTAGGGCAACCGAGGCGGCCTCGACCTTGGAGACGCGCGAGATCTGCTTGCCCTCGTTGCGCTGCGCAGACTCGTAGCTCACGCGCTGGACCTTGTACTGGCCAAAGATGCCCACATCACAGGATTGCTGCTGCCCCGTGCATTCGGGCAGGTAGCCGACTAGGTCGATCCCGAGCGTCGTCAGGTTGCGCAGGAACTTGACGTCGAAGCGGCTTCCATGCCAGTCAGTGCACCAGAGCACGCGCTTGCCGGGCTCGGGCGAGAGGTCGGGAAACATGCGCTTGAAGATGGCGATGACGGCGCCAATGTTCTCCTTAGTGATGCTGCCGTTTGGGGAAGGGTCCAGTGGAAGTCCTTCTCAGTCCATGCCACATTGTTGATGACGTTGAAGCACGGGTTGCTGCGCGTGTGCTTTGCGACCTTGCGCATCTCCTCAATGCTCTTGGGGTTGATGGTCTTCTTTGCAGAGAAGACCCACAGCGGGATGGTTGGCTGGCCGAGCAGATTGTGTCCAGCTAGGACGGTGATGTGTTCATCGTGTTGTCCCCCGGGCTTGGTGCGGTGGCGCCGGTTGTTCTCTTTGGCGACGCGGTCCTCGGTTGTGATGACGTGCTCCTGCTGCGTGGGGATGACAGTGCGGTCGCGCCCCTCCGCGGCGGACGTCTCGTCCGTGAATACGCAACGGGCAGGGTAGAGGAAGTCAATCTCTTGCTCGGGGTCACCAGGCGTCCTCACCGCGTGACCGTTCTCCACGCACACGCGAATGAAGCAGTCGGCCCACCACTCGATGTTGGCTGAGTTGAACCACCGCACCGTTCCGCAGTGCACGTTGCGCGCCTTGACCTTGACGAGGTTAGGGAACTCCCCCTGCATGCGCGAGAACCAGCCTCTGAAGAAGTGCTTCGTGGGCCCGTCCTTGCCGAACTGCCGCCTGATCTTTGATCATGGACCGGGCGAGGCTCAAGACCTGGCGCTTGCCCATGGCGAGGCCCCGCTCGTCCAACAGCAGCACCGCGCGCGCCAAGTTCTTCTCGGCCTCCAGGTCCATGGGTGGCGGCCGACCGCGCTTTGGCACCACGCCTGTCTTGTGCCATCGCCAAATAGTCGTGGGTGGACGTCGAGGTTGAGCACGCTCTGGCAGAAGATTCCGACGTCCCAGATGCTTGTGAGCTTGTACGGCGCTTCGTCCTTCATCCTGCCAAGTTCGTCCTTCGCCTGGGCTTGCCGCACCAGCATGGACTTGCGCTGGCTCGCGAGCGACTTCTCGACGTGGTCTGCGCCAACCGCGAGTTCAGGGCCGCGCTCGGCGCCCTTCGTGGCGTGCTCCCCCGAGAGACGCGCGAGCCGCCGCCCGCATCGCTGCTCGGACTTTAGCTTGGTCTGTGCCAAGTGGTATTCTCCTGCCACTCAGCAGCCGCCGCGGCGAGCTTGAGCACGACCTCCTTGAGCTCCACCGTCGGGACACGGCCGCCGCCATCGTCGTCGCTGGGTTCTGACAGGGCCTCCGCGAAGGCAATAGCAGCGTCATGGGGATGAACAAGCATGGCAATAGACTTGTCCTCATTCAGTAGCACAGCACGGCGGCCAGATATCCGCCCAACGGTGAGCAGCTGGCCGCTGAACTTGTCCGGGCGAGGCCATTTGAAGTTGTGGCCGATGACACCTGCTATGAAGCCGAAAGCCTTCTTTTCGAGGCCCTCCTTCTCCGTGTACCCAGCAAGGGACGTGGACGATGCACCCTGGCAAGGACACCCCCAGCACTGGCCATTGCAGCCGCTACAGCGCGTTGAGCACCACCGCCCTGGCCGCGCTTCTCTGTGTGCAGGTTGCCGCTCTTTGCAAATTGTTGACGCTGCTGGGTCAAGTAATCGCCTGCTTGGAGGCCAATTACAATTTACCGACCCCCATGGTATGTGGTCGCGCTCGCCAGACCGGGTCGTTACCGTTGAGGACGGCCGCCCTCGGCTCCGAGCGCCGCGAGTCGTCGTCGATCGCCGTGCTGCGACAGGCAGTGCGATGGGGAGAGGCCGGCGAAGGCCGCCCAGGATGACAGCCAGGCGCCGCCTGCCGAGTTTGGCCGCGCTGTGGAGCCTCGCGGCTTGCTGGCTGGTCGGAGGCGCGGCGGGCCTGAAGGCGCGCGAGCTGCCGTGCAGAGGGCTGGCGGAGTGCTACTGCAGCTTTGCCGAGATTGACGCCGGAGCTCGTGCCGCGCGAGTTGAATTTCGCGTGTCGAGGCCCGAGACGCTGCCCGACGTGTCGCGCAACGGGAGCGAGATGTTTGTACGCGAGGCGGGCCTGCACATGGCGGGCGACACGCTCGTGTATTTCGACACGGGCGTCGGGGAGGAGCACGCGTCTCTCCGCCAATCCACTTGCAGGGATTCGCGGAGATCAGCTTCCTCGAGGCTTTCGATCAGATCCGCGCCCGCGAAAAGGTGTGGCCGGCGATCACGCAGGGCACGCGGAGAGACCTCGCGTTCGTACCTCAAAGGCCGCGACGACGAGTCGCAACGGCGGCTTTACCCACGACATGTGGCGCCCCGGAGCAGGTGGCGGTGGACGAAAGCGGCGAGCACGACGTGGTCTGGGTCGGTGGACTGGTCAAGCCACGACGACCGGCAGGCCATCATCAGGTACTTTGATCGAAGCCGCGGAGGTTATGGAGGGTGCCGGAGACGTCTAGGTTCTTGCATCAGGTGTGTAACCTGAGCAAGGCGGAGGCGGAGGCACCCGCCCGGTTCGCGCCGAGCATCTCGCAGGGCTTGGTGGGCTTTAGCGAGTACTACCCAGCGACGGACAACGTGCTTGCGTTGCTTTTTAGCACACGGCACCGGTCGTTCATGAGCCTTGGACTGGACTGCGATTCTCCCGAGGAAGCACCTCTTCCTTCAGCTCGCCTCTGCCGACGTGCCCAGCGTGGCGCCCGAAGCGGTGGGCGACGAGAGCGCCACTCATGCCTTCTGGGTGGACTCGCTCGAGCCGGTGGTGTTTGACGAGGAGCGCGGCAGGCTGCGCTTCGACACGGGGCTTCGACTCTCTTCCGAGCTGCGGCTGAATATGCTGACCGTGGCGTCCTGGGAGCGACGCACACGCTCCCTTGAGAGCATCTCTGCGCTCGGGAGCGACGAGCAGTACCTGTGGTCCGCCAAGCTGACGGCGTCCCGGGTCTTTTTGCAGGTCTGCTCGAGCGCTTCGTGGGTCTCGGGCGTCACAGAGTGTGCCATCGTGTCGTGCGTCGTGGCGGCTGGGTGCAACGAGCTGCGGACAGTGGTACGCGCCGAGCCGGGCGAGACGCTTAGCCTGCACTCGGCCAGCGCATCCTCGCTCTTGTACTGGCAAGACGACGACCTGCACTTTGCCGTCGACGCGCGAGGCGCGGGCCGGTCTGTTCTTAACAGCACCTGCAAGATGGCCGAGGACGTGTCGGCCGGGATCGCGGCGGCAGCAGTGTTTTACGACACTGTGGCGCTTATTTACCACGACCAGGGCCGCATAGTGCTCCTCGATGGACAAGGACAACGACGGTGTGCTCGACACGGAGGACATCTTCCCCCTGAACGGTCTCGAGTGGCGCGACAGCGACAACGATGGCATCGGCGACAACCGAGACATCGTTGACCTCTCCGCGAGCGCATGCGCCGCCTCCGAAGCGCTTGGCGCCTGTGCAAGCGACAACGTGATCATGTATATCGTGTTCATCGTGGTCTGCGTCGGTGGGACCTTGCTGTTGCGGCGCTACTCGGACCGGTTTCACGTGACCTTCTTCGCGCTCTTCGAGGTGGTCGAGGACGAGGTCTTGCTCAAGCCATGGAGCATGCCCAACGGTGGGGCCGCGCCCGGAGGAGGTAGCGGCGAGAACTTTGACGAAGACGACAGCATGTACAACTCGCTCAAGATGAAAGCGCAGGCCAACCTGATCCGGTCCTTCAAGAGCAAGAGCGACTATGATTTGTCGAGCAAAGCCGTGCGGCAGCGACTTCACTCGGCCTCGACGGAGGGGGTCGTCCGCGTCAAGAAGCCCAGCGTGGACCAGCCCGCGCTCGTGCGGACCGAGTACAAGGGAATCCTGCTCAGCAGCAGCGAACCGAGGACATGCTCATCCTGAAAGACATTGCCGCTCGCATGATCGCCAACCCGGACGACTTAACGCGCTTTCTCCCGGGCTTCAACAAGCAGTGCGGCAAGGTGGTTCTCAACATCATCAGAGGGTCGCACAAGTCCCTCTTCATGATGTCGTGGTACGCGCAGGGCCTCTTGGACCTGCTCGCGCTGGCCAGCGTCCTAGTCGGCTTGCTGCCGTACACGTACAGCAAACATGTATGGGCCCGACGTGATGCCAATGCACCGCCGTGTGGCGCTCTGGCTCGACATTTGGATCTCGGCCTTATTCGCGTGCAACTTTGTCGAGCGCATCCGCTGGGGCGAGGATACGCCCTACCACCTCGTGGTGTCGTGCTGGTACGACTTGCTGGCGATTCTAAGCATCCCGCCGGGCATCGAGGAGCACATGAGCGGATTTTACACGATCGTGCAGCTGCTGCGGCTCTTGCTGCTTTTTCGGGTGTACCGCATGTACCGGCGGATCTTCCTCGAGGACTCGCTCGTGCGCAACATCATTCAGTTTCCCAACGTGTCGATCATGCTCCTCCTCGTCGCCTTCCTCAGCACGAGCGCGTTCCTGCTGGTGCAGGTGGAAGTCCTGGAGGACCCGGACGGCCTCGGCGTGTTCCAAAAGTCGCTGTGGTTCTCCCGCAGTGACCGTCACGACAGTGGGTTACGGCGACTATTCGCCGGTCACCGTGGCTGGTCGCTGCATCGCGCTCTTCATGATGATCTTTGGGGTTGGCCTAGTCGGCACCATCTCCGGTTCTGTTGCCAAGGTGATCCAGACGGTGGGCAACACGACGAAAAGGTCAAGCAGCTCAAGAGCGACAATCGCACGCGCTTCGAGCACTACAAGGACGCCCTCGACACTGCGGCGCTGGCGTACAACCCGATCGTGGCCTCGCTCTCGAGATCTTCCTGGGCCCGGCGATGGACGAACACGAGGCCCAGGTCGGGGGCGCCGTCGCCTTGGAAACGGTCCCAGGTCAGTCCGGCAAGCTGCAGGGCGTGCCCATCACATCGCTCAATCGGAAGAAGAGCAGCGCGCAAGGCTCGTCCGCCCTAGGTTCGGGGGGCGTTCTACCGCTGCCAGTGTCGCCGCGGGCAGACCATCCTTCAAGGTCGCCCTCCCCGTTGCCGAGATCACCTCGAATGGAAGGACGAGTCCACGCTGGGCGCGGCGGCCGGCAAGGTGCACCCGCGCAAGAAGCACGTCCCGATGGACAAGCTCAAGGCGCTGCTGGAGGAACAAGGGCGGAGCATGCCCGCCACGCGTGCGCGTCGTGCTCCTGCTCGAGTCCTTTCAGCTCGAGCAGTACCGGCCCATCGGCAACTTTGAGGAGTTTGCGAGCAAGCTCACCAAGATCATCCTCGAGCCACCCAAGCAGCACGAGATCGTCCTGGAGCGGGCTTTCGCCATCCAGAACGACCGCAGCCTGACAAAGAGCAAGCGCGCAATGACGGATATCAGCCATTATGCGCTCATGGACCCCTTGGACTCGAAGCTCGAGCGCATGGAAAACCTCCTCGCGAGCCCCGCAGTACAAGCTCCTCAAGCGCGTGGATTACGGCCTTCTGCTGTCCGAGCTCACTCTCCTGACGCTCGAGTACGACCGTGTGATCACCGCGCAGTGGGCGTTGCACAACCTCTGCCTTCGACGGGACGCGCAAGTGAGCAAGCCCAAGCACATCTCGGACGTCAAGTATGCCCTCGTCACCAAGGCCATGTCCAGCTTGCCGCCGGAACAACCGCAAATGTCGCCGGACGACTACTACGACATGTACATCCTCGATCCGCTCAAGGCAACGCCCAAGGCCGCCCCGCCGAAGCGCTTCAAGTTTGCAGACCGGGTGCGGAGGGCCATCAGCAAGGGCGCCATCACGCAGGCACTGGACGAGACCAAGCGAGAGAGCGTCGACGCGGAGCGCCACGCCAACTTGAAGGTGGACCCGCAGCCCATCTCGGTAAGCAGCACGGGTAGCGCCTTTGGGATGCAGGGCTCGAGCTTTGGCGCGGCCAGCAGCGGCAGTGGCTTTCGGTCGCGTCGCAACTCGGTGTTTGAGTTCATGCGCAGCGCCATCGGGGCCAAGGGGTCGAGCGCGGGCTCTCGCGCGCCACCGGACATGTACCTGCCGAACGTGTCGCACCCCGTCGCGCGGCAGATGTCGGGCGCCGAGCAGCGGGCGCAGATCGAAATTGAGTCCATGCTCAAGCCGTTCCAGCCCGAGATGCAGATCGAGGAGATGTAAACACTTTTTTGCTCTTCGTCGTCCTCATTCAATCTAGCTAGCTAGAGATCAATCAATCAAGGCTTTGGCCGCGCGAGCCGCGCGCGGAGCTGCATCACGTGGGCTTTCCAGGCCTGCACGACGGCAGGGTCTCCCGAGCACCTGGCGAGTTCTTGGAGCAGCTTGACGCACGCAGCGACCAGCCGGTAGCCGACGTCTTCAAGTTCCGCCGCTCGCTCTACGGCAGCCTCCTTCTCCTCCCGAAACAGAGCTTGCAGGCGCTCTTGCTCCCGGATGAGCAGGGTGAGCCGGGGCATGCGTCCCCGGTTGAGGCACATGGCGCGCAGCTTGGTCTCCATCCTCTCGCGCAGCGCTGTGCGCCATGCAGTCGTGAAAAGCGGCGCGAAAAGCGGCTGGGCGTGCGGCTCGGGCACGTGAGGCAGGGCAAAGTAGCTGCAGCGCTCCGGGTGTCGCCGCGCGGTCTCGGCGCCTTCGCCGTTGAGAAAGGCCTGCAGCAGTGCAGAGCGAGCGGCGCCGTCCTCCAGCGCGCCGCTTTCCCCGCCGCTCGCTGTAAAGGCATACAGGTGGAGGTCGAAGGTCAGCAAGTCAAGCGGCTCGCCGCTGTCGCGCTGCCCTTTGTGTTCACCAAACATGCTCCAGAGGCTAAAAAACCTGTCAAAGTCGCCCGCGCGGAACGTCTCGAGCGCCTCGTCAACCTTGGCGCGCGCTTGCACCGCGTCCTCCTGCTCCCCGCCGGCCCCTTTGCGTTCTTCGTCCTTGGCCTCTGGCGTCGTCGAGGCCAGCCTGGCCGTCGCGTCGTCTGGTCCGACGCCGTACTTTTGGGCGAGGCGTTCGGCGGTCAGGCACTCCCACGTGTCCACCAGGTTTCTGTGCTCGAGCCATTCAAGCACGAGCTCCGCTGCCGCTGCGTCGTCGCCGTCCTCCATCGCCTCTGGGCGCCGGCCCGGACTCGAGGCCCCGCGATCTCCAACGGCTCGGCTCGGCTCGGCGCGTCCACTGCCGCCGCGATTCTTTTATACGGCCGGCATCACACGTCACGAGTACGGCAGCAGGTACGGTACGTACGGCGGCAAGGATCAAACAAGATCAGTTTCACTAAACCCGGGCTAGGTCGTCGTTCGTGCTGTGCTGCGCATGTGCCTCCGCGCTCCCACTTTGGGCCGGCTTGGTTCGAGCAGTCGCCGTTGGCGCGGCGCGTGCCGCCGCGGTGGACTTTAGGGCCGCCAACGTGGACGGCAGGAGACCAAGGACGCCGATGATGCCGCAGTACATGCCCACGAACGCCAGCCAGCCCAGAGCCCAATAGCACCCCAGTCGTGAGCAAGGCCACGGCGAGCAGGCCGATGACGAGCATGTCGTTAATGGAGTGCACCAGGTGGCGCTCCTCCGGGCGATAGAGCGCTGTGAGTTGCGTTGTGGCGGCGACAAAGGAAAAGTTCCACCCCACGCCGACCAGCGTGATGCTCGCGATGAAGACCCCCAGCGAGCGCGAGGCGAGGAAGAGCAGACCGCCTCCGAGGAGGACCGAAAACCCAGCGACCGCGGTCAGCTCCGCACCCAGGGCCGCCACAACCCTGCCAGAGACAAAGGATGGCACGAACATGCCCAGCATGTGCAGGGTGATTGCCGTGGTGGACTCCTTGAACGAGAACCCCTCGTCGGTCATGGCGAGCGGCGTGGCGGCCATGAGGCCGCCCATCGTCGCGTAGGACACCGCCTGCAGCAGCACGGCCAGGAAGAGCTCCGGCTTGCGCGTCCACACCGACGGCTTCTCATTAGCGCGCGTCGCCGCCGACGCCGCCGACGCCGATCCCTCCTCCGCTTCCTTTGCGCGGCTCGGCGGCTCTGCGAAGCTGTTGAGCCACAAGGTGCCAAACTGCAGGCAGTACAGCACTACGAGCTGCAAAAGGTGCCCGCGAAGCGCCGGTCCAGCCAGGTGCTGGACGACTTGGCCAGCTCTGGGCCGATAAGCGGGGCGAGCACTCCGCCTCCGACGACCATCGCGATGGCCTTTGGCGCAAAGCCGGGCGTCGACACGCGCACCGCAGCGAGGCGGTACCCGTTCGTACACGCGTAGGAGAAGCCCTGCGGCACGGCGCCGAGCACAGGGCAAAGGTGAGCTTGTCCTCCGAGGTGAGCTGGAGCGCCAGGAACTGCGTAAGCGAGCCGAGGGCGCCCGCCGTCGCGCCAACCAGGTACACCTTGCGCGGGCCGTGAACGCGCACCAGCTGCGGCACCCACGCGGCGCTCAGCGCCCCGCCAGCCAGGATGACGCCTAGCGGGACAGTGCTCGTCTGCTGGCCGTTCAGCTCGCCAGCCACGATCGCAGTGGTGCTAATCTGCGAGAACGCGGCGGCAATGCCAAAGCAAAAGCTCGCGCTGAGCAGCGCCACGCGGGCCACCATGCCGTCGGGCCTCTCCTCCCGGTGCGTCGCTGCCGCGTCATCCATCTTTTCCCGCCCGTGCACGTGCTGCAGCCTTGTCCGCGTCGAGCTCAAGCACGCACTAGCTCGCTAGCCGGAGCAGCGGGGTCTTCCAGGCCGGCAGCTGAGGCTTTCTCTCTGCGCGCAGGCGCTTAGCTCGCAAGCCGAACGCAGGCGGCTGCTGTTGCATGCAAAGCTCGTTCTCGCGCAAGTTCTCGCGCCGCGCTCTGCGTTCTGAGAAGTGGTCCTCCGGAGGAATGTCCGCGAGGTGGCATTTGTGAGAATGGGGATTCTGAGAAAGGGTCCTCTCGTGGAATGCGGGCCAGAGGCGGAAAGTGAGCGGGGAGTGGATCGAGGCGCGCGCGGGACGCTCTATAGGCCGGGACGCAGGATGAACTCGTGCATGGATGAGCTCGACATGGACGACAGGCTGCGCGTACGCGTGTTCTCCTGGTCGGCCGGCGTGCTTTTCGCGATTGGCTGGTGGCTCTTCATTGACGCGGAAGCGCAGAACGGCTTCACCGAGGACACGCTCAATATCAAGGCGCAGCTCGTGCTGCTGCCCGTGGGATCTACGCTCGCGTTCCTGGTCATGAGCTTCATGGACCAGTCGAGCCTCCACGCGGACGAGTACACGCACCACGGCGGCCGTATGGTGCGGTACCAGGCCCGCGCGCTCTTCGGGTTCGCGGTGCTGCTGGCGCTGGCGTGCGTGGTGATCAGCGGGATGGTCTTGTCGCAGGTGTACATCCAAAAGGGCGGCATCAAGGGCCAGATTCCAGACAGCGACTATCCGGGCGTGGCCATCTGCACGCAGACGGTCCTGGTGCTCGTGGCGAGCTTGTTGATGCGGCTGGGGCGCGTCAACGACGACTTTTTCTAGCTACGTAGTGCTGCTGCCTTCTGCTCGCTGCCTAGAGGCAAGCATGGGCCACCAGAGCAAGGCCCAGAGAAGGAGCGCGCTGAAGAATGAAGAAAGGGA
This sequence comes from Thraustochytrium striatum, assembly GCA_022244645.1. Taxonomy (NCBI): domain Eukaryota; class Bigyra; order Thraustochytrida; family Thraustochytriidae; genus Thraustochytrium; species Thraustochytrium striatum. Next base: position 1,595,264 of record JACDIV010000048.1, read on the forward strand.
ATCATCGAGTGGTTTTGGATGGATAGTGAGTGTCCGTCCCGCTAGCCTAGCTACTCCGCCGCCGCTTCCTCCTCGTCGGGCTTGGGGCGCTGCGGCCGCCGCGTGACGCGCCACTGGCAAATCGCGCGGTCCGGTCCGCCCGTCGTGAAGATGCGCGAGCCGTCCGCGTGAAGCGCACGTTGGCGACCTGTGACACGTGCGCGCGCAAGCGCACCGCCTCGGCGCCCTTGGTGATGGCCGGAAAGTGAAAGAGGCCCAGGTTGCCCTTGGCGTCCCCCGAAGCAACCACCTCGAGGGCCTCGCACGCGTCGCAGGCATTGTAGTTGGTCTCGTCCGTCACCTCTGGCCACATGCCTTGCACAGGCCAGGCCAAGCAGCAGGTCGTGGTGGCCCACTTTACGTCTTTGAGCATGGACGGCGAGTTGACCACCGCGCCGTCCTCCGTCTTGTGGAACAGCAGGTCAAAGCCGCCGCAGTTGGAGCGCAAGTACTCTGAATCGTCGCTAAAGTCGATGTGCGTCACAAAGCTGTTGTGGCCCTCGCACTTGGCGCGCAGCTCAAAGTTCTTTCACGTCGTACAGGTAGATCTTGCTGTCGTACGAGGCGATCGCGAGGGTCTCGCCGTCCGGGGAGAACTTTGCGTCCGAGATCCACTCCTTGGAGTCGCGCGTCTCGTGAAGGAGCTCGAGCGAGTCCGCGTTGAGCACCATGAGCACGCCGTCCTTTTTCTGCCGGCCGCGGCCCGTGGACCCTCCCAAGCCGACGCCCAGCGCGTCGCCGCCCGGCGAGAAGGTGATGGCGCGCGTCATGCAGCCGACGTTGGTCCCGCACGAGCGCGCGCTTGGAGGCGTCCACAAACGAACGGTCTGGTCGTCGCCGGCCGTCACGAACAGGTTTGGGTCGCTGGGGTGCGCCGCCAGGCCGTGCAGCTCGTCTGCGCAGTGGCCTTGCGACACGAGCACGACGGACTGGTTCTCCGTCGTCAGCTCGTAGATCTCGCTACCCTGCGTCCCGACCAGGACAATGCCCCGGGCCGCGTTCCACGACACCGTGCGCACTGCGGGCCGGTGCGGCGTGGGCACGGCCTCGGTCATGTCAAAGGTGCGAATCGGCGAGAGCTTGGAGTCCCACAGCTTGACGAGGCCGTCCTTGCTTCCGGTGACGAGCCCGAGGTGGCAAGCGTGCATCGCGTTCACGGAGCGCTCGTGCGCCTTGACCGACTTTACGACCTCGCCACCGCTCCAGACGTACAGGTGGCCGGTGACCGTGCCGGTGATGACGCGCGCCGTGGCCGCTGCGGCGCCCTGCGGCACCTCGCCGCTGGAGCCGAGCGCGGCGGCGCAAAGCATGGGCTGAACCTTGCCTTTGCGGCCAAAGATGCCCCGCGTCGGCGTCAGGCGACGGCCGACGAGGGTCCAAAAGTTGACGTGGTCCACGCCGCCCGTGGCGAGGTTCGAGTCGCCGTAGAACAGCGCAAAGAGGCACTTTCTTTGGCCGCCCATCGCTGTGGCCTGCAGCTTGGCGTCCGCCCAGGTGCCCGAGTCGCTGCGCCACACAACGAGGGTGTGGTTCTCGTCGTCGCCCACGCTCACCAGGCGCAAGCCGTCGGCGCTAAAGGCCAGCTGCGACGCCGCGTTTTTGTGAATCGCGGGCAGCTTGATGACGCCGGCGCCAGACATGGCGTTCCACACGTGGACGCGCACGAGGTTGCCCGGGCGGGACCGGCTCGCGTTGGTGCCCTCGCCCGTGGCGACAAACTTGCCCTCGGGTGCATGGCCAGCGAGATGATGGGCCGCCCGTCGTGGCCCAGGTAAAAGGTCTGCCGGTGCTGGCTCTTGTCGTACACGATCCCCGTCGCCGCAGCAAAGTAGACGATGTTGTCGTTGCAGTTGTGCCGCACGTTGCCTCGCACGTCCTCGGCGCGGTGGCCGTAGACGTGCTCGAGCTCCACGTCGAGGTGCTTTGGCGCCTCGAGGCCCTGCGTCGTCGCCGAGGGTGCGCCGGTAGGCGGAACGACCGCGCTGATCCATGGCCGAAGGGCCACAAACTCGGGTTTGCCCGCCTGGTTGGCCCCCGCGGCGGCCTTGGCCTCGAAGACGACCTCGCTGTCGTTTCCCGAGTCGCCGGCGCGCACCGCGACGTCTTCCTCGAAAAAGTCGACACGCCACTGCATGATGCAGCGGTCGTCCCCGCCCACGGTGACGGCAAAGCTGTCGTTGGCCGCGAAGCGCACGTTCCGCACGCTGCCCGTGTGGCCGCGGTACGTCTTCTTGCCCGCGCTCGTGTGCGTGCACGGGAAGCGCCGCAGGTCGACGCGGCCGTACTCGTCCGCGCTCAAGAGCAGCGAGGCGCCATTGTTGCGGTGGACGGCGTGGATGGCGGCCTCTGCGGCGCCGGCCGAGCCGTGGATGCCCTTGACGGGCCAGCCGAGCGGGCAGGTCCACGTGTTCCACTGCACGTCCTTTAGCGTGGACACGGCGGGGATGTTGCTGCCCGAGTTGGCGTCGCAGTACATGAGCTCGTAGGCGCCGCAGTTGGTCTGCACAAACTGGCCGTCCAGCGACACGTCGAGGTGCGTGATAAAGCTGTTGTGGCCCTCGAAGACGCCCTTGAGCGAATAGCCGCCGCCGACGTCGTACAGGTAGAGCGAGTTGTCGTACGAGCCGAGCGCCAGCGTGGCGCCGTCGGGGCTAAACTTGATGTCGGTGACCCACTGCTTGGAGTTGCGCCCCTCATGCAGCACGGCCAGGTCCTTCTCGTTGAGGATGAGAAACGAGCCGTCCTTCTTTTGCCGCCCGCGCCCCACGCGGGCCCCGAGCCCGACCGCAATCTTGGACCCGTCGGGCGCGTAGGCCACGGCGCGGGCGCTCGTGTCGAGCTTTTGCGACTTTAGCATGCGCCGCGACGCGAGGTCCCACACGCGCACGGTCTGGTCGTCGCCGACCGTGCAGTACTCGGCCCGGACTGGGTGCATCGCCAGGCCCCAGAGCTCGTACTTTGAATGCCCAGACACGAGCGGCCGCCCCTCGTTGAGCGTCGTGCCGTCCGCGGCGCTAATCTCCAGCAGCTCGCAAGCGCGCGTCCCGACGAGAATGCGGTTCTGCTCTGGGTCCCAGCACACGCTCCGGATGCTGGAGAGGCCGCCCCCTATCTCGAACTGCGCGCGGCATTCGAGCCCGTGGACCACAGCTTGACCCAGCCGTCCTTGCCGCCGGACACGAGGCCCTCGCTGCACGCGTGGAGCGCGTTGACGTTCTTGTCGTGGCCCTTGACAGACTGCTGCAGCAGGCGGCCCTCAAAGCCATACAGGTGCCCGTCTGCAGTGCCGATCACCGCGCGGTTGCCGGCCAGCCGATGCAGTACATGGCCTGCAGCTTTCCCTTTTTACCCAGGAGGCCCTTGCGCGTCATCACGTTCTTGCCGGCGATGTCGTGGAATTTGATGTGGTTGATGCCGCACTGCACGAGCGTGGCGCCGTTCGGAGAGAAGTCCACGTCCAGCACCTTTTGCTCGCCACCGTTCAGGTGGAGCGACACGATGCCGTTGCGCCAGTCGTACACTGCGATACGGTGCTGCGGGTCGAGCCCTGCCGTGACAAGTCTCTCGCCATCGCGCGAGAAGCGCACGACGGGCACCCCGCGACGGTGGAAGCCGCTTAGCGTCTGCACAGCGGCCATCGTATCGATGTCCCAGATGATGATCTTGGGCACGCGGCCCAGCTGCGACGTGGCCACGAGCTTGCCCTCCGGGTGCAGGGATACCGCAATGACCTGGTCCGAGTGGTCGGTGAAGAAGCGCTGCAGGCCGTCTCCCTGCTTGCTGTACACCACGCCGAGGTTGGCAGCCGGGTACACGATCTCGCCGTTCGCGAGGTAGAGAGCCGAGCCGCGGGAGGCCTGTGCGTTGTAGCCGTGCACCCACTCGAGCGTGAGCCCTTCCTCACAGGCCGAGTGGTCTTCCTTTGGCGGGTTGGAAGGCGGCACGATGAGGCGCTGCCACGGCCGCTCGGGAGCCTTCGCGGCGCCCGCGGCGCCGACCCCTGGCGCCGCCCCGGATTTGCTCTCATCCTCGCCGTCCTCGCCGGTCCCACGGCTGGCGAGCAAAGCGGCCGCCTCGCCCTCCTCGTCCGTGTCGTCGAGGTACTCGATGTCGAGGCCAGAAGCGCCGAGGCCGCCAGCGGCGGGCCCCGCGACGTCAGCGCTTTGGTTGCCCAGTGCCAACTCGAGCTGTTCATTCACCGCCTCGCGGGCGTCCGGCCGGTCCAGCACCTCGCCATCTACAAAGTCGTCTTCGTCTTCGCTGTCCGGCTCGTTGCGGTACACGGCGCCGTCCTCTTGCTGCAGCTCTTCGGCCTGGTCGGCCTCGTGGCGCCACTGCATGACACAGCGGTCGAGCTGTCCCACGCTGAGGACGTAGCTGTCGTCAAAGGCAAAGCGTACGCGGCGCACGGCCCCCGAGTGCGCGCGAAACTCGTAAAAGCCCTGCCGGTCGTCCACGACGGGCGCGCGGAAGAGACGCAGTCGGCCGGCGGTGTCGGCGCCAACCATGACGGTGCCCGCGTGCGTGCGGTCGGCGGTGACGATGTCCAGGGCGCCCGGTATCTTCCACATGCCCTGTACGGCGTAGCCCACGGGACAATGGTGCGTGGACCACTCGACGTCGCGCATGGTGGAGGGCTTTTTGTACTGCTCGGCCGTGTTGGCGTTCCAGAAGAGCAGCTCGCCGTTGGAGCAGGTGGACTGGATGCACTGGTTGTCCTCGCTAAAGTCGATGTCCCGGAGCTCGCCGCGGTGGCCCTTGCACTTGCCCTTGGAGGCAAAGTCCTCGACGTTGTACAAGTATATGGCCGCGTCGGTGGAAGCGATCCCGAGCGTAGCGCCGTCCACGGAGATTATGTCTGCGATCCACTTTTTCGAGTCGCGCGCCTCGTGCACGATGCACAGGTCGGCCTCGTTAAGCACGAGGAAGGCGCCGTCCTTCTTGCTTGCCACAGCGCGCCCGCCCTCCTCGGCGACGCCCGCGCCAAGGCCGACCGCGATGAGGGAGCCATCGGGCGAGTAGGCGCAGGTGCGGGCGCGCGTGTCCAGCTTGACCGTGCGAACCATGCGCCGCGTAGTCATGTCCCAGATGCGCACCGTCTGGTCGTCTCCGACCGTGCAAAACTCGGGCTTGTGGGGTGCACGGCAAGGCCGTGCAGCTGGCCGCGGAAGTGGCCCGTTGCGAGCGGCGCCGCGTGCAGGTTGGAGCCGTCCTCGGCCGACATTTCGAAGATCTCGCAGGCCCGCGTGCCCACCAGGATCTTGGCCGCGTCCTCGCTATAGCACACGCTAGCGACGCTGGCGCGCAGGCTGCCGAGGCCAGCGACGTCGAAGACTGCGCCCTGCTCGAGCGTCGGGGACCAGATGCGGACCTTGCCGTCGTCGCCGCCCGAGAGTAGTCCGACGCCGTCTTGGAAGAAGAGCGCGGTGACTGCGGACTCGTGCGCTTTAATGGTGCGCTGCAGGCTGCGGTTGGTGTCCCAGACGTACAGGTGGCCGCTGAGCGCCCCGGAGATGACCTGGCCGGAGCGCGAGTTGCACGCGAGGGCGAGCATAGTCTGCGGGGCGCCGATCTTGCCGAAGACGCCCTTCTTCTTCTTGCGGTTGTCGTCCTGGTTCCAGAAGAATATGTGGTCCTCGCCGCAGGTGACAAAGCTGGGCGGGGCACCGGAGCTGGCGCCGGTCTTGGCCAGGGGGCCGCACGAGCGCGGCGAGCACCATCTTGCGCGTGGAGCGCGCCGCGAACACCATCTGCCGCTTGGCCCAGTTGTACACAGCCACGGTGTGCTCGGGGTCCTGGCCCACGGACACGAGCCAGCGGCCGCCAGCGTCCGGGGAGAAGGCTAGCGAGGAGACGCCAACGCTGTGCAGGCCGCGCAGGGTGACGACCAGCTTTGTGGAGGCGCTGTCCCAGACGTGGATCTTGGGCGGGTTGCCGCGCTCGCCAGTGGCGACGAGGTTGAGGTCCGGGTGCAGGGCGAGGGCCAGGATGTCGTCCGAGTGGTCGAGGTTGAAGCGCTGCTCGTGCAGCTCGGGCGAGTAGACGACGCCCACCGCGGCAGCATTATACACGATCTCGCCGGACGCCGTGTAGCGCACCGTGCCGCGCGAGTGTTGTGCCGAGTAGCCGTGCACCCAGTCGAGGCGGAGCGTGTTTTCGTCCGGCTGCGACTTGTCCACCGGCGCGGCGGCCGTAGGCACCGTGACCGCCGCCGTTTCCAGCCACAGCCGCGCCGCGGGGGCGGATCCGGCGGCGCGTTCGGCGGCGGGCGGCCGCGGGAACTTGTTGCAGTCCGGGTCGCGCGCCTTGCCCTCGCGCGCAGGCCGGGCCACCACGCGGCCCTCCTCGCAAAGCACCGCGGCGAGCGGCGTCGTCGCCGCGTACACGTTGCGGGCCTTGGCCCGCTGGCCCTCGCCGCTCTCGCCCTCCGCCTCCACAAAGGTGGCAAGCGCGTTGTAGTCCTCGGCGTCGTCGTAAAAGTCGCACCAGGCCACGACCTCCGGCATGCTGCAGCAGTGCTCCACAAAGGCCTCGCACGAGATGCGCACGTCGCCGGTGCTGCCCGTCCGCCGGAAGGCCTCGCGCGCGACCTGCTCGATCTTGGCCTCCTCGGGCACTTGCGTCTCGCGGCTCAGCTTGCAAAGGCCCGTGGCGCACGACTTTAACAGCAGCGTGAGCTCATCGACGGTGATCTCGCCGCTCTCGTCAAAGTCGTAGCACATGAAGCAGAACTTGGCCTTGTCGCGCAGCTCCATTCCGCTGAGCATGCACAGCGTCACCAGCACCTCGAGCGAGTCCACGAGGTTGTTCTGGTCTGTGTCAAGCGCGCGGAAGACCTCCTCCACGGCCACGAGGATCACCTGCTTGGGCGCGTGCGCGAAGGCCCCGTTTTGCAGCGCGCTCACGATCTCCAGCAGCTCCTCCACGTTGATGCCAAAGCCCTCGGCCACGTCGTTGAAGGCCTCCCACAGCACGTACACGGACGCCTGGTCCAGGTTCACGAACGGCTCGGCGGCCGCCCGCAGCCGCGCCTTGCCCAGCAGCTGGCCCATCTCCGCGCCGTCGTCGTCGTCGTCGTCGTCGTCGTCGTCTGTCCCACAACGGTTGAGCGCCCGAATCCGCCAAGTCCGCTCCGCTGCGCCTCCAAAAACCCTCGGGGAAAACGGACATCAAACAGACCTGGCCGCCAACTCCCTTTGTTGGAGAAAAAGCAACGAACCTGGCCGCCAACTCTGTTGGTGGTTGGAAAAAAAATAACGGACCTGGACGCCAACTCTGTTGTCGGAGAAAACCCAAAGAAAGAAGAGACCATCGCCCTTGTGCATGGAATGAAGATGATGAAGAACATGAACATGTCGCCCATTTCCAGTTCCCTCCCCTCTCGCGACAAGTACGGGAGAGTACGTTCGCGCAGGCCATGTTTGATTCCATGTTGGCCTGCCGGAAACACTTGCGGAACGCGAGAAAGACTAAAACCGAGCAGGCCCACGCCACGAGGCCAGGCGCTGTTCTGATCGATCGATCGATCGATCGATCAATGGATGGGCGGCAGCCAGATCTTGGGGTTCGGGCGCTGCAACCTGAAGGCTGATTGACCTCCAAGTTCAGCTGGCATTGTCAAGCGGTCGTCGTCCGGTGAATGCTGGTGAACAACCGAGTGTCCCAACCCACCCACCCACCCACCCATCCATCGCCCGCCAGCCAGCCAGCCAGTCCGCCCGCCATCCCTCCCTCCCTCCTGGGGAAAGAAGGAAGGAATGAAGGACGGCCGGATGTTCGATCGATCTTGCGAAGATCAATCCTCGACGATGTGACGATGATGCAGAGAGCACAACGACGACAGGCAACGGAAGCAGCCTCGCCTCGATCTATCGATCGATCTATCGATCGCATCTAAGTTTAACGTTCGGTTGTTCATCACTTGGCTCTGACAAGTTCGCCTCGGCTGGATGCGTGTGGGAAGCCGACCCCGAAGAGTAGAGTTTTCCGTAGCGAGAAGGGGCCGCCATGATGGAACGAGCGAGCGATCGATCGGCGCATCTGCCTGACAGTTCGGGTTGCTGGGCGAGCAGCAGAGGCGGCGACGAGTGCGATGACCGCGCCGATGATCATGGACGCGCAGCCTGCAGCGGCGGCGTGCGCCTCGAAAAAGGTCGCCATGTCGGCCGCGCTGCTTGTGGCCGGAGTGGTGGCGATTAGCGTTGGAGTGGCGCAAATGTCGACCAGCAGCGCCGCGACCGGGGGGGAGAGCAACCTGCGATCGGGGTTCGAGCTCAGCGGCGACTCGCTGGATGCCCTGCGAGAGGCGTGCGATTTTGGCGAGGAGAGGTTTTGCTGGCAGTACACTGACAGGGCAGACTGCCCGAGGGACGACGACAAGGGCTGCAAGTGGGTCACGGACAGCGAGACTGATACCAGCTCGTGCGAGCCCAAGAACGCCTGCGTGTGCTTTGAGATGCCCGTGAACACGTGCGAGGCAAAGTCCGACGAAGAGACCTGCACCCAATTTGACGCCTGCACCTGGTCCGGCGGCGCCTGCTCGACCAAGCCGGGCTGCGTCGACTTTCAGGGCAGCACGCCCACGCCGGCGCCCACGTCGTTGGCCGACCTCTGCGTCTTTGGCGCCAGCGTCAACAAGTATTGCTGGATGCACGACACGAGCGAGATCTGCCTGAGCAAGACAGGCTGCGAGTGGCTGAATGACAAGGATGGCTGCACGTCCATCGACGAGTGCGTCTGCTACGACTCGCCGCAGGCCGGCTGCGTGCAGAAGGGCGACGAGGAGAAGTGCATGCAATTCCGCGGCTGCGACTGGGTCGACGGGGCCTGCGCCTCCATTGCCGACTGCGACTCTGGCTCGCAAGGCGGCGGCGGCGGTGGCGGTGGCGACGGCGAGCCGCCCGTGGCAGAGGAGTGCGACTTTGGCGAGGACGTCCAGTTTTGCCACCAGCACAACACTGCCTCCAAGTGCAGGACGCCGGACGGGTGCAAGTGGATGGAGGTCGACGGCGACGGAAGTGAGGACCCGATCGAATACTGCACCTCGATCAACAGCTGCGTGTGCGAGGACCTGCCCATCAACGGCTGCGACGCCAAGGACGCTGAGAACTGCGGCAAATTCCGCGGTTGCATCTGGGAGGGCGAATCGTGCGCGCGCTTGGCCGACTGCGCGCCAGACTCGGGCGGCCAGGGAGAGTCGGCCGCGCCCACGCCGTCGCCCACGTCGTTGGCCGACCTCTGCGTCTTTGGCGCCAGCGTCAACAAGTATTGCTGGATGCACGACACGAGCGAGATCTGCCTGAGCAAGACAGGCTGCGAGTGGCTGAATGACGAGGATGGCTGCACGTCCATCGACGAGTGCGTCTGCTACGACTCGCCGCAGGCCGGCTGCGTGCAGAAGGGCGACGAGGAGAAGTGCATGCAGTTCCGCGGCTGCGACTGGGTCGACGGTGCCTGCGCCTCCATTGCCGACTGCGACTCTGGCTCGCAAGGCGGCGGCGGTGGCGACGGCGAGCCGCCCGTGGCAGAGGAGTGCGACTTTGGCGAGGACGTCCAGTTTTGCCACCAGCACAACACTGCCTCCAAGTGCAGGACGCCGGACGGGTGCAAGTGGATGCAGACGGAGGGCGAGGGTAGACTACTGCACTTCTATCAACAGCTGCGTGTGCGAGGACCTGCCCATCAACGGCTGCGACGCCAAGGACGAGGAGAACTGCGGCAAATTCCGCGGCTGCATCTGGGAGGGCGACTCGTGCGCGCGCGTGTCCGAGTGCTCCACGAGCGCGGCGCCCTCGAGTAGTCCCACCGCCGCGCCCACGGTCGAAGACGCTTTGCCCAATCCCCCGTCGCCGCCGTCGTCCTCGCCGAGCACGTCGCCGACCTCGGCGCCGTCCGGCGCGCCGACTGGCGCGCCGACTGGCGCGGCGCCGACCGCGGCGCCCTCCATCTGGCCGACCCTGTCGCCCAGCGCGAGCCCGACGATCACCGACATTCAGCCCCAGCCGCCGATGAGCCCGACCGTTTCCCCGTCGGCCTCCCGACGGGGGCGCCGTCAGTGTCCAAGCCCGGCTGGGGCTAACTGCTTGCAAGGCAAGGCAAGGCAAGGCAAGACGACGAGAGGGAGAGGGCCAGGGCCAGACAAGCCGAGAAAGGAAAAACACCATTGTATTGATCAGTCAGGATCAAGATCAAGGGCTCTGCGATCATGCGTTACAGGACCTTGAAGCGCAAGCCGGTTGCCTCCAGCTCGCGCAGGTACCCCTTGAGGCGACTGCGGCCCAGCTGGACGCGGATCACGAGCTCATCGTCAGAGCGGGGGAACATGAAAAAGTACTTGCGGTGCGTCCAGGTCCGCGCCACGTACAGTTCGCTGGAGCGCGTGCCGCAGCCAAAGTCCACCGCCCGCCAGTCAAACGGCAGCCAGCTGTTGACCATCGCGGTGTTCTCCGAGACCACGTTGTCGGTATAGAGCTTGGTCCAGCGGAGGCGGCCGTAGTAGGTGCTGAGCATGCCATTCCGCATGCCCGCCTCCAACTGGTAAGTCAGCGAGTCGAGCTCGAGAGGGTCGTTCAGCGCCGCGCGCATCTTGTTGTGCGTCGCCAGCGTGGTGCGCGCGAGCCACTTGTCGCCCAAGAGGTCTTCCGACTCGAGCGGCACGGGCAGCACGTGCACCCCGTTGCCAAAGTAGTTGGCATCGCACATCTCGCCGCGCTTGCGCGTGTTGATGATGCAGCGCATGTTGATCGGCGCCGAGCTTTTCGCCGAGCCGGACTGCGAGGCGGCCATGGCGCGCATGAGCACGGCGCAGAGTACCTCGTACGAGGAGGCCCACTCGCCTTCCTTGAAGTCCGCGTGCGCGCGGTTTTTTCAGGTCGGCCAGGTCGGCCATGGTCACCGCGAGGTCGCACGTCTTGTCCAGGTTGGCGCTCGGCAACATGCGCGCGGCAACGCCGACGAGGTCCAACGGGCTGTTGCGGCCCTTCCGCGGGTCCTGACGCTCGACGTTGGCGTCGAGAGCCTCCTTGTCCACGTGGTATGCGCGGTCCATCGGCGGCGGCGGCGGGGCGTTCACCGGCATGGGCTCGGCGAGCCCGGCCTCCACGCCGGCGAGGTGCGACCAGGTCTGCACAAAGCTCAGAATGGACCCAGCGTCCGCGGTGGCGTGCACGAAGCCGATCCCGAGCGTGCTCGTTTTGCCGTCCCTGGAGTGCGTCAGCTTTGCGCTCACAAGCGGGCCAAAGCCGAGCAGAGGCTCGTGCGGGAACAGGAGTGCCTCCTGGCCGGAGGGGTACAGGCGCGGCGTCCACAGCGGCTCGCGCTCGGCGTCGCCCTGCTCGACGTCCTCCTCTTGCTCCTCCGCTTGCTCTTGCTGGTCCTTGCCGGTGTCGGACTTGCGCGCGACACCAGCGAGAATACCGCGCACCCAGCGGCCGGCAGCTCGCCGCTGGGACGACAACCGTCGGCGCGGACTGGTTTGGGGCTGGAACTCGAAGCTGACCCCCATGCCGGGCCCGAGCACCACCCGCATGGGGTCCGTGGCGGTCTTGCCCTCCACGATCCTGCCCGCGAGCAACGGGAAGCTGTCCAGCGCCTTGGCCAGGCTTTCGCGAAGGACCTCGGGGTCCAGGCGCGCCTCGAAGCGGTACACGAAGGACGGGTTGGGCACGCTATTCCAGAGCAGGTCGAAGGGTCTCAGCGGGTACTCGCCCTCTTGCACCGTGGCGGGCATGACCAGCTGGGACGGCATCTCGGCCGGCATCAGGCTTTGCCACATGTCGGCGCCACGGCTGGCTTGCCCGCTTGCTTGCTTGCTTGCTTGCTTGCCAACGATTGGCAATGCGCGGGCCCAAATGCTGGCGAGCCCAATGTCGCGCCGCCTGACGCTTCATCGCGTGCTCTGCTCTTCTCGGTCCCACAGTGGCATCGTTTCCAGCACACACACACCTTGTGCCGTACACAAGTTAGTACGTGAAACAAGTCACAGTCGCGTGGAAAAGTCACAGTTGCGTGAAAAGTCACAGTCGCGTGGAAAGGTCACAGTCGCAAGTCACAGTCGAGGCGCGGCAAGTCACAGTGGGACGATAGGAGCAGGAGCAGGCTGCGGCGCGAGATGGGCGCGGTGGCGGTGCTGGCGGCGCTGGCGGCGCTGGCGGCGCTGGCGTTGAGGCTGCTCGCGATCTGGGTGGAATCGCGGACCAAGCCGGTGGCGCGGAGCAAGCGCTTCCAGCTCGGCGGCGTGGTGGGACACCGCGGAGGGCCGCGAGACTACGCCGGAGAACACCCTGCTGGCCTTTGAGAACTGCGTCAAGCACGCCCAGGGCATCGAGCTGGACGTGTGGCTGACCAAGGACCGCAAGGTGGTCGTGTTCCACGACGGGACGCTGCGCCGGATGTGCAAGTGGGAAGGGCACGTGCGCGACTACAACTACCTGGACCTGCCGGCCATTCGCAAGGGCCCGTCCGAGGGCTTTGACCAGGGGTCGAGCGACCCGGCCACGCCCGATCGCTGCCGCATCCCGCTCTTCTCGGAGGTGCTCGACCTGCTGTGCAAGCCGGAGAATGCGCACGTGACGCTTATCCTGGAGGTCAAGGGCACGTCGCGCGAGCTGGCCCGCATGCTGCGCGACATGGTCGAGGAGCGGGGCATCGTTCGCGAAAGACGCGTGGTCTGGTTCTCGCTGTCGTCCAGAACAAACGCGCAGCTGCTGAGCGCGCGCACATCCCGCGCGTTACGTCCGTGGCCGGGGTGGCCCTGTACGTCCTCCTCTTCCGGCTCGGCCTTTTGCCGCTCTGCCGGCTGCCCATCGCGGTAATGGGCATCACGACGGGCTCGCAAACGGCCGTGCGGATGTTCTCCAAGCGCGTGCCAGGCGCCGCCTCGCTGCCAGGGCCAGTGCTCGACCGCGTGGCAAGGTGGTACGTCGGCCTGCTCGAGGACCCGGCGCTTTTTCGCGCGCTGCAGCGTCGCGGCGTGACCTGCGTGGTGCTGGGCGTCAACGACGGCCGCGGCCTGCGGCTCGCGGAGGCCATGGCGCGCAGACACCGTCATCACCGACAGGCCGGAGTGGTGCGCCGCCAATCTAGTCGTTTCGTAGGCTCTTAACCCCCTGCTTGGCTGGTAGACATTGGCAAGATTCCACCAAGATTTTGCGAGGCAGCACCAGCCGCGGTTGACGGCGCCGAGCGCACGGGTCACCGGGTGGCGAGCGCGCAGGCGGGCGGCGAGCGAGCGATAAGCCGCGCGCGGTGCACGCGCCACGGGTTTTTGCGCGCGCGCCGGGCGGTGCGAATTGGGGTTGAATGAACGAGACCAGCTCGAGGCTCATGGCCTCCTTCTTTGGCAACGAGAGAGCGCTGTTCGTGGCGCTGGCGACGGGCAGCGTGACGGGCATTGGCCTCATGTGCAAGCGGCTCGACGAGGAAAAGGGCGGCCAGCTGCGCTGCGTGAACGCGTTCGCGGCGGCGTACTCGTGGCTGGTTTTTCTGCTCTCCTTTGAGTGGCTCTTCCTGCGGCTCGGCGGCGGCAGCTCGCTGCAGGCGCTGCGCGCCGTGCTGGTGGCGGACCCGGCGCAGGCGCTCTCGGGCGAGGACGTGGCGGCCGGCGAGCGCATCTGTGCGCTCCTTTTCGCCTACATGACCCAGGACGTGGTCGTCCGCTTTCTGCACGGCGAGATGGACGTGCGCTACATCGCGCACCACGTGGCGTGCCTCGTGGGGCTCGTCATGGCGCTCTTCATGGGCCACAGCCCGCTCTACTGCGTGGCGCTCGCTGTCAGCGAGTTTAGCACGCCCGTCATCTGCCTCTTCGAGGTCGCCCAGACGGAGGGCGCGGCCATGGACAAGTACATCGAGCCATGCGGCGTGCTGCTCAACCTGCTGTTCCCCCTGCGCGTGCTGTGGTTCTCGTGGACGTTTTACCTCTGGGTCGCCGTGTACCGCCCTGCGCCGCTGGCAGAGCTCAGCCTGGACAACGCCGGCTACCTCTCCGTGTGCATGCTCGTGCTCGTCAACTGGTCGTGGTGGCTCAAGCTGCTGCTGGGCACCGTGCAGGTCCTCCTGGAGGGCTCCAACGCTGCAGCCAAGGAGAAGGACCACTGACCCGTGCGCCGCGTGCGCCGCGTGCGGCCGTGCGTAGTGCCGGGTGCCGCCGCCCCAGAGGACGACGCAGGCCGAGCTCGAGTCCAGGCAACTGTAAGCCCCTAGGCTAGCCTCTCGGATAAGAGACCCTGAGAGGGTCTCTTAGCTTCCCGGCGAAACTTTTCCCCGAACGCCCCGAATTAAGAGGCCCATATAGGGTTCCTTTTTTGAACGCAGCCAAACAATTGCAGCGCGAGGCGGGGGCGCAGAATCGGGGAAAAGGATGCCACCATCGTTTTCCCCGACCTCGAATTGCCCTGTGCCGACTTCACAACCCACCCTGCAAGTTGCTGGCGACCCTGTCGATGGTCCTTGTGTGGTTGCCGAGACGGGCGCGCGTCAGCCGTGCGACTGGCAGGCGCTGCACGGCGCAGCATGGACTGGGAGAGCGATGCGGTGCCTGTGGATGACTGCGAGTGGGCTGCGTACAACTCGGATGACTCTGATTTTGCGCACCAGGGGCCCCAACACGATCCGGGCAGCGCACCTGGCGAGGCGTTGAAGTGGCCGACGTGGCACTTTCAGGCGCTCTCTGAGGCAGGCGCCGAGCTCGCCAAGGGCAAGTGTAAGCTGGGCGTTCCCGCGGCTGGCGCAAGACCGAGGTGGAACTGCACTACGACCCGCTGGAGCAGGCGCTCCTCGACAAGTTTGTTGCTGAGGCGAAGGAAGTCCTCAAGCGCGTGTTGCATCCGGCTGGCTTCTTCAGGGTCCGGCGAAGGAGGTCAGTGTGACGCCGCGGCGTGCTTCGCCCTTGCGCTCCCTGACGAGTTCCTCAAATCCACAACGACTTTTTGGAGCATAAGAGCACGTTCTGGGACATCGCCAACTTCGTCGCCGCGGAGGTATTCATCGCAGGCATCGGCGGGCAGTCCTTGGCGAAGGTGCTTGCATACCCGGCCTGGTATAGGGCGGACTATGAAGCGCTCAGCGTCCACCCAAAAGTCATGTCAAGGATGCACGCTCAAGACCAGCCCGGCACGGGTACGCCGCGCCCGGACCAGTCTGGCACACCGCACGTGATGCGCAGACTGCAGGAGCTCTTTCGAGTGCACTCGGCTCGCCTCTTCTTCGTGCTGGACATCGAGAACGGCATGGCGACCTCCATCGCCTTCGACGACGACAAGTGGCCCTACAGCGGCAACATCTGGGCCTCCTACAAGATTATGCGCAAGAGCACGAGGGACAAGAAGCTGGTCCCGGTCATGCACCTCATGGCGAGCGTCACGACGGGGTTTCTGCTCGGTGGGTGGCTTGAGGAGCAGAGGTCGGGCGTCGTGCCGATTGTCAAGGACGCGCTCTGCACCCTCTTCAACGTCCGCGAGGTGAAGGAGATCGACAAGGGCGTGGCCGATCTCGTCAAATTCTTCATCGACCGGGGCTACATCTCGCCGAGCCGGAGAGCGAGACGAACGTCCTGCAGGCGCTCAACGAGGCCGGCGTCCGTCTCCACGCCACGCTGAACAGCCCGAGGTCTGTGTTCCGAAGACAAGCCTGTCGACCCGAGCAAGAGTGGCGGCATCCCGCTCTGCAAGTACGGGAAGAGGACGGCCTGGTTGCGTGGTGCCCCGAGAACAAGGCGTGCATCGTCCTCTGTCGGCATGGGCAAGGGAAGGCGAGAACCGTGCAACTGCTCACGACTGACCGCCGTCAGCTCATGGACGACGCGCGTGGCGGAGAAGGACCGGGACCCGGCGGCCCCGGGCGGGGTGAAGCGCCAACCACATGCTGTTCCACCAGCGCCAATGGAGAACCCGACCGAGCTGGACCGCGCGCAGCGGGCCAAGCAGATGGTGCTGGCGTCACTCACGGCAGTAACTCGGGGGGCAGCGGACGCCGGACTGGTTCCTGGCGCGGCTCTTTCGCTCCTCGAGCACTAACACGCACGTCATCAACTGCGTCTCGGCAGACTTCTACAACACGCCGGCGCTGCGCTCCTTGCACGAGAAGTGCAAGGCTGTGGCGAACCTGGAGCCGCTCATATCCGTGACGGAGGCCAATGCAGGGGTAGTCGTGGACAGTGACCTGGTTGAGCAGCAGGCCCCGGCGATCAACCGGGCAGCCGGCAGCAAACGCGGCAGAGCCCCAGACCGATCACGTACGGGTTTTGGAGCAAGATGAACGTCGCGGACCTCAATAAGGCGGTGTCGGACCTGGGCCTCGCGCTTCCCGCCGTGGCGAAGGTGACGAAGAGGCACCTGATCTCGGTTTTGGTCACGTACCACAAGAGGATCAAGAGCGGCAGCGGCAGCCGTACTGGCGCGGGCGCGGGCGCGGGCGCGCCGGCACCCCCCGCACCCGCGCCGGCAGCGCCCGCGGAGCCGAGCCAGCGACAGCGGACACCGCAGGCACGGGTGCTCGTGCGGGCGCTCGTGCTAGCGCACGCAGGGGGGCTCGAGGAGGCGCTCGCGGGGGTGCTCGCACGGGCGCGGGAGCACGTGCAGGAGCAACGAGCGGTGGCGCCCAGTCTGGAGCAGAGGCAGCCGGGCAGAAGCGTCGTCGCCAAGGTGGCAGTCACACGAGACGGACAGCTGCCAGGACAAGCGCGCAGCAACCACGACGCCGAGTTCGCGACAGGGTGGATAGCAGCAGCAGCAGCAGCAGCAGTAGCAGTGGCGACGGTGGCAACGAGGGGATCGAGTCGGTCGTCCCCGCGACGCAGCAGGAGGAGCCAGCGGGAAGCCCTGGCGACATCGTCGAGGCAAGCGATGGCGCGGCGCAAAGGACCTTTCTGGCTTTGATGATGCGCCGGTGGTTCATGCGGCCCTTCGGATCGGGCGCGAACTCAGCAGGACCACTCGCCATCGGCACCGCCAACGAGGACTTCGTGCTGAAGCACTTGCCAACGTTCGTCTCCAGGTCCTCCACGTGCACAGTCGTGGGGGGGGTGTCGACCTACGGGCTGCTGGCGCGCCGCGACGTCCCGTAGCAGCGACATCTCCAGACGGCCTCGTCTTCCTCACAAGGACGGCTACGAACTAGGCCCCGCAGGCGTGGAGGTCAAGACGTCCACGACGAGCGACACGATCCGCGGCCTGCAGGTCGACGCACGTGACTTTGGCTCCTTCGTGGAGTGCGACGCGGGCACCGACCTCTTCAGAAAGGTGATCATGAACCCGTCGTACCGCACGCAGGTGGTGCACCATGCAGCCGTGCTGGGTGTCGAGTACATCCTGGTAGCCTTTGCTGCTACCCAGAGGATCTACCGCTGTGTGCTCCTGCGCGTCACTGCAGCAGCGGGAGGATTGGATCGAGCTGCTCAAGATGCTGCAGGACAAGTACATGGGCTTCGCGTTCGGCACCGGCGACCTCTCCTTCCCGCGGCTTGGGCGGACGGTTCGCCGCCGTACGCGTTTGCAGGTGAGCACCACACGGTCGACGTCTACCTGCGGCTGTGGCGTGCTCACAACAAGGACGTCAGGAGCACGGAACGCCACCGTCGTTCCGCACGCTGCAGTCGAGCATGTCTCGTTGTGGAACCGGCAGATGGGTGGATGCGACATCGCGCGCAAGCTCGTCAACAGCATCAAGCCCGACTACCACAACAGCAAGCCGATCACCATCGTGCTGCGCACTCTCCTGCGCTACATTTTGCACAACGGGTTTCGCCTGTGGCAGCTCGTTCACGTGCATTCCGCCTGGACCGGTTCAAGAGCAACAGCGAAGCGCAGCGTGCGCGCCAGGAGGTCCGCTTCTCCGACTTCCTGTACAAGCTCTGGGAAGAGCTTGGGCCACAACCTGCGGAGACGCTGCTCAAGTTCAAGCTGGCCTGCACTCGATATCGCAACAGGTGCCAAACGATAGGCATACCCCGTACCCGGGCAGCACCGGCCGCTCCTGCTGTGCTTCATCAAACGGCTCCTGGGCTGCCCAACATCTGGACGACGAAGCGCAGCTTCCTCAGGCATGTCAACGAGCCGCAGGTGGTGGCGCGACGCCTCGCCAAGAGCGACGGCGTGCTGCACGCCCGCGTCTTCGCCCCGGATTGTCGGTGTGCTGCCTTCACTGCCAGACGAACGCGAGGCACGACGTCCAGACTGACAAGGGGCGAGAGCATCCGGCGGTATCCGTCGCGAAGCAGCCACTACTGCTTGGCGTGCTCGGGTGGCGACAAGCGCATTTCTGTTTGTGAAGATGGGCACAACCACTGGAGCTCCCAAAACAGCAGTCCAGGCTTTGTTAACCCATCAACTTGATCGCAAAAGGTGGCGCTTTGAATTTGAGTTGAAGTTGGCGAGCCCGCGTTTCCCGATTGTGCAGTCTGCGTTCAAGTCGGGTCACCTGCTTGCGCGTATGAGGTCTCTTAATGGACCCTTAATTTATGCGACTGATCGCAGAAATTTTGCGTTCAAACGCTTTTGCCACGTTGAGCGCCCGGCACCGCGCACGAACTATGGGGCCATGAGCGCGAGCACCCGGCAAGCACCGAGCTGGGAGTACGTCTCGCCATCCCTAGACGCGTTTGTCTGAGACCTTCACGCAGGGCTCTGCGCACCCCCTCAGAGCCAAAATTAAGAGACCATTTAGAGGCCATTTCCAATCCGAGAGGGCTAGCGCTCTCGCTCTCTCGGCTCTCTCGCTCTGTGTGACGGTGTCCACGGCGGCTCGGTCAGTCGATCGATTATCGATCAGCAAGAACGCGAGAAGGGAGGAGGAAGGGGCGATGGGCAACACCGGCGGGCGGTCTGCGCGAGGGATCGCAGCAGTACGCGTCGGGAACACGTACGTGGGCCAGTTCAAGGGCAGAGAAGCGGCCGGGCGCGGCACGTACACGTGGCCGGGGACGGCGTGTACGAGGGCGAATGGGCCAACAATGAGCAAAGCGGGCGCGGAGATGCGCTTCCCAACGGGAAGTGTACGAGGGCGACTTCAAGAACAACAACCCGAACGGGGATGGGCAGCCTGCGCACCGTCAACGGCGAGGTTATTAGCGGCCGCTTTTCCTTTGTGGGCCGCAGCGCCACGACCTTGAACGCCTACAACAGCCCCGTGGCCACCTACAACCTCGACGTCACCGTGCTGGACAGCAAGAGCGACTCCTCGCAGCGGTACGTGGGCAAGGCCACGCTGCACCTGGCGACCGGCCTCGTCGTGCTGCCCGGCATGGCCGACCCGTCGGCGCCGGTGCTGCCCTTTGCGGTGCAGGTCGTGGGCGTGTCCAACGCGGGCCGCGACCTGTTCAACGCGGGCATGACCAACAGCACGCCGGCCGTGCAGGCCATCGCGGAGCCCGTCGACTCGCCGGCCCCGCACAGTATCGGGTACGGCCCGACGGGCAGCGTCGCGCCAGCCGACCCGCTGCAGCAGAGCTTGCTTGCCGCGGAGCATGAGCACAACGACTATGCGGTGGCGCAAGCGACCGCGGCCGCCGACACGGTCGACTCTGGCGTGGCGTACGGCGTGCACGACCCGGCGCTCAACCCGCAGCCGGGCCGGAACGGGCACGGGCAGGTCAACGTGCTCAACCCGCGCAACTACTTTTAGGGCACGACACCCCGAACTGAAACACAATAACATCCGCCTTGCGCTCCCGCAGCCTGTGTGCCAGCAGAGGCAGGCGCTAGGCGCGCCAGAACGAGAACACCACGTCCCCAAAGGCCTGCAAGACCTTGTCCACGCTCTCGCGCGTGGTGCCCTCCCGCCAGGTGATCTCCTCAAGCGAGTGCCTGCCGTGAAAGTAGGGCGCGAGGCGACGGAACAGGCGGTACCCGTCGCTGTCCGTGGCGATGGCGTCCAGGAAGGCCGCCTCGCTGCGCTCGCTTAGCGGCGTGGGCCGATGCGAGCCAAGCGGCTTTTTGTACCGCGCGGCGCGCGCCCCGTCGCAGCAGTTTTCCAGCGCCGGCGTCCGCAGGCCGCGCCTGTGGCCGCGCGTCTTGCGGCGGCCCATACACTCGCGCGGCTTGCTCTGCGTGCACGGCTTGCAAGCTGCGCGCGAGGGGCGCGGCTCGCGCGGCGAGGGCCTCGGCCGCTTGCGCCTCCTCGGCCACCCGGATGCCCTCGGCCTGCGCCGCGGCGGCGGCGACCTCTGCGCGAGAGGCCGAATAGGCGCCCACCGGGCGCGTGTCCCCGGCGCGGACCTTCTTGGGTCCAAAGCGCGACCGCGCGGGCACGATGAGGTAAAAGTACTGCCGCAGCTGCGTCAGCATCTCGTTCTTGAGCAGCCACCACACGATGCGGTTGAACTCCTCCGCGGGGATGTTCATGCAGAGTTGCGCACGCCGCGCGAGTTCCTCCAGCGTCATTGGCTTGCCAGCACCGTTGGACTGCGAGAACAGCTCCAGCACGCGGCATAGCGACACGACCTGCGCGGGGCCGCCCCGGCCCACGGCGGACTCCACAGTCCCATTGCCGCCGTCACTGCTGCTGCTGCTGCTTGTGCCTCTGCTGCTGCTGCTGCTGCCGCCGCTCTCGGGAAGATCCCACGGCTCCCCGGCGAGCTCGGGCTGGCGCCGCGCGCCGCCAGAGCCTGTCGCTGGTCCTGCCGCGCCGTCATACAGGTATTCCGCGTCCGTTCCCTCCTCTTCTGGTGAGCTGCGGTCGCTGCGCATCGACGAGCGGCGCGAGCGGCCCTCCGAGCCAAGCGAAGTTGCCGCCGCCGCCGCCGCCGCCGCCGCCGCCGCCGCCGCCGCCGCCGCCGCCGCCGCCGCCGCAGGATCCACCATGGCGTGGCCGAAGCGACGCTGAAACTCAAAGTGCAAGGGCGCCTGTGGCTGAGGTCTGCAGTGTCCGACACGCGGTACACGTTGGAAGGCCGCAGCGCGTCGACAACGCGCGCCTTGCCCCAGTACATGAGGTGCGCCGCGATCCCAAAGACCTGCTCGATGGGAATGCTGAGCGCAAAGGCCATGTCCTCGAAGGAGCGCGAGGGCCCGTGGGCGCTGCGCGTACTCTACGAGCCTTTGCAGGTGCACCGAGGTGTCGCGCCGCTCCTTGGGCAAGCTGGCCGGGTCGTGGTTCGTGACGATGAGCATGGTCTGATACGGCCGCAGCGGCCGCGATGGGTGCATCACGGCGTTGTTGAGCGTGAACGAGAGCCGCACACGCGAGTTGAGGCAAAGATCCACCACGCCGCTGTCCGTGAGCCCCTCGAAAACGAGGCGTAGCTCACGGGCGAGGCTGCTGCGCGTGAGCGCTTCGAGGATGCCGCGCTGGGCAGCCTCGAACAAGCTCGCTTTCGTCGGCGCCGCGTCGGGCTGGCGCGTGTCCTGGGCCACCTCGGGCCCACCAGGCGGGACGCCTGCGCCTGCCGCGATCGATTCGCTTGGCGGCGGCTTCTCGCCGACGGCCTTGGCCAAGCCCTCCACCTTGCCAGCATTGAGCATGATGTGAACCTGCTCGCTCACATACCCGGACCGGTTCTCTTCGTACAGCATTCCCGCGGCCAGCTTGCGCGCAGCGCGCCGGAACATGTCGACGGACTCTTTGCTGCCCGGATATGGCCGCCCCGTACGCGCTGTCGCCTGGCTTGAGGCCTAGCTTGTACCGTGACTCCTCCAGATAGCGCTCGCACTCCGCGTCGAGGATGAAGATCAGCGAGAACATTGTAAGTTCCTGGTGCCTGCGCACCTGCCCTTCCGGGTCGTCGTGCGATGCTGGGGCATTCTCCTCGAGCGGAAGCGACAGCTTGTCATCCGCTACGCCCCCACCGCCCCTGGCGTTGCCACTGCCGCTGTCCGTCCGGTCTGCGCCATTTGCGCCGTTGGGCATGGCGCTGCCGCCAGGCTCTGGGCCGCTCGGGTCTTCCTCCTTGCGGTATATCTGCACAGGGAAGCTGAGGAACAGCAGGTTGTCGATGGTGAGCTCAAACATGCGCCCCGCACTGCGCCTGCGTGGGCCGAAACATCTTGGCGAAGAGTGGCGGCTCAAAGCGCCAAAAGTCGGACGGCGTGCCGCTGGCCTTTTTGCCATGCGCATCGCGCTTCTTGCGAGGCAGTGGTCTGCTGCGGGCCATTGCTGCTGCAGGTCCTGCTGCTGTCCCTGCTGGTCTTGCTGCTGCTGCTGCTGGTCTTGCTGCTGGTGGTCCTGCTGCTGCTGCTGCTGCTGCTGCGGCGGCGGCGGCGGGGGCAGTTGCTGCAAATCGTTGCCCGTTTGCTGTTGTTGCGGAGGGAGCTGTTGTTGGTGTGACGCCTGCTGCAGCAGCGGCTGCTGCTGCTGCTGCTGCTGCTGCTGCTGCTGCTGCGCCTGCACAAGCGGCTGCGGCTGCGCGGGTGTCTCCTCCGGCTCCCGCTCCCGCCTCGGGCCTTCTGGGCTCGCCAATGCCGCTCCAGACGCCCCCGCGGCGGCGTCGCTGGCGCTCAGCGGAGCAGGCACGCGGCCCTTGGGCCCAGGGTACCGAAAGGCGAGCTTTTGCCCTTTCTGCGCGTCCTCGACCACGAGGGCGATCCCGCTGAGCATCTCCTCCTGCTGCTCGTGGCGAGTATCTACTCTCGGTCGCGGAGCAGGCTCCTTGATAGCGGCCCAAGAAAGAAAGAAAAAGGAAGAAATCTGAATGCGACCTGGGCGTGAACTCGGAAACGGATCTTTGGCTAGGCGATGGGCGGGGCGAACTGCGTCAGGACGCTCGGGCGAGTCTGGCAGCCGTCGTCGGGGTCGTAGTGGCACGGGCGCGTGTTGCGGAAGAAGAGCATCGAGGTGTCGCGCACGCGCGGGCCAAAGGAGGACGACTTGACGCTTCGGCATCCGGTTTGCGACTTTGTCGATTTGCACGGCGACGGTTCATCGCCGGCCATCTCGTCCGCGGTGCGGCACACGAACTCGGCGGCGCGCGCAGCGCTCTCTGCCTCGCTAAGGCGCTCGGGGACGCCGCCGGCGGGCAGCGTGCGGAAGGTGGCGTCGCAGAGACACTTGTTTCATGCGCCGGGCCCAGGCGGTCATTTCGCTGCGCTCCGTGAGCTGGCACAGGACGATGATGTCCGTGTAGCGCCGCTGCTTCTCGCGCATCGCGCAGGCCTCCACAAAGGCGTGCTCCCCCGTGCGCTTGCCCTGCACGGGGTGCGCGTCGGACACGACCAACATGGTGACCTTTTCGTACTCGACGCCGGCCTTCTTGGCCTCCTTGGCCACGGCCGGGTTGAAGCCCGCCAGACGGTTGGCCTTGCGCAGCACCTCCATGTAGTTCATGCCGTGGTCCGCGGAGGTCAGGGCGGCAGTCGCGTTGACTGCCGTGGCGTTGACCGCAGTCGCGTTGATCGCCTGGAGCTCTTGCTCCGAGGAGCCCAGGAAAGCGGCAGAGAGCGTGTCAGCGGCATCGTAAGCCGCAGCGCCAATGCGCGCCGCGCGGACCTTGTCGTCGTGTCCCACGTAAAGGTTGACGTCGACGCCGTCCTCCATGGGGCAGCACGGAAAGCAGGCTGGTGAGGAAACGGTCGTGCGACGCGAGGCGGTCCGCGTCCAGGACGTCAAAGTTGGTCTGGCGCACCAGCGCAAGCGTCGAAGGGACGCACCTGGCCAACTGGCCCTCCCCGCCTCCGTTGCCGCCGTCGGTGCCGTTGGTGCCGTCGGTGCCGTCAGTGCCGTCGGTGCCGTCACCGCCGTCCGTGCCGTCGGTGCCGTCGGTGCCGTCACCGCCTCCCGTATTGCCACCGCTGGTGCTGTTGCCCTGGCCGGCGATCCCCGCGGTCTTGAGCGGCGACTTGATCGTGTTGCGCAGCTCACCGTGGTAGGCCGGCGCGCCCGCTTCGACGCTGCCTGCGGCGAGGACGATGTAGCGCGCCTCTGCGAGCGGCACGTTGTAGATGGTGCTGCCCCGGAAGCGCAGCACGGTCTTGGCCTTGCGCGAGTTGAGTACGACGTCCGCCACCGTGCTGATGTCGTCGTCGCGGCGACCAAGGCCTTCCAGTCGCGGACCTTGAAGAAGCTGGCGCCAAAGTCGCACGCCGCGCACGCGATGAGCGCGCGTGTTGGCCATGGTGGGCGTCTTGGAGACCCCAAATGCGATCCACTCTTGGCGGCCCGGCACGACCACCTCGATCTCATAGTCGTCCTCGCCCAGGCGCGAGAAGGAGAGCTCAAAGCCCTCGAGCGCGACCGTCGTGTCGTACGCGCGGCCAGCCGCCAGCGCAAGCAGCGCGCTAGTCGCGACAGCAGTCAGGAGCGACTTCATCTCGCCTCCGCTTGCAACTTGTGCTGCTCTTGCTCGGCCGGGTGACTGAGAGAGCGATCGCCGCCTCGCGCGGGCGTGGGAGTCGCGCTCCTTACACTAAAGCTCGCAGGAGCGCGCTCCATTTCGCCAGATGGTGAGCGCGCGCTCCTCGCCCGAATCCCTCCTTCAGGTCCCTCTTTGCACGGAGGAGGATCCACCTCATTAGCACGGAGGCGTCGAAGAGGCAGGGCATGTGAGACGGAGACGGGACTCTTGGACTCGCTATGCCACGCCGTCGTCAGTCGTCGTCGTTGACCCGGCGCACACGCGAAGGCGATGATCTTCAGGGCGCTCACTTGTGACGACTGGCGGGACGACCGCTTCAAGGCTTCTCATCCCAGCTGCTTGCCGCTTGCCGGTGCGTACGTACCGTACTCATGGCAAGCATCCGCCAATCTACCCCGAAACGGCCGCAGACCCCGAGCGCAGGTAAGCCGGCCTCACGCACTGTCAATCGTCCGACTCCTGCCGGTCATTCTCAAGCCACGTTCTTGGTTCCAAAAGCGATGCTTGACGCTGGTCGCAGTACCGGTACTTGTTCTGGTCCACCAGGAGCTGGCTCTTGTCGGCTGCTGGCAATACCACTACACCTCCTTGGCAGGCACAGCCTGGCGGACAGATTCGGAAACTGCGCCGGTGCGCCTCGAATGCGCCGCAGAACATGCCGAAGCCGCGCTTCCTTGCATGTGCCAAGGCGGACGAAAAGAAGATCTGCCCAGGGTTGTTGGCCGCCAGGATGCGATTCCTGCCCTCCGAGGAAGCCGCGCCCCTTGTGAGGGACACTCGCCTGCGCCCAAACCGGGCTACCGGGGTCTCGAACAGGGACAGACTTCGAGCCAGGTTTGGGGGCGTCGGCAACTGCGCGTCACGCACACGGCTGTTTGGGTCGCAAGCCCCTGCGCAGAGCCAAGGCTCACCTTTCCCTGACCAGGCCGGCCTGGCAACAACCGCAGACCCGCAACCACCGACAACTACCGAGCAACAAAAGAGCAACGAGAGCAACATACGATGCGCTTCAACTTTCCCGTGGCTGCCGCCGTAGCAGCCCTCGCAACCGCGCCCATCGCGGCTACGGCACAGGAGAACGTGACCCTTGCGGACGTCTTCGACCTCGTCCTGGACATCAAGGAGGCGCTCGAGGTGATCGCCTTCAAGGTCGACGACCTCTACGCGCGCTCCGACGCGCCGACGGTCTCGCCGACGCCCATCCCGTCTGCATTCCCTACACCGGCGCCGACGCACAAGCCGACCTCCGAGTATGATGTCGCTTTGGAGTACTGCGGGTCCTTTACCAAGTCGAGCGTGTGCAACAAGCAACAGGCCGAGGACGGCGGCAAGCGCTGCCAGTGGACGCGCGTCAACAACAAGCAGAGCAAGAAGGGCACGAAAGGCATGTGCATGCCCAAGATGAAGCCGACGATCACCGAAGAGGAGTGGCAGAAAGCCAAGGCTCTCTGCCTGGAAGTCTCCAACAAGGACGTCTGCAAGAAGGACACTGACGGCTGCAAGTGGAAGGGGGGCAGGTGCCTCACGGAGCTAAAGCGCCCCAAGCAGGGCGACGACGACGACGACGACGACGACGGCGGCGACGACGACGATGATGACGATGATGACGACGACGACGACGACGGCGAGGACTACACCTCCGGCGACGACGACGACGACGACGACGACGACGACGACGACGACGACGACGACGACGACGACGACGACGATAACGTTGACTACACCTCCGGCGACGACGACGACGACGACGACAGCTACACATCGACGTACAGCTCGAATGATTGATTGACGTTGTCAACCCACGAGCCTAAGCACCCGCGGCCCCGCTCGGCACGAAAGTCGGGTGCGGGAAACTCTTGACCATGTTTGACATCGCGGCTAAAAATTGAAAGAAAAGGAAAGGCCATTCACTTGCCTCGTCGAACTGTCCGTCCAGACTCCCCAATGGAACCCAGATCCTGTCACTGTCATGCAACACCAGTTCTGACCGAGCCTTCAGCAAGCGCTGCACTGCCGGCTGGTAGCAGTGAGGCCTGCCATGACAGTAAGTCCGCGCGCCAAAAGCCAGCTCGTGCAAGCTGGTGTTCTCGTGCAGCTCGGCGCATATTGCCTCGCACTGGTCCTCGCTCATGTCAAGATCGAAGTGCAACGTTTTTCGTTGGGGCATTGCAGCGCCTCTTGCGACGGCTGCTGTCGTGCCGGCAGCGTGCCACGGTGCTGATCGAAGCGGGGTTGAGCTGTTGGTCGATGCAGAGAGATTCACGTGGCTTGCGGCATTTGCCCATGACGTGCGGCCCGTCATTTGCGCCCAGACCAAAGCCTGGTGAACGGGTCTTTGGCACCTGGCAAACCTTGGACAGCCAGCGGCTCGAGGAGATGGCGGCGGGACGTCGCTTGGCAGTGGCGCGCGAGGCGCTCAAGCGCCAAGCTCGCCAGACGGTGCTGGCCATTGGCATCGCCGGGCTTGCGCTGCTCACACTCGCGCCCGTAACCATGGCAATCAGAGCAGCAGTGGCCGAGGCAACAGACCACGGGGTGCCACTAGGCGAGGCATTCGTCGCTGCAGCGTGCGGCAAGATAATTGGGATTGTCATCACTGAGATAGGCTTGGCGATCATGCGGGGCAAGCTGCGGCTTTGGCTGGTCGGGAGGACGCTGGCCGTGTTCGCAAGTGCGTGCGGTGCGGTCGTGATGCTGGCCTGGCATGTCGGAGGTGTTGATGCAACGCAGCACAGCAGCGGCAAGAGCAACATCATCACGGGAGCAGCGGGCCTTTTGATCGTCACGCTCATCTCTGCGCTTGCGAGACCCATGGCCGTCTTCCTGCGGCCCGATCAGGGCTGTGGTTCGAGATTGCGGCGCACGATGCGCGCGCTCAAGGTCGCTCCGGTCTGGTTGGCGGCAGCGGCACCCGCTTATACGGTTATCTGGTTTGTGTACCTGACTGTTTCACCCAGCTGACGCCGGCCAAGGAGGTGCTCCTCATGGGTGGGCATGCCGTTGCTGCAGGCGACCTGCATGACGCTCTCGGCGTACGTGACTGGACGCACAGAGCGTCAGCTTCAGAAGCGAAAGACCAAGCAAGGGTTTGGTATCAAGAGCACAGCCCCGTCTGTCGGCAAAGTGCTGCCTTCGGGTGATCCGACGAGCAAATTCGCCCGCATCGCTGAGCTCGAGGACAAGGACAAGAACAGCAGAACAGACGACCTGAAGGCCGGGAAAGGCGTCCAAGGAGCCAACGCCAGCGGCAACGACAGCGACAGCAGTGAAGGCGAGACGCAAACTTCGCTGATGATGGTGCTCATGGCTGAGGTTTTCTACTCCATGGCGGCGTTCGCGACGATGGCGTTGACGGAGAGTGATGGGGCGCTGCTCCTATCGTTGGTGCTGTTGCTGACCATCGAGATCGTGCAAGTAGTCTTGCACGTCAAGGCTAGGCGGGCCGTGTCGCGCGTGGCCAACGACACAACAGCCGACACGCTCCTGGGAAACGACATCTGCATCTTGCAATGGCTGCTGCACCAAGAGCTGGGCGAAAAGATTGGCCTCTTCATGGCGCTAGGCTTTGTTGCTGTCGACAAGACGCTCGGCCGGGACGTGCAAGCAGTGAACGCGGTGAGCATGACGCGCCTCGCGTATCGTGGACTGGCTATGGTCCTAATGGAGCTGGTGGGCGACCTTGGCAAGGACATTGTCAGCCAGGCGATCGGCCTGATGCCCGCGGCACAGTCGTTGAATGGTGTCGCCGCAACGGCTGCGCGCGTGACTCTGCCGCCAATGGCAATTGCTTTCGTCATCCTGGCATGCCTCCTGGCCGGCTCGCTCGTCCAGTGTGGCCTGGCGCTCGGCACGCCCTGATGTCCCTTTTAGCCTCAAGCTTGGCGGCCCGCGCGTCTCGGCCAGCCAGAAAGCCAAGCAACCCAGGCAGGCAGGCAGGCAGCCAGCCAGCCAGCCAGCCAGCCAGCCGGGTACGCCGTGCTCCTCGATGCAACGCCTCTGTGGACAAGCGACACATGTCACAACACGTCACACATGTCACATGTCAATCTTGTTGACTCACATGTCACATGTCACATGTCAATCTGACTCTGATTACCAAAGTAACCCCGAGTGAGGAGTGAGAAGATGCGACATGACCGTTGACTGTGTTGGCTGGCTCACTGTGGCGGACGAGGGAGCGAGCGCCGCGCAGGCGCTCGGCACTGGTTCCGCGAACGGGCGGAGCGGCGGAGGGAGGCGGCGTGGGGCTTGCAGCAGCACGATGGCGGGGGACAAGGAGCAGCAGCAGGAGCAGCAGCAGAAAAGGAGCACGATGCTCGGCGTGCCGCCCGACGAGGCGCGCAAGCTGCTGTTGCGCGGCGAGGCGCCTGCGGGGATGCACGTGAACGGCAACCTCGTACTCGACGCCTGCACGGCTCTGACGAGCCTGCCAGACGGTCTCAGCGTCGGCGGCGACCTCAGTCTCGTTAACTGTTCGGCATTGCTCGGCCTTGGCGACGGTCTCAAGGTCGCTGGCAACCTCAGGGTCTACGACTGCTCGGGATTGACCAGTCTCAGCGACGGCCTTAGCGTCGGTGGCGCAGTCGAGATTTACGGCTCCCCGGCGCTGACAAACCTGCCCAAAGGCCTCACCGCCGGCAGAGGGCTCGCTCTTGGCGGGCTGCTCGGCCCTAACCAGCCTCGGTGACGGCCTCAGCGTCGGCGGCTTTGTATTCCTCCAACGGAACTTGGCCCTGACCAACCTGGGCAACGGCCTCAGCGTCGGCAGCGACCTCAGCCTCGAAGGCTGTTCGGCCCTGACCGGACTTCCAGAGGGTCTCAGCGTCGGCGGGGACCTCGATCTCGAAGATTGCTCGGCCCTGGCCGACCTAGCAGACGGTCTCAGCGTCGGCGGCCGTCTTTTCCTCCGGGGCTGCTCAGCCCTGCAGGAGCGGCACCGCAGCGGCATGTGTGCCTTCTTTGAGCAGCTTTCTGCGGTGCTGGGACCAAAGGCCGGCTCTCCCTCGCTGGGGTGGAATGCAGTCGAACAGGTGCCTGAGGGTTTCAGCGTCGGCGGGGACCTCGATCTTCGTGGCTGTATGGCCCTGACCCGCCTTGGCGACGGAGTTTGCGTTGGCGCCTGCCTCCAGCTCTTCAGCTGTTCGGCCCTCACCGAGCTGGGCGACGGTCTCAGCGTCAGCGGCCGAATCAACCTTCGCGGCTGCTCGGCCTTGACCACGCTTCCGGCTGGTCTGATCAAGGTCAAGGATGTGCTCGACCTGGGGATTGCACGGAACTCACCAGCGTGCCCGACGGGCTCTGCGTAGACGGCGACTTGAACTTGACCCGGTGCCTGGCACTATCAAGCTTGCCCACGACCCTTCGCGTCAACGGCACGCTCGACCTGGACCGGTGCACGGCGTGATGAAGATTACTTACGCCGAGTTAAGACTGGTCGCGAGGTAGATGAAGATTACTTACGCCGAGTTAAGACTGGTCGCGAGGTTGTCAGCAAGCTAGAGAGTTACCCAACGCCACTTCGATGCCGAGTGGGGCTGCAGGGACCACAGGCTGCCACCGGTATAAACCGAGGTCTTGCGCATGTGCCACCGCTGGTGGGGCGAGCGGCTCCTGGGTCGCCAGGAGCGCGCGCAATAGGTGCCGCTGGTGCTGGAAGATCGTCTCCACGAGGAGGCGACGGCTGGCAGCGAGGCCGTCGAGTTGGTGCTTGTCGTAGTAGTCGCGCACGATGCGGCGGAGTGCGGGCCAGTCGCCGGCCGTGCCACCTGCCGTAGAGAGGACCGGGATGAGGAGCTTGTTGGAGCCAAGGGCGGCGTCGTACTTGTCATGCTTGGCCTTGCAAGCGGCGGCCGCGACGGTTGGCAAAGAGCGCTCCGTGACAAAGCTCGTTGAGCTGATAGTGTTCACGGCAGTCACATCAATGATGACCGGCTTGGCAGGTGCTTGCAAGGTAGCATGGACGTCGACGCGGAGGTTGTCGCTCACCCAAACTTCGGTGCGCGCGGTGCCTCCCAGCTTGTTGAGGTGCTTGCAGATGACGTCGCGGGCCGCGTTGTGGGCCACGGTGGCGGTGTTGACGTGCTTGCAGTGGAGCGCGTGGAACCAGTTGGCGCTCGGCTTGCGCATCTCGGTCGCGCCGCAGCCGCACGTGGTTGGACTGGACGCCAGATCGGGACGGGCTTGGCCGGTGCGCTTGCGGAGATAGGCGAGCCAGAGCTTGTTGGGCAGCTGGGTCACGGCAAGCGACGGCGTGGTGAGCAGGATGACACCGGCCGAGGTCTCCTGGTTGGCCGCGTGGATGCGGCGTGCGAGGAAGGCTCGCTCTCGTCCAGGGTCGGGTGGTTCGGTGTCGGCTGGCGGTGGCGGCTGCACGGTCTTGTCGCCGCAGGTGATGTCGAGCTTGCGTTGAAGTCGTGCGGCGTTGCCTGCATGTAGACCTTTGGTGATGTTGGAGGCGTGGATGTGGATGAGGTCTTTTGCTTCGTTGCCGTAAGGAGCACTGCTGGTAGATGTTGTTCGGGCAGGACGTGTGGTGGCAGGCTCTCGGGGAGCTGGTCACGAGTCGCAAGATGGCGGCGACGGCCGGGTGCGTGCTCGGGTTCGGGGTGATGACCAGGTCGTGTAGGTGTGCGACGTGCGGGAAGAAGGTGGTGCCGAGGCCTGCGCGTAGAGCGAGGAGCAGGGCAGACACGTAGCAGGCGTCCGGGAAGAGCTTTGGGTTGAACACGCCAACGCCACCCAGGCTGATGGGGAGTTGCGTGCGTGCGGCCCAGTCCTGTAGTTCTTCTGAGGTGGTGCCCAGCGGGAGGGCCGGCGCGATCGGCTTGGCTGTCGGGTCAGAGACGTCCCAGATCCCGAGCTGAGCAAACAGTGCCGAGCGGATGAGCGTGTTGGCGCGTGCGGCCAGGTCGCAGGTCTCCGTCGGCGGGTTGACGCGGAAGACGTATCCCAACTTGGCCTGCACCGAGAGTCGGAGGACCTGGAACGCTGCCTGTTCGCAGTGCTCGACTCCAGTGCGCCGGAAGGCCAGGAGCTGGATGATGCTAAAGTCGATGCGCTCGTGGAGGAACTTGTCGAGCTGGGCCTGGATGTATTCGGATGTGCCATGGTGGCTCCCGAGCCACGATACGCCGCGGGCGTCTGTAGCGGTGTCCAGGTCAATGAACTCGCCGGCGTCCGCGGGGTCAGGCGGGTCGAGCTCGTCGTGGTCTGCAGCGGGTGTGCCGTCCAGGATGGCCTCCGGGTGGGCCGGGGGGTCGAATGCGCGCGTTGAGGGCGGCAACCTCGCGCCGGAAGTCTGCCGAGGCGTGGCCCGTGGGCGAGTAGTACTGCGTCTTGCGGGGGTTGTTCCGGAGTCCGATGGCGGCGGTGGCCAGGTCGAGGACTTCCGCGACGTAGAGCGCTTTGTTCTCACTGCGTGTCCACGTCTGGGCGTCGTCCATGTAGGCGATGAGCGTGGCGGGTCCCTGGACATGCTCGATGGCGTTGATCCGCGCCCACGCTGTCGGGTGCGTCACTTCGAAACGGGGTGAGCTGGGCGGCTGTGTGACGTAGGCCGTCTCGGGGCTCCCCTCGTCGAGGACCTTGCGCAGCACTGCCGCGTGGGCGTAGAGCTGGCCGAGACAGAAGAAGACCGGGACAGAGGCCCGCCCTGGATCGTGCCTTGTGCGCTCGTCAGGTAGAGCCGCGTGGGCTCCTCGGGGCCCTCCAGCTCGGTCTCGGTTGTCTGCGAGTCCTGGTCCGGGAAGGCTCGACCGTATATCACCTGCGAAGGGCGGCTGTATAGGCCCAGGAAGGTGTTCTCTAGCTCTGGCGCGAAGGCTTTGACCGCGAGGTGCATGGTACGGCGGTCGCAATACTGGAACGCCTGGGACAGGTCTGAGAAGCGGAAGATGTCGCCCTCCTGGGCCGCCCGGATTGTCGCGGAGGCCGTAGCAACCCATCTCGCAGGCGCCCGTGGTGGCGACAGCGAGCTGGAAACCGGCAAACACCTGTCTGAGGTGGGCCGAGTGATGATGGAGAATGATCTTGCCCAGGAACCGACGTAGGGATGTGGCGACCCCGATGGGCCGTGCCGAGCCGTCGCCTTTGGCGAGCAAGACTCCGCGTGAGCACGTGAGCCAAGGCCGCGCGATGGGCGGGATGAGGCCGTCGTGTAGTAGCTGTGCGAGGAGGCGGAGTGACACTTGGGCGGAGGCCGTTCCCAGGTAGTCGCGGCGAGCAGCCCCAATCCATGCGAAGCACTCTGGATACGCGCCGAGTAGGTCTGCGGAGCTGCCCGGAGAGGTGTGGCGGGCGGCGTAGTGAAGGCTGGCCTCTGTCAGCTTTGTGTGCGTCGCTGCGCGTGTCGGTAGGGCTGGTGCCCCGGGCGGGGCCGCCGGGAATGACTTGGCCTTGACCTCGGCGAGGCGCTCGGGGTCGCATTGAGGGTCCCGGTGATGTCGTTGATGGTCGTTGCGGCTCTGCTAATCCACCCGTGGTGGACCTGTTTGACCGCTTTGTGTGCCTGCGCGGCCCGCATGTCTGGCGTGGCTGCGAGGGCTGCGCGCATGGCGGCTAGTTCAGCAGCGGCGTGCTCGTCGTTGAGAAGGGCGTTAAGCAGGTCGTCTTCCTGGTCCCAGGATTGCTCTGGTTCCGTGGGGTCGGCGTCGATGTCGGTCGTGTCGGTCTGGGTTGATGTGGCGACGTCTGAGTTACGCGGAGGGCGGCGAGGCTGGTCCAGGTTCGTGGCGCTGTCCAAAAGCGATTGTAGCTCGTGGTCGTACCGCACAGCGCGGGCGCGTTGGCGCCGTGCATGGACTGAGTCCAGGGCCGGGTCGCCGCGAGGTTGGAGCACCAAGGCGAAGAAGAACAGGATCTTGCCGAAGGCGATGATGAGCTCGTCGGAGGTCTGGTAGTTGCTCGCGGTCACACTCTCCAGCGCCGGTCGGCAGTCGGCCACAATGTTGGTGTATTCGACTTGAACCGCTTCATAGGACTGGAGGCTCCCGGCGCGCGGCCCGATGAACTGGGCTTTTGCCGGTGAGGTGGCGAGCAGCTGTCGCCAGAAGGCTGCGCGCTCCGAAGCTGGTGGCGGCGGTGCGGGCTGTAAACGCGGTAGGATGAGCTCTGCGGCTGGGACCTCCGGGGCATTGGGCTTGGTTGGTTGTCCTGTTGCGTCGAGTAGGCACAGCTTGGGCCAGGCTTTCGTGGGTGGCTGGCGAGGTTGTCAGCAAGCTAGAGAGTTACCCAACGCCCACTTCGATGCCGAGTGTGGGGCTGCAGGGAGCACAGGCTGCCACCGGTATAAACCGAGGTCTTGCGCATGTGCCACCGCTGGTGGGGCGAGCGGCTCCTGGGTCGCCAGGAGCGCGCGCAATAGGTGCCGCTGGTGCTGGAAGATCGTCTCCACGAGGAGGCGACGGCTGGCAGCGAGGCCGTCGAGTTGGTGCTTGTCGTAGTAGTCGCGCACGATGCGGCGGAGTGCGGGCCAGTCGCCGGCCGTGCCACCTGCCGTAGAGAGGACCGGGATGAGGAGCTTGTTGGAGCCGAGGGCGGCGTCGTACTTGTCATGCTTGGCCTTGCAAGCGGCGGCCGCGACGGTTGGCAAAGAGCGCTCCGTGACAAAGCTCGTTGAGCTGATAGTGTTCACGGCAGTCACATCAATGATGACCGGCTTGGCAGGTGCTTGCAAGGTAGCATGGACGTCGACGCGGAGGTTGTCGCTCACCCAAACTTCGGTGCGCGCGGTGCCTCCCAGCTTGTTGAGGTGCTTGCAGATGACGTCGCGGGCCGCGTTGTGGGCCACGGTGGCGGTGTTGACGTGCTTGCAGTGGAGCGCGTGGAACCAGTTGGCGCTCGGCTTGCGCATCTCGGTCGCGCCGCAGCCGCACGTTGGAGACAAAGCACAGCGAGGACATGGAGGCTTTTCTGGTGGCCCTGCGGGAGATTATTGGGCCAAGTGGTGGTCTGCGGCTTTGCGGCTGACAGCCATTCGCGAGCTCCCTGATTGCTACGCCAGTATCGGAGGCGAGCTGGACCTGTCCGGGTGCACCGCCCTCACTCGACTTCCTGAGGGCATGCGCGTGGGTGACGTTCTGCATCTCGATAGGTGCACAGCGCTGCGTTGTCTGCCAGATGACCTTCAAGTTGATGGCCAGCTTTTCCTCAGGGCCTGCACGTCGCTCACGAGTCTCGCAGCCGGTCTTCGGGTCTCTCATCACCTCGACGCCACGCGATGCACTTCGCTCACGAGCCTGTCGGAAGACTTGTACGTCGGTAGGCACCTTTGGCTGGAGCAGTGCACGTCGCTGGAGAGTCTGCCAGCCAGCATTCTCGAGTGGCCTACTGACGAAGACGGCGATCCGCACAACATCTACCTGGGCGGCTCGGGACTCTCGGCGGAGACGCTCGAGTGGCTTCGCGAGGCAGACGCGCCTGGAGTGCGCTTCCACGTCGACCTTCGGCGGGGCGACGAGACTGGCGCCAGGCCTGGTTTCGCGAGCGCTGCAGAAGCCGTGGCGTTCTGGAGCAGCGAGGCTCAGATGGAGGTCGTGCCTGTGCCAACGGAGGCCGACGATGCGACGCTGGTGCGGTTCTTGTCGCGGCTGCGCGACGCCAAGGAGTTTGGCATTCTGGAGACGCGCAAGGCGCTCGCCAAGCGCGTGGTCGATGTGCTCGACCTGCTGTCTGGCGACGACCAGCAAGTGTGCGAGGAGCTGCTCCTGCGCATGGACGACTCGCTGGACGCGTGTGGCGACAAGCCGGTCTGGGCGCTCAATCAGACGCTCGCCGTGGAGGTCGCCAAGGCGCGCAAGGACCGCTCCAAGCTCCAAGCCCTGGGCCGCCGCGTGATGCGGCTCAAGGTTGTGCACGAGCACGCCAAGCGCAAGGTGGGCTCGCTATCGTGGGTGGATGACGTTTGCGTGTACTTGCGCTTTGAGATCGACCTGCTCGAGTCGCTCGACCTGCCCGTGGCGGCCACGGCCATGATTTTCCCGAGCTACATCAAGATCGAGGACGCCGAGCTGAAGGCCGCCAAGGACGACGCGCTGGCCATCACGGACGCGCAGTTCGAGGCGTGGCTCGCCGAGTGGCCCGAGTGGCAGCGGCAGCAGCGTCACCAAGTGGTCGCCGAGCTGAGGTGGCAGGAGCTGGCCGAGATCAAGCGGCGGCAGAGCCTCCCCAAGCGCGTGAGCCGGCGTCTGAGCCGGCTGGTGAGCGTCGTGGGCGACAAGATGGTCGACCCGGTGACTCTTGATGGCGGCAAGAGCGTGTGGAGCTTGAGCGACCTGCTGCGGCACTGGGAGCGCACGGGCCTGGACCTGCACAACGCGCCGGTGCCCGTCGAGCAGCTGCGCAGCGACCTCAAGCGCGTCGTCGTTTAAGCAGATCAGAAAGAAATGGAGCAAAGAACCGTTTTGACTGCTTGACCGCCAGCTCGGCGCTAGCATGCACTCTAATGGCCTTGAGTGACTGCCGCCAAAGCGCCTAGCCGCTCCGCAAGATCCCACGACAGGCGGTTGGATCAGTCCATCCATCCAAGCAAGCCTCATGATGCGCAGAGTGCCATGCCAAGGACGGCTGGCTCCTGTGCAAGGGCTCAGACCCGCACGCCTTCATCCAAAAGCGCCTGGCGGGCGGGATCGCAAGCCGCAAGGTGCCGTGTGGGAGCGCAACGGGAAGAGAGTGGTGCTTCGTTTGTTGTTTCCTTCCGTTGTCCGCTTTCATGCCAAGCCAGGAGCAGGCGGTCGCGGGTAGTTGCGCGCCTGCTAGCGTTAGAGTCCGTATCCTGGGTTGTCGCTGGCCACTGAGGCAACCTTGCCGGCCTCCGTGTCGTTCGTGGCTGGGCCAGCGGGCTTGGACTGCTTGCACACGAAGAAGGCAGCGGCGGCCATGGCGGCAAGCGCGCCCGCAACGATGCCCACGATGGCGCCATGCCCAGGCCAGCGGCCTCCTCCGCAGCGGTCGGCGCCACGGTTGTCTCGCTGTCACGGTCGGGCTGCTGGTCGGAACTCGAAAGATGTACGCCGAGCCCGAATAGCCACCAGCGTCGTCGTCCCCCCAGGCCCCCACCAGCGCCGTGTCGCCGCTGAGCGAGACAGCACGGCCAAAGTAATCATATTCGGGCATCGCTGGCCGTGAGTTTGGCCACCTGACCCCACACGTTCGGCCCGCCGTGGTTGCGCGCTTGAAGATGTATGCCGAGCCCGAGTGGTTACCAGCACGCCAGTCGGTAGCGGCTCCCACCAGCGCCGTGTCGCCGCTGAGCGAGACAGCCGAGCCAAAGGTAACATAAATTGCACCATCACTGGCCGTGAGCTTGGCCACCTCGCCCCACGCGTTTGGCCCGCCTTGGTTGCGCTCGAAGATGTATGCCGAGCCCGAGTCAAGCCCGTCGTCGTCGTCCCTTCTGGCTCCCACCAGCGCCGTGTCGCCGCTGAGCGAGACAACGTGGCCAAAGAAATCTTCTGCCGCACCATCGCTGGCCGTGAGTTTGGCCACCTCTCCCCACGCGTTCGGCCCGCCCTGGTTCCGCTGGAAGATGTACGCCGAGCCCGAACCGCGATCGCCGTCGTCGTCCAAAAAGGCTCCAACCAGCGCCGTGTCGCCGCTGAGCGAGACAGCTCCGCCAAACCAGTCACCTTCCGCAGCATCGCTCGCCGTGAGCTTGGCCACCTCGCCCCACGCATTCGGCCCGCCATGGTTCTGCTCGAAGATGTATGCCGAGCCCGAATCGAAACCAGCGTCGCTGTTCCACGAGCTCCAACCAGCGCCGTGTCGCCGCTGAGCGAGACAGCACAGCCAAAGCTATCACGTGCCGCTGCATCGCTGGCCGTGAGCTTGGCCACCTCGCCCCACGCATTCGGCCCGCCATGGTTCTGCTCGAAGATGTATGCCGAGCCCGAACCGAAACCAGCGTCGTCGTCCAAGGATCCCACTAGCGCCGTGTCGCCACTGAGCGAGACAGCCCGGCCAAACCAGTCACCTTCCGCAGCATCGCTCGCCGTGAGCTTGGCCACCTCGCCCCACGCATTCGGCCCGCCATGGTTCTGCTCGAAGATGTATGCCGAGCCCGAACCGAAACCAGCGTCGCCGTTCCCACCAGCTCCAACCAGCGCCATGTCGCCGCTAAGCGAGACTGCCAAGCCAAACCAATCATCTGCCGCACCGTCGCTGGCCGTGAGCTTGGCGATGTGGTCGAACTGTGCCACAGCGCCCACACTCGCCAGCAGCAGCAACAGCGACCCCAGGCACCGTGCCATCGCGCCAACCCTGCTTGTTCACTGGTCGCTCCTCTCTCCCGCGCCTACTGGTGGTATTGTGGTTTTGCAGCTCTGCCAGCTGAGCCGAGTCGAGTACCGTACCGGTACCGGTACCGGTACCACTTGCAAAACCCTCCAGCCAGAATCGGTGGCTGTCATTGATAAAAAACCAAGAGCCAGCGGCACAAAACTGAGCCAGCCCACCACGTGCCTGGCAAAGTGTGTCTAGCAGAACACCCCTTGCCACACGTGCCAAGGCAACACAACGAGCAACGTGCTTCGCCTGCCACCCAAGAGGAGCAGGTCTTCTCGGGAACGCCCGCAATTCCCCGGAAGTGCACAAAAGGTACGGCGGTATGGGCAGTACCGCAACGGTCTCCCAACCAGTCGCGTTGCCCATTCACGAGTTTGGGCTGGACCTGACTGACTCACCTGTGCCTGTTCGTCCTCGTGCGTCGATCCCAGGCAGATCCCAGAGGTGACTGCCGGTATCACTCTGGTTCATGTCAGCCAGAAGCGTGAATCTCCCTGGTTGCCGACGCTGAACGCAAGGGCTGGGGGGGAATGACGTCTTGGGGACTGCTGCCTGTCTGGACCTTTGTCAGCCTTCAACAGGAGGCTGCTGGCTGCGGCACGGGAAAGGCAAGGCCAAGTCGCTCTTTCTCCTTGGATTTCACTTGGCAGACATGCGATTTCAAGATCTTGTTGATCTCAAGGTGACATGTGGCCTGGCCTGGCTCTGGCTTTTTTTTTCTTTCTCTCTCCTTTCGTGGCCTGTGAGTGTGCTTGTGCAGCAGGAGACAGACCTGACTCTTCGAGCCAACCCCAGCGAACCGGCCTCATGGGGACAACCGCCTTCGCAGCTGCGACCACAAAGAGCATCGACGCGGTGGGCCCTGCTGACCAGCCATCCGATTCACCCTTTTTCCCATTCGAGCACAAGCCAACGTCCCATTCTGTCTGGCCGAGAAGGTACGGTACCGGTACGGTGCGGTACCGGTACGAGTAGTACCACGGTACCGGTACGGTACCGTACCACAACCGCGGTACCGCGGTACCGTACCGTACCGTACCATAGCGTTACCACGCTTTCGTACCGCGGTACTCGAGTACTGCTGCCGCGGTTCTGGTTCGGGGACGCTGAGGCCGTGCAACAGCCAAGCTCGACACAGCCCGATTTGCCGAGGCGGGTTCGTGAAGAGTCAAGGCCGGGAACCGACCGGCGCAGGCTTGCGTCTGCCATGTCGACCTTGTTTGGGACGACGAGTCTGACGACGAAGCTGGCGACGAGGCTGGAGCAAGGCCTGGTTTCGCGAGCGCTGCAGAAGCCGCGACGCTCAAGTGGAGGTCGTGCCTGTGCGGTCGTGCCTGTGCCACCGACGGCCGACGACGCGACGCTGGTGCGGTTCTTGTCGCGGCTGCGCGACGCCAAGGAGATTGGCATCGCCGAGACGCGCAAGGCGCTCGCCAAGCGCGTGGTCGATGTGCTCGACCTGCTCGCTGGCGACGACGAGCACGTGCGCGAGGAGCTGCTCCTACGGATGGAGGACTCGCTGGACGCGTGCGGCGACAAGCCGGTGTGGGCGCTCAACCAGATGCACCTGGTCGTGGAGGTCGCCAAGGCCCGAGACAGCGCCGAGCAGCTGCGGGAACTCGGGCGCCGGGTGATGCGGCTCATGGTCGTGCACGAGCACGCCAAGCGCAAGGTGGACTCGTTGCGCTGGTGGACGACGTCTGCGTGTACTTGCGCTTCGAGATCGACCTGCGCGAGGCGCTCGACCTGCCCGTGGCGGCCACGGCCATGATTTTCCCGAGCTACATCAAGATCGAGGACGCCGAGCTGAAGGCCGCCAAGGACGACGCGCTGGCCATCTCTGAGCAAGAATTCGAGGCGTGGCTCGCCGAGTGGCCCGAGTGGCAGCGGCACGAGCGGCACCAAGTGGTCGCCGAGCTGAGGTGTCAGGAGCTGGCCGAGATCAGGCGGCGGCAGAGCCTCCGCAAGCGCGTGAGCCGGCGTCTGAGCCGGCTAATGAGCGTCGTGGGCGACAAGGTGGTCGACCCGGTGACTCTCGATAAAGGCAAGAGCGTGTGGAGCCTGAGCGACCTGCTGCGGCACTGGGAGCGCACGGGCCTGGACCTGCACAACGCGCCGGTGTCCGTCGAGCAGCTGCGCAGCGACCTCAAGCGCGTCGTCGCCTAACCAAGTGAAAAGAAATGGAGCCAAAGAAACGTTTTGTCTGCTTAACCGCCAGCCAGCTCGGCGCTAGCATCCAATCTCTGCTGACCCCAAAGTGACTGCCGCTAAACAACCTGGCCTCTCCACGTACCCCACGACAGGCGGTTGGATCAGTCCATCCATCCAAGCAAGCCTCACGATGCGCTGCCAGACGGTCGACTGTGCGCAACCAGCAAGCCAACGAAGGCTCTGGCCGGCCATGGAGCGCGTAGAGGGCCGCCGGCGACCGAGCAAAGGCCGACCCGGCAGCAAGCCGGCTGCTCGCTGGCTTGCTCAGCGCTTGCCCGCGAGGAGCTGTGGCGGCGGGCCACGGCGCACTTGGCCGAGCTTGTAGAGGAAGACTGCGAGCAGCACAAAGGCGATGGCGATGGACTTGACCAGGTCGACGCGCGTGCCGAACCAGACGTGGTCTAGCAGCACGGTTACCACCACGGCGAGTAGGCTCTGCATCATCTTGACCAGCGAGTCGAGATAGCGCAGCACGAGCGACACGAGCAGCCCGTAGAACGCCGACAGGGCCGCGCTGGTCCAGGCCCCGGCGTTCCAGCCGGCGAACAGCGGCTCGGACGCCAGCGCGCGCGGCTCCTCCTGCGCGAGCACGAATAGCAAGCCCGCCGCCAGCCCGTACACCGCAAAGTACACCTGCTGCAGCAGGTACGACAATCCGCCCGCCGAGAGCGTCTTGAAGAAGCGGTCCATCCACGCGATGGCCAGCAATTCGAGCAGGCACTCGAAGAGCAGGATGGCCACGCCAACCACCTCCGAGCCGCGCCCACCCTCCCGCCGCCGCCGCCGCCGTGGCCGCAGCCGCGCCGCCGTCAAACTT
The DNA here is from genome assembly GCA_022244645.1 of Thraustochytrium striatum. Taxonomy (NCBI): domain Eukaryota; class Bigyra; order Thraustochytrida; family Thraustochytriidae; genus Thraustochytrium; species Thraustochytrium striatum. Next base: position 1,635,889 of record JACDIV010000048.1, read on the forward strand.
GTCCGCCCTCGAAGAGCGTGGCAGCCAGCACGAGCTGCGCGATGGCGACCCACTGCACCTGCGAGAGGTCGCGGCCGAGGCCGTAGCGAATCAGCAGCCCCACGAGCACGATGTGGCTTGCTTGACGACCGAGAAGGTAGACGCAGAGATGTGCTGGAACATGAACAAGTTGAGCACGTCGCTGGCGACATACAGGAGAGTCGGCGGCAGCAGGTAGGCCGACAGCGCCAGATTGCGCCGCCAACCGTTCGTGGAGCGCCGCTGCGCCTCTGGCGCGAGGCGGAAGAGCAGCAGCGAGAAGCCCAGCACCATGGCCTTGACCACGACGACCCACACCGAGAACCGGAACGGGTAGCGCCGCGCGCCGCCCTTGGCCCACACGAGCGAGCGTGATGGGCCGCAGCCCGTCCACGATCACCGCAAGCGCCACCGCGCCGTGGCCAGCGCCAGCTTGAGCCGCGCCTGCCGCTGCGGCGCCGACAGCGCGTGGGTCCCCGCGCGCCTTGAACAGCCGCTGGAAGAGCACTCCAAAGCCGCCGCGCGCATGGCCCTGGCTCCATGTACTTGAACCGCTTGGGCTGCGGGTCGTCCACCTCCGCGAACGACTCGGACGGCAGCGCGAACGGCGCCGGCACCACCAGCGAGTCGTGCTTGGGGATCACATAGCCCTCCTCGCGGTGCACCGGCATGATGGCGCGGCCGTTCACCATGTCGCCATCGTCCACCGCCATTGCAAGCGGCGCCGTCGTAAGCGGCGCTGTACGCACGCGGGCGCCGCCGCCACTGTCGCGGAGCAGTGCCGCGTCCTCGCCCGCCGATCTGGCGCGCGCTGCTGCTGCTGCTGCTGCTGCTGCTACCGCAGCTGCTGGGCCTGGCTGCCATGGCCCTGCGCGCGGCGACGACGCACGCGGCGCCGGGCGCGGCCAGGGCCGCACGCGGAGCGGGCGGCGGGTAGGCGCCGCCGCTCCCGCTGCTGCTGCTGCTGCTGCTGGTCCTGCTGGTCCTTCCTGGTCCTGCTGGTGTCCTGCTAGCCGGCGCGGCGCCGATCCGCGGCGAGCTGGTCATGGTGCAGACGCTGACGCGGCATGGGGCGCGCACGCCGGACAAGGTGGTGGCGAAGCAGTCGTGTCGCGCCTTGTGGCCCTCGGTGGACAAGTTGCGCACCGACTTTGCGGCCGAGCCGGGCCGTCTCACGCCGCAGGGCGTGCAGACCATGGTCGATGTGGGCGCGATACTGCGCGCGCGCTACGTGCACGCGGCGAACGGCGCGGCGCGCGGCGCGCTCGGCACGCCGCCCACGTACCAGGCCGGCCTGGGCGACTGGAGTTCGTGGCGCGGCAGGGTCTGCGGCAGCAGCGGTCCATTGCCGCGATCGCGCAGGGGTTTCCCGGGCGAGCCCGTGCCGGCCGGTGGCCGTGACGCGCCGCGCGCGGAGGACAGCGCGCTGGGCGGGCCGGCGCCCACCTGCGGCAACCTCACCGCCGCCATAATCGTGCGCTGGCACGCGCGCCAAGGCCGCGACCTCGTGGACGGCGCGCTTGCCGCGCTCGCGCGCGAGGCCGAGGCGCTGTGTGTACGGCGTGAACCTGACGGGCAACCCGGTGAACGCCAAGCTGGGCGGGCCCAACCCGCACGCGCGGATGGATCGGCGACATCAGCGACGCGCTGGACGCGGCCGTGGCCTGCGAGGTGCCGCTGCCGCCGGCCTTCTCGCCCGAGCTGCACGCCGACCTGACGCGGCTGGCGTTCGCGCTGCAGGAGGGCAGCCACTACGACGACCCGCGCGGCGCGACCATGTTCGTGGGCGCCTTCCCCGAGCAGCTGCTGGCGCCGTTCGAGGCCTGGCAGCGCGCGGCGCAGCGGCCGAAGAAGACGCCCCGCGCGCGGCTGTTCTCGTGCTCGCGCGAGCTCATGTACGGGCTGAAGCACATGTTCGGCTGGCGCACCTCGCCGCCCGGCCAGCCGCCCGGCCGCGTTACCAGCGGGACGACCTTCATCTGGAGCTGCACAGGCGAGAGGGCAACCCACCAAGGGCCGCGCAGTTTGCGCTCCGGACGCTCTGGTGGGCGCCCGGGATGGATGGCCGCGCTGCAGCCGCTGCAGCCGGAGGTCTCGCTGGCCGAGTTTCGGGCGGCGTACGAGGCTTGCATTGGCGCCCACGGCGGCGACTGGCAGCAGCTCTGCGACTTTGAGCACTGGGACCCGCTGCGCGAGCGCCACGTCTCGAGCGGTTGGCGCAACCCGTTCGCGGAGACCGCCAAGGTCGACACGGTGGCGCCCGAGACCGCCGAGCAGGCGCTGGCTGCCGCCGGGGCGAACGAGACAGACGGCGGCGACGGCGACGGCGACAGCAGCAGCAGCGCGGCGCGGTGGGCGCTGGAGGTGCTAGTCGGCGGCGGTCTGCTCGTGGCGGCGGCTTGCTGCGTCGCGCGGTTCCTCAGCTTCAACGGCGGGTACCAGCGCATCTAAGCGCGAGCGCGGTGCGGCTGGAGCGGCGAAAGGAGCGGCCGCTGCTGCTGTTCCACTGAAGCCGAGTCGTAATCCCCGTCTCACTTGAATGCCGAGCGGGAAGCACAGGCTGCCACCGGTGCCAGACCGAGGTCTAGCGCATGTGTCCGGTTCCTCGGCCGCGAGGAGCAAGTGAAGGTGCTGGAAAAGATCGCGTCTCGACGAGGAGGCAGGCGACGGCTGGCAGCTCGGCCGTCAAGGCGATGGGCGGGGTAGTTGTCGCGCGCGAATGCCACACAGAGCTTGGGCCAGTCGCCGGCCGTACCGCCTCCAGCGGAGAGGATCGGGACGAGGGAGCTTGTTTTCCGGGCCGAGGGCGGCGTCGCACTAGTCACGCTTGGTCCTGTACAACTACGCTGCTACAGCTCGCTGGAGCTGATAGTGTTCACAGTTGGTCACATCGATGATGACCGGCTCGGCAAGGGCGGGCGGGCGGCGTAGCATGGACATTACTGAAGCCGAGTCGAGGCTGGTCGCGAGGTCGACAGCAAGCCAGAGTTACCCACATCCCATGGATGTCAACGCGGAGGTTGTCGCTCACCCAATGTGCCTCTTGCGAATACCCACGGTACCGGTACTGTTACTGTGAGTGCTTCAGAGTAGCGGCTCCAGAGTGGCAAAATCATCTGTGCCACCGCCCGACAGCTGCACCTGGCAATGCGTTCCGCGTGTATTTACTGTTCACAGACCCAGTGGCCCAAAATGAACCCTATCAAACCACTCTCCAACCCAGTAGCACCTACCCCCCCTCCTTGGAGGGAAAAAACACCAGGGAAAAAACACGCCGTCAGACAGGTAGGCCGAGCGGGTAGGCAGGCGGCAGCGCGCGCCAGGCGGGCAGGCAGGCGGGCGCGGCAGGCAGGCAGGCGGGCGCGGGCAGGCAGGGGCGCGGGCAGGCGGGCGGGCGCGGGCAGGTAGGCCGAGCGAGCAGGCAGGCGGGCAGGCGGGCGGGCGCGGGCAGGCAGGCGGGCGGGCGCGGGCAGGCAGGCAGGGGCGCAGGCAGGCAGGCAGGGGCGCGGGCAGGCAGGCGGGCGGGCAGCGGGCGACAGACAGGCGTCTGCAACCCGAAACAACGACGGCGCCTCCTCGACGGCTTCCCAGGGTGCCACTAGCTCCGTTGCCGCCTCGCCATGACAACGCAATCATCTCGCTGTCGCCTAGTGATGGCTTCGTCGAGAGGACATCACTTCTGATGGTCGCCGTCGCGAAGGGCAACCCGAGAGCGCGTACGAACGTGCTGCTACCTTGAACGCGTACGCCCACCGCCGGATAGCTCTACAACGCCGTCGGGTTGACCCGTCCAGGCGGCTTATCCAAGCCGGCCTGCTGCTCCTTGTGGTCGTCAACCCGTCCAAGCGGCCTGGCGAGGCCGTCGTGCTGGTGCTGCTGGCCGTCTTGCTGGTGCTGCAGGTGTCAACTCGTTCAAGAGGCCTGGCGAGGCCGTCCTGCTGGTGCTGCAGGTGGTCAACTCGTTCAAGCGGCCTTGCCAGGCCGTCCTGCTGCTCCTACTGGTCGTCAACCCGTCCAAGCGGCCTGGCGAGGCCGTCCTGCTGGTGCTGCTGGCCGTCTTGCTGGTGCTGCAGGTGGTCAACTCGTCCAAGAGGCCTGGCGAGGCCGTCCTGCTGGTGCTGCTGGCCGGTAATCCGTCCAGGCGGCCTGTCCAGGCCGTCCTGCTGGTGCGGCAGGTCGTCAACCCGTCCAAGCGGCCTGACAAGGCCGTCCTGCTGGTGCTGCAGGTGGTCAACTCGTTCAAGCGGCCTTGTCAGGCCGGCCTGCTGCTCCTACTGGTCGTCAACCCGTCCAAGCGGTGTCGTAATCCAGGCCCACATCGGCCTGGTCTGAATGGTGGCGGATCGACCTGACCGTGGACTACCCCGGGTTCCGCAAGCCGAGTTGCTCAAACGCGTTGCGCAGGTGCGTTGTTCAAGCGCGTTGCCACGCGGGTTTCTCAACTCGGCGGTCTTTGGTCAGCATAACCCAAACTCCACCGCGATTGCAATAAGCAAAGGCAAGCTGCTCTATCGATCATTTTCCACTGGTAGCGGAGAGCAGGAGCTGAGCAGCTTCGTACGCGACACAAGTCGACGCACGACGGAGTAAAGGGGAAGGAGCTGACGCCGAGTACAACATGAGTGAGAACAACTCGTCGAACGGTGGAGACTCCTCCAGCGAGAGCCAAGGAGAGGCCGCTGGGATCGCTGGTGACAGGCATGTAGCTGACAGCAGCGAAGAAGGCAGCGCGAGCCAGGAAGAGGGTGGCGGGGCGGGGGGGGCACGGGGCCGTCACCGGCGACGAAGACAGCGAGAGCCAGGAAGAGGCCGCTGTTGGGGCTGGCGGCGGCCACGGGGCCGCCGCTGGCAAGGGAAGCAGCGAGAGCCAGGAAGAGGCCGCTGTGGAAGTCGGCGGCGGCCACGGGGCCGCCACCGGCGACGAAGACAGCGAGAGCCAGGAAGAGGCCGCTGTTGGGGCTGACGGCGGCCACAGGGCCGCCGCTGGCAAGGGAAGCAGCGAGAGCCAGGAAGAGGCCGCTGTGGAAGTCGGCGGCGGCCACGGGGCCGCCACCGGCGACGAAGACAGCGAGAGCCAGGAAGAGGCCGCTGTTGGGGCTGGCGGCGGCCACGGGGCCGCCGCTGGCAAAGGAAGCAGCGAGAGCCAGGAAGAGGCCGCTGTGGAAGTCGGCGGCGGCCACGGGGCCGCCATCGACAACAATGACGAGAACCAAGAAGAGGCCGCCAAAAGCGCCAAGCAGGACGTTAGCCAAGGAGCGGCTGTCCGTACTGTCATTGAGAGCATGGAGGAAATCGTGATGATCGCGCGCAATCAGATCTACCAGGACATCTTGCACCTACACGACCGTGTTCATTTCGAAAATGAGGACATCAAGAGCGACGTCCACATTGCAGCCGATAAGGTCATTGCGGTCAACACGGAAGGGAACGACAAGCACGCCAGAGTGATTGCCATGGTGGAGCAGCTCGCGACCAAGGTGGATAGCATGGGTGCAACGATTGAGAAGATCGAACGTTCCATGCACGACCACCTGAGCAGGCTCGACGGAAACATTCAGCACGTCGAGAGCAAGGTCACGAAAGTCCCCCGCCAGGACTCCACGGGGCCGGGCGAGAACAACGTCCAACCTACTGCCGAGCAGCGTCAACGACACGGAGGTCCGCGCCAAGATCTGGCAGACGCCGGGACCGTGACCCAGAGCTTTGCCATGCAACCAGAGACCTCTCTCGACGAGATCGAGGCGCGCTTCGCGCAGATCACTGGCAAAGAATGGCGTGCCATGGGGCAAGCCATGAAGGTTCCCAACATCCCCGCAAACGGTGACCTTCACACGTGGAGCCACGCCATCTCGGAGAGGCTGCATGGCCAGATGTTTGAGCTGCAGGTCGATCAAGAGACCGTACACGACATGATCTTCTACCTGGATGATACCCGTGTTCCTTACGGGATGAACCTGTTCATCAACACGCAGATCGACCATATCAAGGCAGAGAGCAAGGGCCTGACGAGCATCGTGGACAGCTTCCTGCGCGCCGAGCGCTCCAGGCCGGTCGAAAAGCGTCGTTTTGGCGTAGCGCGCCTGCGTGCTCTAATGAACCATGTCCGCGAGGTCAAGAGGCCCAACATGGCAAAGGCCATGGAGGAACTCTCACGTCTGACCATAGAAGGCGGCGTGAACTGCAACGACGAGCAGGTGTGCGTGTTCCTGAACAAGTTCATCGAGCTGCGTGACCAGATCTTTGTGAAAATGGGGCCAGAGGAGATGGTGCAATCTGTGCAGCTGTTCATCTCCGCTATCCATCGTACGGGCCTCTACGAGCTCGAGCGGACCATGCGGCAGGAACTGCGCCGAAGTGGCGCTGACTACACGCTGGAACACGCCAAGCACGACCTTCTCAACGAGGGTGGACATTCGCCGGACGCCGCCGACAACCAGACGTGCTTTTGGAGTCGAGAACATGGCCACGCGACCCCCTCAGCAAGCTGATGATCTGACGCCGCGTCCGCCTCTGTCAAACCGCTGGCGTGGCAGAGCACCTCCAGTATGGGCCAAGTACCCGTATTGCCAGAACTGCAAGCACAAGCATCCGACGGGCAAGTGTGCGGATCGGTGCACCCACCCTTTATGCAGAACTGACACGCCAGGCGGCGAGCAGGCCAGCAGGACCCAGACGGCGAAGATGGCCCTGTTTGATGATGATGCCGCCCTACTGGCGTGGCTGGACGCCTCCAGGACAAAGTGCCGGACGGTCTGCAGGAGATGCTTCAGAACGAGCTCTTCCTCACGTCGAACGTAACGCTCGTCGCTTCCAACGCCGGAATTTCGGGTGGCAGCAGGTGGGGCGGATGGATGATCGACAGTGGCGCTGACGCGATATTCGTGTCCAACAGCGACCTGCTGGAAGACACCAAGGACTGCGACGTGAAGGTCAAGCTCATGGGAGGTCGCTTTGCCAAAGCCAGCAAGGTCGGCACCTTCAGTCGGGCAACATCAAGATCAAGCGCGCCGTATGTCTTCCGGGGTCGTCATTCGAAGTGGTACTGGGACTTTCCGTACTGATGCAACATGGCGTGAGGGTCGATTTTCAACGTGCTGAGATGATCTTTCGGACAACAAGAGGTGGCCAGTACATTTTGAACGAGGACTTCCTTTTACGTTTCCGACGGAGGGCGACGGACCTTCGCTGATCCCGGTGGAAGCGCACGCTGTGGGAACAAGGACCACGAGGCATGGATGGTCAGAGGCATGAGCGCCGTCCCTACGATCAACGCGGACGATTCGGAGGTCATCCCCACGACGGAGGGTCACGTCGTGCTGCCTGCAGTCGGCGACATCAAGCACATGACAGAGGATGAGCAGCGTGCATTTGCCCAACTTCTGCATGAACGACTAGGTCATGTGAGTCGCGAAGCGATCATCAAGACCGTGCCTGAGCTCGCCGTGATCAAGAACCTCGTGCCTGTGAGCAAGGATTGCGAAGTATGCATTGCCGCAAAGATGCCGGCTCGGCCTATCGGGCACGGAGAGCCGCGCAAGCAGGTCAACAAGGAGACAGCGGACAGTCGTTCGATCAACAACCAGCACGTCATGCACGGCATCAACTTTGGCACGCTCAAGACGGGTCAGGTCTGGGCATTCGACACGATCGGCCCACTGCCTATGAGTCAAGGCATGCTAGGGTACATCTTCCACATCGTCGATGTCAAGTCCCGATTTGGGTGGGCCTTCCCAATGGCCAACAAGTCGGGCGCCGTCAAGGCCATCGAGCAGTTCGCGATCCATCTGGACCTGGTTGGTCATCCAGCAAGTGGCGTACGGACGTTCGTCTCCGACCGGGCCAAGGAGTTTATGGCGGAGGAGGCAGACACGGTGATGCGTCAGCTTGGTATCCGACATGACCCAGTACCGCCGAGGGCCTCGCGCCTCAATGGTGTTGTGGAACGAGCGCATCGAGACCTCGAGAACCACGCGCGCTCCATCATGCTCCACGCCAACATCGCGAACAAGTACTGGGTTCCAGCAGTCGTGACGAGTCGGCAGGTGATGAACGTGCTCGTCGGCAGGAAGAACGAGCAGTCCCTTTCGAGATGATGTACTCGCGACGTCCTGACCTTCGGCAACTGAGGGTCTTCGGGGCTCTTGCGTACTACAAGGATCCGGCGCCCGCAAACAAGCTAAGCCCACGCGCAGAGCGAGTTGTTGTGCTCGGGCAGGAGGACATCGAACGGCATCGGTACTTTGTGCTCAAGGAGAACGGCCAGATCATCGTGAGCCGGAATGTCGCGGTCCTTGAACATCGTTTTCCATGCCGAGCTGCCGAGCCTGCGGAGGCACTCGAGTTCACGGAGCCGGATGACGAGTCGACGACCAACACAGTCGAAGATACACCCGACGACATAGACAATAGCGCGCAGCTTCCCACAGTGACTGACGAGGACGACGACGTTGACGACATCGTGAGCTCTGGCGACGAGGAGTACATGGGCCAAGCGGCGCACACAGGGACAAGCCGCGCAAGCCCATCTTGAAGGTGGCGACACGAGACACCAGTACGGACCCGCTGACCGTGGAGGAAGCTTTGCGTCGGACGGACGCTGACAAATGGGTCGAGGCCATGGAGGACGAAATGAAGGTCATGCTCAAGGACGAGATCCGCGAAGGCGCGATGATTGTTCGTTACGTACGCACGCAGGACCAGCTCGCCGATATTTTCACCAAGCAGGCGGCGCATGGAGTCTTTGATCGTCTGGTGCAGTACCTGGTCCGCAGCTGCGACGACAAGAACAATGGTGATTGCAACGACCATGACCGCCGACTCGCTTAGATGAGCGAGACGATGCCCCAGGTTGCGGAGTCAACCGGGAAGAACTTCGATGAGAGCACCTGCTGTTGAGCCCACGGGCCAGACGTTCCGCCAAGGCGGCGTGTCGTAATCCAGGCCCACATCGGCCTGGTCTGAATGGTGGCGGATCGACCTGACCGTGGACTACCCCGGGTTCCGCAAGCCGAGTTGCTCAAACGCGTTGCGCAGGTGCGTTGTTCAAGCGCGTTGCCACGCGGGTTTCTCAACTCGGCGGTCTTTGGTCAGCATAACCCAAACTCCACCGCGATTGCAATAAGCAAAGGCAAGCTGCTCTATCGATCATTTTCCACTAGCGGCCTGGCGAGGCCGTCTTGCTGGTGCAGGTGGTCAACTCGTCCAAGAGGCCTGGCGAGGCCGTCCTGCTGGTGCTGCTGGCCGGTAATCCGTCCAGGCGGCCTGTCCAGGCCGTCCTGCTGGTGCGGCAGGTCGTCAACCCGTCCAAGCGGCCTGACAAGGCCGTCCTGCTGGTGCTGCAGGTGGTCAACTCGTTCAAGCGGCCTTGCCAGGCCGTCCTGCTGCTCCTACTGGTCGTCAACCCGTCCAAGCGGCCTGGCGAGGCCGTCCTGCTGGTGCTGCTGGCCGGTAATCCGTCCAGGCGGCCTGTCCAGGCCGTCCTGCTGGTGCTGCTGGCCGGCAATCCGTCCAAGAGACCTGTCCAGGCCGTCCGGCTGGTGCTGCAGGTCGTCAACCCGTTCAAGCGGCCTGGCGAGGCCGGCCTGCTGCTCCTTCTGGCCGTCAACCCGTCCAAGCGGCCTGACAGGGCTGTCATGCGTTTCGTGGTCGTCTCCGTAGGTGAAGGCCAGCGCGGACGACCTCGTGGTTTCGATCACCTCGCACGCGGCGCTTTCGGGCACCACCTCCAGACGAGAAACGTCGGCGAAACGCTCTGCCCGCGCCGCCCGTGGCGGCGTCCTACACTCGGTCTAGGCCACCCGTGTTGCCAAGCACATGGTACACGAGGACGCGCAAGATGCCCTGGAGTACGGCAAGGCAGCTAGCTGTAGGAGATGGAGAAGACATGGCACAAGTTGAGGCACGATAGAATTACAGAGTTTACTCTTCCGCGCGCATCTTCTTAGCCGCGCATCGGTTGCTTCGAGTTCCTCCGCGGCCAGCGCGCGCCCGACTTCACGTTTCATGGCCGTCCTTGGGGTACGGCGCGGCATTTTCTTGAGCTGTCCGTACTTGTTGGGCATTTGGCTGGTCGCCGCTTCGTCCCGGGGTAGGCGTATCCGCGTGCCTTTCATTCTTGCCGCGTGCTCGAGAAGCTTTGTAGGCGATGAACTCTACATCCTCTGGACCCAAGTCGGAGGCTTGTAACATTCGGATCGCCGCACGCGAGGGTCTGCATGGAAAACGGAGATGGACGTCGTCGAAGAGGCTCGGCACGAAAACAGGCTCTCGCCGGCAGCGGCTTGTCGCGCTCCAAGGTCGGCGCGGTGGTGTCTTCGGGTTGGTAGCTGCCGTCGACCACTCTAGCATTGATGTTTGCGATCCTCACCGCTGCCTTGTCCTTGTTCTCGCGAAGCCTCGCTTGCGCTCGGATCGCCCTGAGGACCATGCCGAGGCGACGGTGGCGCTTGTGGCCCAAGGCCTGAGCCTTGAGACCGAGTGCCAGCTCTCAAGCGTGCTATTGCACCGCAAAAGCTCGCCGTTGCCGTCGAGGCAGTCTGCACGCTGGTGAAGCACCCACTGAGAGTGGGTCCTCACGGCACCAACCTTGGTCTCGATCCATTGCCGCTGCATGTACTCCTTCGTCTTCTCCTTGCCCTCGTTCTCCGTCATGTCGTCGATCGCCTTCTTCAAAGCCTCTAAGCACTGGTCAAACTCGGTCTTGGTCGAGTACAGCACGCGCAGGAACCTCGTCGAGCGATTATAAAATGATCTTCAATTTTTAAGTAGATGATCTTAGAAACCGTAATTAAGATCAAATTTGTTTCGCTCAAAACGCAACGAGAGCGGCCCAGCGTCGAGCTCTGGGTCGTCTGGGCGATCCTGATCACAGCCGTGCAGTCGGTGTGGACCCTCGTGCTCTCTGGGCGGAGATCTGCGCGATCTCGTGGCGGGCCTTCCGACTCCTAGAGAAAACCCTAGATGGGTCTTACCCCACAGTTCGGCCTACTCTAAATTCCAAACTGTGGAATTTAAGATCAAATTTGTTTGCCAAACGGCGGCGAGTTAGGAGCTGAGACTTGGCAGGCGGCTAGCCTGGGAGTGCACGACCTCATTGCGCGTCTCACTTTTCTTGTCGGCCTCGTCCTTGCGGCGAACGGGCGTCTCGCGCGCAAGGATGTCGAAGCCAGGTGCAGCACCTCGTGACCGTGTTCTGCCCTCGCGATCGGTCTCAACTCGGCTCAAGTGATCAGCCGTGCATCCTCCAAGAAGGTGCAGGCCCGAGAAGGGCTGAAGCACAAGCGGTTGCACCACGGTTGCCCTCCAGGCACCACGGTAGATCGCGCCGTTCAAGTCCTTGCGACGTTCGTGCCGTCGGCCATAGGAGTAGACCGGCTTGCACTCGTAGTCCTGCGGCCTGCACCATCTTGGTTCAGCTACAACACATGTCTCGCTCTAGCTATCTCGTTCTTGAAATCAAGATCAAGAAGAAACACAGAAACGTAAATGAATACAATATTCAAATTTTGTCTCTTCGTCACGCTTGATTCTTCTGGCCATCTTCAGGGCAGGCACGGCTGGAAGTGACTTCAAGCTCTCGCCACGGGCCCCGCGCCGCAGCTGCTTCGAGTCTCCGTCTGGCTGGCTGGGGGGCTGCAGGGAACGTTCTGCCTGGACCTTTTGAAGGACTTGTTCGAGACTCGTCGTGGGCCCAAGTGCTTCGGCCAGGCCATCGGCCTGCTTTACCACGTCCGTGTACGACTCTGCGGAAAGAAGCGCTTGCGTGAGGCGCTCGCGGAGGGCTTGAAGCGCGTGTTCGACCTTGACTCAGGCTCGATGAGTATCGACGCCAGAGCAAACCGTGTGATCGCGTCGAGGTGAAGAGGCCACAGCTGCAAGCATCGGGCTGATGTCCCGAGGTCCACGCGCTTGATGTCAATTGCAGGCTCTTTGTCACAAGCGCGCCAGCCAGCCCGAAGGAGAGCACAAAGAAGCTGGCCTGTCGGGCGCTCACGCAGGTGCGGTGCCCCTGAAGCGAGTCTGCAAACCCGACGCGAACCTCCGCGCCAAGCCGGACGATCTCGAGGCCGAGCCAGGCCTGGAACATGAACAGGAAAGACGAGCTTGGTGATCGTTCCCTTGCAGAGGCTTGAGAAGAGCTTCACGGCGTACACGAACCTCGCGTCTCCTTCGTTCCTCTTGCTCTCGACCAGGTCGTCGAACGTGGTGATCTCCGCGACGCCTCGTAGAAGCTGGTCGCCAAAGTAGTCAGTAAAGGCGATGACGAGCCCGGGTCCTTGTTCAGAGCTCTCACGGCGCGAGCGTAGCAGTTGATCCCGTTGTTCAGCCACGCGCCCGGTTCCAAGCTCTGCACGTCTTCGACCCACAGTTCGCGGCCAACCTCTGGGCCGTCATCGCTCTGCGCAGGGAACCTGAGAATGGTCGTGACCTTGCGCTCCGTGAACATCCTCACGAGACGGCTCGCAAGGCTTTGGGTCGGTACGGAAGGCACCACGTTCGACTGCTGGCCGCCCTGCCTCTCGCGCAGCTTGTTTGAACGACTCCAAGCGCTTGTCGCTCTCACCTTGACGTTTCGCGAGCCGACGACGCACGCTCGTGGACTCGTACTGCTTGTGTTTTGCACCTCGGCGGTGCTTTGTCCTGCCCCTCTTCATCGCCCTGGTGTCAAGGTTCGGTGGCGGATTCACGCCCAGGACGACGAGGGCAAGAAGAGCTGCGTGCCGGCAGCAATGGTACTCGTGCCAATCCGAGCACGCGCACCAAAGATGCGTGCTCGTGAAGAGGTCGTAGCCGCCGTCCTCGCTCATGTTCTTGTTGGTGTCCGCGTCGCCCGTGCCCTCCGTGTCCAGCTTGCTGACGTTCGCGGTGCCGCTGATGGCGTTGCTGACCTGAGCATCTCCATGCCCGTGTTGCTGACGTGGACAAGCCCGCCAGCCCTGACCAAGACGAATAGAAGGTGACGCAGCTCCCTCTCACCGGCCTGAACGATCTGGTGGTACCCGGCGGGCGTAAGACCAAGGCTCGCCAGCTTGTTGAGGTGCCGCCTGGCCTCGGCAAAGTTCGGCTTGATCTCAGAAGGGAGCAAGAACTCCTGCGCGAGCCAGAGCAAGCTGTCGCCGCCAGCCTTGTGTGGATGCGCTTGAAGATCGCCTCGCGCGAAACCGCCTCGCCCGCGGCGTCGTGATTGCTGCGACAGGCAGACAGCAGCGCCTCGTCGACCACGAAGTAGTACTCGCTCAAGCTCGACTTGACGAACAGCATCTCATCGGATTGACCGCCTCCTTCATGTCGTGGACGGCAGCGAGGTTGCCCTCGTCGAGGGCCATCTTCAGCCATGCAGAGTCGGGAAGAAGAGCGGCTCGATCAAGGTTGTGGGCACGCACGGGCGCTCGAGAAACTTCTGCCCATGCCTGGGCGCAAATTCCGTCCGGCCCTCCTCCATCACGAGGCCCTGGCGAGACGCCACGTAGTCTGAGTACCCCTTCGGCGTGCCTACCACCAGTCTTGGCAAGGCGGTGTGACCTCACAAACATCAAGAGTTCATATGGCCCATAGGTCCTCACTAGTGACCTGGAGCATGCTCTCCTCGTGGCCTTGCTGCTTTGGCGCACGTTCGTGGCCGGCGTAATCGAGCCGCGTTGCGGTGATCGACTCTAAAGACGTGCTAGTGCCAACACTACACGGGCGCTGCACGCGCTGCTCTGGCGCACATCCGTGACCGTTCCGTCCGCCGACGCAATTCTGCTGGGCGACGCGCAGCGGCTCAAGTAGGGCGTCGGGGCCAGAGGAATGCGGACGCTGCGTGCGCTGCTCTCGCTGGACGAACTCAAGCAAGCGTCCAATCTCGCTGTGCTGTTCTGCAACAGTCTTTGCGAGGACCACTTTATCCGGCAGATTACTCGAGTTGCGCTCTTGCCCTTGTCCATCAACTTGCTCATTTCCGTCGTCCGATGTTGCCACTCCGTAGCTGTCGTTCACTTTGCACCCTGTTCTTCGCGCCCACGTTGACCGCCGCCCTCTTCTTGGTTCCTTCCTCCCTCCTTCAACTGGATGTGCTGATGGCCGTGGACCGGTTCAAATTCCGGGCTCCAGGACCCGATTCTAAACGTGACGAGATGGCAGCCGGAGAGAGAGCCTGTGACAATGCCCTCTAGCTGTCAAGAGGTGCAGAGATACACAAGTGCTGCGGCAAGGATCTTACCAACAGTTTTGCGCAAGAACGAGATCCGCAACAAGATTACTCGCTGTCGCTTCCCGAGCAAGCCGTTTTGTTTCACGCTAGAGCACTACGAGGTCTAGGTATACGTTATGATGGTCTTGTCCAAGTTAAGCGCCGGAGCACGCAGTGCTTGGAGTGGTGACGTTGATCTGTAGACGCACCGGGTCTGCTGCGGGACGTCGTTTTACCGGGCCGGGACGTGATGCAACCGCGATCTGAGTGCACGGTGTTGATTAGATACGTGTCAGACAGCCCCTGCCAAGGTTTGAGCGTCGCGGGCGTAAAACTCGCCGAGTTGATTTTGATCTTAAATGCTCAAATTGGTTGCGGATCTTCGCCTCACTTGACCGTGGAGTGCTGCGGTCAAAATCTGAGTGTACAGCGTCGATCAGAGACGTGTCGGAGGGCCCCTGCCAAGCTTTGAGCGTCACAGAGCCAAAACTCGCAAAGTTTATTTTGATCTTAATTTTAATTAGGGCCAAGCAGGAATGTCCCATTTTAAAGCGGTGCGGCAGGAAACCAAGCTCAGAGCGTTGATCACAGACGTCTAAAAGGGCCCTTGCCCAAGTTTGAGCGTCGCAGAGCTAAAACTCGCAAAGTTGATTTTGATCTTAATTTTAATTAGGGCCAAGCAGTAATGTCCCATTTTAAAGCGGTGCGACCGCAAAGTGAGTATAGGACGTTGCTCACAGACGCCTAATGAGGCTCCTGCCCAAGTTTGAGCGTCGAAGACCCAAAATTCGCCAAGTTGATTTTGATCTTAATCTTAATTAGGGCCAAGCAGTAATGTCCCATTTTAAAGCGGTGCGACCGCAAAGTGAGTATAGGGCGTTGCTCACAGACGCCTAATGAGGCTCCTGCCCAAGTTTGAGCGTCGGAGGCTTCAAACTCGCCGAGTAAATCGTGATCTTAATTGGCTCCAAATGCGATCCTACATGGGTGTTTATAGGGAAAACACTAGGAAAAAAGATACGACTTGAACGTGGAATGCCTATTTAAGATCATCTACTTAAAAAGTGAAGATCAATTTATGACTGCTCAACCTCGTCAGGATCAAATTGACGATGTCTATCTTGTGCTTGCCCTTCACGCGTGCAGGGAGCGCTCGCTTCACCGCCTGCACGACGTGGAATGAGCACAGGAAGGAGCGGACGTCAGGGCCCACGACCATCTTGAGCGCCTCGAAGGGGATCGTGCAGAGGTCGGTGAGAAGAGCCGTGGGCCTCCAAGGGACGCCATGTCGCTTCTCGAGCTCGTGCTTCATGATCTCGAAGAAGCACTGATACGTTCGCGTATCGCACGTGGTGGCGAGCAGATACGCCAGGTGAGCCGCGCGCCCCGTGTGGCCCTTGCGTCCCATCAGCGTGACGAAGCGCAGGTTGGACACAGTCGACACGTTGTACGTCTCGTCGATACAAATTGGGCCAACGACTTGCTTCCACTCGTCCAACATGTAGTCGTTCGCGAAGACCATGAAGAACATGTCCGTGTCCAACTTGGACTCCTTGGGAACCCCACGGTTCGCCGCATCGGCCACCGGCACGCCGAAAGGCTTGAACGCGCGAAACTCCTTGCCGTCGGGGTCCGCCGCGACCATGAGGCGAACGTCCTCCTCGTCGATCGCGTGGAGGTAGGGAAGCAACCCGAGGCGCTTCCTTTGGCCGGCTATGTACGCCGTTGTGGCTTTCGCAGCGGCACGCGAGGCGTCAAACTCCTCGATGAACGCCTGCTGCACTTGCGCGTCCGTCAGCCTCGCGTTATTCTTCATCATGGCCGCGATAAACTCCTTCTGCTCACTCGGGATGTTCTTGAGATCCTCGCGGCTGGTCCAGCAGCCTGGAAGGTGCGCCCCACCGATTGGGACCTCGACGCTCGCCATCGTGCTGTTCGAGAAAGTAACAACACACACCAGCGCTTTCTTGCACTTAGCAGCGGCGCCCTGGAGCCTCACGCGACGTGCTCTGGACATCTTGAAGAGCACGTCGGTCTTGGGCTCGAAGCCGCACGTGTCGGACCCCCGACCACCATGCAGCTCGTCGATCCACTCGGTCGCGAAGCGCAGCCGAAATATCTTAGCGGCTATGGCGGCCGCCTTGTCGGCCGCCTCAAGAAGATCTTGCGCGTTAAAGGTCTGGGCTTGCGCCATGAAGCTCCGGACTCGCGCTTCACCGGTCTTGTCTCCTGTGCCGAAGGGCTGGTCATCCTCGACATTGGCATAGGTGCGTTCGAGACGCGCCAAATGTCTCACCATCTTGAAGCCGTCCACGAGCTTGCTGCCAACCTCTTCGAGATCGATCGCAGCAAGCGCAGCTCGTCGTCATCAACATGCGCGTTGGCCTTTGTCGTCCCGTTCGTCAGCTCAAAGCCTCGGATCCACTGCGACACCAGCACCATCTTCTCGTTCTTGCCGTCTGAATAAAAAGGTGCCTTGTGATGCCTGCTGCCGATGAACGCCTTGCCCTTGGCACGAGCTTTTGCGATCAGCGCTTTGGCCCTTTCCGCATAATGCTTCAGCACGTACAGGTCATGCACCTCGTTGGCCGACATCGTCATCGCCTGTGAGAGCGGGCGGGAGCCAGAGCGCGAATTCGTCCGGCACGTGAACGTGGTTGTCGTGCGCGACACTCTGGAGGTGGCCGCGGCCGAGCAAGGGTCGGAGACCTCGGTGTGTTGAGCAAGCAGCTGCTCGAGCCCCTTCATCTCCTGCAGGTTCAACTGCCTGGCCTGCGTCAGCCGCGGAAGGTCGGCTTTGCGCACGCCCGCCTGCTTCGCCAGGTTCACCACCGCGTTGAACAGCTCTCGTTTCTTCTCGTTCTCTTCCAGAACCAGCTGGAGCTTGTACGTGTAGAACCCGCCAGTTGTGCTGCTCGTGGCTGTTGCCTTTTGCTGACTCATGCGTGTGTCAACCTCGAGCAGTTGCTTCACCTCCTCGAGGTGCCTCTTGTGGAAGATCAGGCACAACCGCGCGTCACACCTTCTCCCTCTCGATTCGAAGAGCTGGCCGTTGATGATTCTGCACTTTACCAGCTCGGCTAGCCGCTCATCCAGCGGCGCATCCATCTGCAGATCCTCCATCGCAGCGTGCACATCCTCTTCATCTTGTGTCGAGGGCTCGACCGAGGCCGCCCATGCTTCTTCCCCCAGCTTGGTCAGCCTCGTATCCAGCGGCACATCCTCGTTGTCGTTTGCCATGGGCTGAGCCGTGGCCGGCCACACCTCCGCTTGGTCCTCCATCTTGCTCTGCAACTTGAGATCGTGTAAACCAAGCGACAACGCCCTTGATACCCCCCATCCGCTGCTGACGCGAAGAGGTCATACAGCCGATTCTGGTAGCATAAAAGCCACATGCTCGTAAGACTTGAACGTGGCAGAGTGCAGCTGAGCGGTGGCATGGATCGCCAGGCTAGCTTGGGCGCCCCGCTCGATGATGAGTGTGATAGCCTCCTTTCTGTCCCCAACGACTGCCTCTCTCTCTCTCTCCCGTGCGCCGTGCACTGCGCTCTTTCCTCCTGCTTGGCTCAAGTCATGTGTCCGTTGATCGATACATAGCGACAAGGAGGGAATGCCGACGATTTTCTTCCCTTTGCGCATCACGCATTACTTCTGCTTGGCGCAAGTCATGTGTCCGTTGATGTTGCCTTGAAAGCCGCGTTCCGCGCATTAACCCATGGCGACAGGCAGCTAAGTATTCGTTGGCGCGCTTGCTTGCCTATGACTGCCGAGGCTGTCAGCGCCGAGCAGTGCTTTGCCGAGGCGGCTCTGGCGGCTCGAGCAGCAGAACCCGATCGGCAAGGACTACGGTGCGGAGCGCTGACGAGCAGAAGGACGACAAGCAGAAGGACGACGAGCAGGACGATGGGGCGCGTTGGTGTTGCGCGCGGCGCCGCAATGGCGGTGCTGGCCACGCTGTGCCTGCTGCAGCCGACGCGCGGCGAGGAGACGTACACGTTGGTCGGAGATGGAGTGTGTCTCGGGGAGGGCGGCGGAAAATTCGACAGCATGGTTTTGGTGCCGCAAGAGCCGACCAACATCGAGGGCTGCCAAGCCCAGTGCTCGCGACGCGCCAACTGCATCGGCTTGACCGCGGATACTGACGGAGGCGGTTCTTTTTGTCTTCTCCATTTCGAGGATGGCCAAATCGACCAGTCCCAATACACCGGCGGCTACTACGAGTACAATTTTTTCCATGCAAATTGTGAGATCACGAGTGCCGATGGGAAGAACTATAAGTGCTACAAGCGAGACCTGGCCTGCGGAGGGACCCTGCCGCCTTCGGCCGCTCCTTCTGCCGCGCCATCAGCTTCGCCATCAGCTTCGCCCATCATCGCTGTGCCGTCAGCCTCGCCGTCAGTCTCGCCTTCAACGTCACCTTCCACGTCGCCGTCAGCCGACGCCCGCGCCAGCCTCGCCTCAACATCACCTTCCGCGTCGCCGTCGGCCTCGCCCTCAGCGTCACCTTCGGCCGCGCCGACGACGCCGCGCCACTGCCGCGCCCATCATCGCCACGCCGTCCGCCTCGCCGACTGCGGCGCCGACGCCCTTTGGCTTTTGCACGGACGCGCGTGTGGTCCTCGCCTTTGACGTCAGCGCCTCGCACGACGCGCTCCAGGCGCAAAAGGACGTCGCCAAGGCGCTGCTTGACACCATCTACATCGACCCGGACTATGGCGCGCGCGCTGGCTTGGTCATGGTCGGCACCGCGCTGCAGCAGACGGTCACGCTCGTGCCTAGCGACGGCATCAGCAAGATGGAGAACGGCAAGCTGCCGGGCAAGGCCAGCTACATCGGCAAGCAGCTCACCGACTACCTGGACGCGCTCTCCGGTGCGCAGGGCTGGACGGATCTCGGCACCCTGCTCGACCATCAGGTCGGCGGCATCGCCAAGGACCTCGATGGCCTGCCCGAGGACAACCCGGTCATCGTGCTGTTCACGGAGGGCCTGCTGGACAACGCGCCCGATGGCACGCTCGACGCCATGTGCGAGGCGCGCGAGAAGCTCGCAAACAAGCGCCCGGACGTCACCGTGGCGTGCTACCAGTCGAGCGAGGCCGAGGACTTGTCGTCGCTCGCGGACTGCGTTTGCGACATGGCCTGGCTTCGTGGAGACAAGACCAAGGGCGAGACCGCGGACGATTACGCGCTGCAGATGCGCAACGCCGTGTGCGACCCCGTCATCAAGCAGGCCAACCCGTGCTTGGCCATCAACACCGATGAAAAGCTGAGCGACGAGGAGCGGCCCGACAACTGCAAGCGCGTCGTCAAGCGCAACCGTGGTCTCAAGACCCGCAAGAACGATGTCGAGCAGGCGCTCGTGCGCGAGCACTGCTTCTGGGACGCCGACAAGGAGCTGTGCGACGCGCTGCCGCTTTGCCAACCTGTACGTGGCGCCCAAGGAAGGCGACTGCTGGGGCCTCAACCGCCGCAAGTGCAAGAAAAAGGAAGGCACCTGTCTCTGGGACGTCATCGAGGACAGCAACGGCGTCGAGGTGTGCTACCCGGACCCGAAGGCGACGGCGGCGACACCTCCAACAAGTGCACCAAGCTGGCCAAGGGCAAGTGCAAGAAGAAGAGTGACGTCTGCGAGTGGAAGACCGGCAAGAGCAAGGGCTGCTACGAGAAGAAGGAGGACTCTGGTGGCTCGGCCTGCACTGGCATCACCAAGAAGAACAAGTGCAAGAAAACGACACCTGCGAGTGGCGCCTGGCCGAGGGCACGAACAAGAAGGCTTGCTTCGAGAAGGCCGGCGGCCGTGACACCGTCTGCGACGGCCTCAACAAGAAGGAGTGCAAGCAGCAGCAGACGAACGTCTGCAAGTGGGGTCGTTACCTCGGCAGCGGCCTTCGCGAGGACCGCAAGCGTTGCCACGCCGTCGACGTCGACCCCACGGCGACCGCCGCCGATCCGTGCGCGAGCCTCAACCGTCGCGAATGCAGGACCGCGCCCGACTGCGTGCTGTTCTTCGCCGACCGCGGCATCACCTGCCAGACAGCGCCGCAATAGCCGCGACGACCTCTGATTGCAAGTGAGATAAACAGCACTCTGATCTTGACCTTGACCTTGATTCTTTCTAGTACTGCGCAGAACAAGTCGGCTGATTGAAGATTACTTACGCCGAGTTAAGACTGGTCGCGAGGTTAGACTAAGCAAGAGGACCTGGTCGCAGCGTCGAACTGGTCGCGATCGCAGACGCAGAGGTGGTTGGCACGAAGGACCCGTGGCAATGCTCGTTGAGCTAGTAGTATCACGGAAAGTCACAGCGGCGATGACCGTTTCGGCGTAGGCGGGCGAACGGGTCGAGACGTCGTGGCGGCAGGCAGCATGGTCGTCACGCCAGGTCGCGGTCGCATGCGCAGAAGTGGTTGGCGCCGGAGGACCCGTGGCAATGCTCGTTGAGCTAGTAGTATCACGGAAAGTCACAGCGGCGATGACCGTTTCGGCGTAGGCGGGCGAACGGGTCGAGACGTCCTGGCGGCTGGTAGCCTGGTCGTCGAAGCCATGGGCGGTGTAGCAGCCCATCCTGTCGGCACGGAGCAGAGGCGACGGCAGTCAGCTCGGTGGCGCATGTCGGTCAGCGGCGGGTACGTTGGGGGGTGGTTGAATTCCCGGCGGCCGATGAACGTGGTAGCGCTGACCGAAGTGTTCGGTGCGCTGCGCGAGAGGGCGCGCCCGCGTCGATGGGCGGGCGCTGGCGCGCCCGCGCCGCTAGTACGGAGTGTCGCAGCCACTCGCGTCGTCCTCGGTGTCGTCGCCCGCGCTCTGGCCCTCCGTCGGTTTTTTTTTTTCAAGGTGCAGAACAAGTGGTCCTGGTTCGAGAAGGTTGTCGGCTTGGATTCTGAAGGTCGGCTTGATTGGCACGTGCGCAGCCTTGGCGTCGAGCTCAACCTTCGCACCGAGCTCATAAACGGCAACTGTTGAGCCTGAAGCAGGCGAAAACGCGTTTTGAACGGCACTCGCACACCTGCTTTCGAGAAGGTTGTCGGCTTGATTGGCACGTGCGCAGCCTTGGCGTCGAGCTCAGCCTTCGCACAGAGCTCATGAACGGCAACTGTTAAGCCTGAAGCAGGTGAAGACGCGTTTTGAACGGCACTCGCACACCTGCTTTCGAGAAGGTTGTCGGCTTGATTGGCACGTGCGCAGCCTTGGCAAGAGCTCAGCCTTCGCACCGAGCTCATGAACGGCAACTGTTGAGCCTGAAGCAGGCGAAAACGCGTTTTGAACGGCACTCGCACACCTGCTTTCGAGAAGGTTGTCGGCTTGATTGGCGCGTGCGCAGCCTTGGCGTCGAGCTCAGCCTTCGCACCGAGCTCATGCACGGCAACTGTTAAGCCTGAAGCAGGTGAAAACGCGTTTTGAACGGCACTCGCACACCTGCTTTCGAGAAGCAAGTCGGCCTGATTGGCACGTGCGCAACCTTGGCATCGGGCTCGTGAATGGTGACTGCTGGAGGCACATGAGAGCTGAGGCCAGTGATCGGCAGATGGCGCGCGACAACTGGCCCTGATCGCACAAGCGCGTGTGACCAAGAGACACTCCCCCAAGCGTGGCCGATGCGCAGCTCAGCACACACTCGATGATCATTGCCACGCTCGCGGAATCGTTGGGTTGCGGCTGTGCCAGTGTTCATCGTCGCGAGTCTCGTGCTTGCGAAAGAGAGTACGTAGTCCCTCCCACGCAAGCGCCCCCGTCAACGCGCGCGATCTGATGATCGTTTCTTGGTGTTCACTACGAGCAACAGGCGCCATCCTCATGTGCGCAGCGTTCCATGCCGATCTCGTGGGGGAAGGGTCGTTCTTTATCTGTTCAGACGTCAAAGCTCGCAGCAAGAGATTGCAGATCTCCCAGCAGCGTGAAGGCGCTGCCGGCGTCGAGTCGTGCTCCAGCGTGCTTGGCACCTCGCCGAGCGGCTGGCCGTCCAAGAGGACGACCGCGCCCGTGATGTTGAAGGCTCCGAGCGGGGTGAGGTCCAACGTGGCGCTCTCCTCGGCGGACTCGAGCTCCAGGGCTGCCTCGAGCTCCAGGGCTGCCTTGAGCCACTGCTGTAGCGAACTGCCCGAGTTTGCCTCTGCGCAGCGCACGCATGTCGGCATGTTGCCCCGTCGCCGTCCGCGACTGCGAGGAGCTCTTGCTCGTTGCCGTCCCCAGAAGCGGCTGGCGCCTGACGCGGCACAATGCAGCCCGTGCTGGTCCAGAAGGCCACCTCGCAGAGCGATAGCGTCCGCCCGCCGGGCCCCAGCTTGCTGCGGAGCTTGTGCAGGCCCGCAGCATCGGGCAACGAGACCCAGGCCGACTTACGCAGGCAAATGGCCTCGGGAAGAGCTTGCGTGGCGGGCAGGTCCAGCCCTTGCGTGCTGCGCTCCAAGCACAAGAGCGCGCGCTGGGCCGCCACGGCTTTTTCACCACGAATCGAACCTGGTTCCCAGTCCCGGGGCTCTTGATTGACTGTCGAGTTGAAGATCCTCGCGAGCACTCAGTGAAAGCTTCCGTCCTCTACAGGGTGCACCGCTTCTCCTTGCCAAGTGCTGTACCGAGCTAGCCCCGTCTACTATTTGGGCTGAGAAGGAGCAGAGGCCACCTGTGCAAGAGGAGGCGGTGTAGCGCCAGGATGGGGAGTGTGTGGAGCTAGGATCGGCGCGATGGAAGAGACGAGGCGCCGCACATGCGTCTTGCTGATCGGATCGCGCGTCTTGGAGTGTCAAGAACGAGAAGAGGGCGGGCGACCAGGGAGAGGATTGAACGCACGCACGTGCAAGCCAGGCTGCGAGGAGAAGAGTGCGATCGGCGGACTGGCGGGGGCGCGACGGATAGAGTGCGGGTCATTGTGGTGCTTGATTGCAGGCTTGGTTGTCTGGGCGGCTGCAAGGACGATCTGACTGCTTGGGTGTGGTCGAGTTGGGCGTCTAGGGGGAGAATCGGAGGCAGTGGACGGCATGGACGAGGTTGAGGTGGCACAGGACGAGGATGGAGAGGCTCGGCACCCGAGCCGAGTCGCCATGCTCGGCAGTGTCAGCCGCGTCGGCAAGTTGGAAGGAGATGGTGACAGTGGCAAAGGGAGATGAAGAGCCGGAGAGCGAGAGGACGGAGGGCAAGCAAGCACGACAGATGGGCAACAGGGATGGATGTGACGTAGACCAAGGCAGCGAGCTGCACTAGCGGCGTTGGCGTAAACCATGGCGTGATTGCAAAGAAGCACACCGGCCAGGCAAGCAAGCGAAGAAGAAGAATGGTTGGAAGCAGGCACGACGAGATGGCCTGAGAAGCAGCGCAGACGAGACACAGGGCCACGGCGGGGCTCGGGACGCAGGCGAAGTTGGCAGCCAGCCCACTGCCGCTCCTTGGGTGGTGGTGCGGCGTTCGAGGAGCAGCATAGAGCGAGACGGTTGTCGAGGGTGGCTACGCCACAGAGGAACTGGTTGCACGGGGCTGGAGACGAGTTGAACGCCGCGAATGGATGCAAGAGCAGCAGTTGATGGGCTTTGCAGGTGGCGTGGCGTCGTTTAGGACGAGCGAGTGGATGAGTTGGGCGAGATGAGGAGTTGTCGAGAGCGCATGGGCAAGCCAGGCGGTGGCGAGAGGGAGGAGAGTGGATCGGAAGGCTTGGCGGGGACGTGGCACAGATGGATCAGAGCATCGGCACGCCTGAGAGCTCAGAGATCCGGCGAAGGTGGCTGATGTGGGTGGTTGAACAAACAGAGAGCACTTGTGGTTGTGCGGTTGGTCAGTCTGGGAGGCGAGGTTGAGATCAAGAGTGGCGGTGAACAGGTCGAGGAGCCCGGGCAGAGGGTGGAGGTGAGCGGGAGCCAACTCGACACGGCGCTTGGTGGGTTTGGCAAGATCAGCAGCGTCGGCGACTTGCGCGCGCTTCAAGACGATGATCGA